>CAKAOJ020000270.1:197500-342500 GCA_916701645.2 Sebastolobus alascanus
TGCACGAGCACCGCCACAACGTAACTTCTTCACAGACACAGAGCGGAGAGAGGACCTCAACTCAACAACTCTTCCTCATGACAAGTAACCACGGCAGTGCTACTGCAGGGCTGAGTTTCTCTTCCATTCTCCAGTAAACGTGCGGCGGCGACGCGCTTTGATTTCAGGCTGGTGCACGCTAAGGGTAGAGTACGAGCAGGGAGGCAGGGAGGCATCTGATTGGTTCTTTACAACCGGGCCGGAGACAGTGATTGGTAAACGTTTTTACAGGATTACAGCAGCTACAGATGACGGCTCTTTTCCGGTCTTTTTTCAGAGCTCATAAGTAATGGATCGCTGTCGGGGTGTAAAGACCATTTCAACCAATATAACAAATAGTGTATACCGGATAAAATCGTCAACCCTGCCTTTAAGTGAAGATGAAATGATGATGAAACTAGAAAAACCTAAGGAATCCATTGGTACCAACCATGTCATACAAAATTCTCGCGAAGGAGGTTAAATAACGCTCCAAACTTACAGTACGCTAAATTTTGGTGGGGAAAAACTGGCATGGCCATGTTCAAAGGGGTCCCTTTACCTCTGACCTCAAGATATGTGAATGAAAATGGGTTCTATGGGTACCCACGAGTCTCCCCTTTACAGACATGCCCACTTTATGATCAATCAATCAATCAATCAAACTTTATTTATATAGCACCTTTCAAACAAGCTAAATGCAATTCAAAGTGCTGTACAGACGATTGACAAAATGTGGAATGTTAAAAATGGACCTAGAGACCAATGCACACCAAAACAGACAACACAAAAGTTCCTCAAATATGAAAGCAACCAAAGATGGGCATCCAAAATAAGAAAAGATAAATAAAAAAACAAGGAAATAACAATAAAAATAAATAAATAAATAAAAACCGTGAAACTACACAAAGTAAGCAGATGGTATTTAACAATAAAATTCCAAAATAGTAAAAACAAAGGAGTAAAACAAACACCATATAGGTGATGATAAATAAAATAAGTATAAAAATTAAAACCATAAAATTTTGAAATTATAAAACACTACATAAAAGCCAGACTAAATAGATGGGTTTTTAGTTTACGTTTAAAAATATCAATATTTTCAGCTCCTCTCAGTTCCTCTGGAAGTTTGTTCCAGCAGCTGGGAGCGTAATGGCTGAAAGCAGCATCACCAAAAGTTTTTGTTCTGCTTTGTGGAACAACTAAAAGGGAAGAGCCGGAGGATCTGAGGGGCCTTCCTGGTTCATAAACCAAAAGCATTTCTGCAAGGTAGTCTGATGCAAGGCCATGTAGTGCCTTATAAACTAATAAAAGCACTTTAAAATCAATACGAAAACTAACAGGTAACCAGTGTAAAGACTTTAAAATAGGCGTAATGTGTGCTCTCCTTTTGGTTTTTGTCAGCACCCGTGCTGCAGAATTTTGAATTAATTGTAGCCGATTTATTGTATTATTTGGTTGACCAGAAAGGAGAGCGTTACAGTAGTCCAGCCTGCTGGTTATAAAAGCGTGCATCAGTCTCTCTGTGTTGCTCAGAGAGAGAAATGGCCTCACTTTGGAGATATTCTGATAATCGCATGCAGTTTGGGGCAAGTCATAGTCAAGTCAGCACACTGACAGCTTTTGTTGCCTGTTGGGCTTGAGTTTGCCATGTTATGATTTCCAATAATAAATATATACTAGGGCTGTCAATCGATTAAAATATTTAATCGCGATTAATCGTATGATTGTCCATGACTAATCGTGAATAATCGCAATTTAATCTCACATTTTTTATCCGTTCGAAATGTACCTTAAGGGGAGATTTGTCAAGTATTTAATACTCTTATCAACATGAGAATGGGCAAATATGATTGCTTTATGCAAATATATGTATACACACATACAATAAGATAAAGAAAAGGAAATAATCTTTGAAAATACATTTCTGCTGTCTGTCAGGCCACTGAATGAGAAAAGGCAGACAGACAAACAGAGAGTCAGAGCTCAGACTTCATTCAAATGTCACTCTCTGCCGACCACAGGATATTTGAATACCAGGATATGCATATCACTTGCTTTGGACTAAGGCACAAACAACCAGGAGATAGATGAGCCCTTTGGATCACATCTGGTATTGACTCGCACATAATGCAAAAGCAATCCTGGCGAAAGACTACCTTTAATTACTTTTCATACTGCAAGGCACGGGTGTCAGGACTTTCTTCACTGTTGTTTCAGGTGTCTCAGCCAGTATTACTAGTGTACCGAATTTATTTTGTTTACTTACGGGATGGTTAATTCCCCCAACAAACTGGCTAAATCTGTGCAGGTCTATCTGATCATTTTTCAATCATGAATTGTTATTGTTATTATTTAATTATATTAAATGTTGGTTTACTGGCAGGGACACAGGGATGTGTGGATTGTATTTAAATTATTATTTAAATTGTAGCTAATTGTAAATTGTGGCAGTGTGATATCAGCACACGTACATTTCTGTTTCTCAGTGGTGGTGGTGAGGAGGTTTAACTATCCCCCAGACTAAATGCGTGTTTGCTGCTGATTTAAAAACATTGTTTCTCTCATGATTCTTACGCTTTGAAAAGATCTCCCACCAGTAATCAAACCTGACACCGAAATGTAATTTGGGAAAATGGAGCAAATCTGCAGGGTCTCAATTATAGGAGAAAGAGACATTCATCTTGATTTCAGACTATATTTAGATTTGTCTTCATTTTCTCTTTCCAAATTAGTCATTGTTAGTTCTCCATGTGGTGTAAACAACAGCCCCCGTCAGTGCATATCCCACCGTTGCCTCTTCAGATGCACGTGGTTTCACCAGCCGCAGAGCCGGCTGCTGCTGCTGCTACTGCTACAGGCAGTAAAGGCAAATGTTCGGGAGGGTCAGGGTCAGGGAGACAGAGAAAAAAATTATAACAAAAAAGGTAACACTTTACAATAACCATCATTTATAAATGGTAAATTGATAGTAAATAAAACTTAGTTAAAGCTTCAGTAGGCAGAGTGTTTTTGGCATCATCGAGCAAGAATTCTATAATAACCTTTCAGCATATTGTAATTCAAGTGTTCTGAGAGAAAACTAGACTTCTGCACCTCCTCTTGGTTCTGTTTTCAGGCTTTAAAAAATCTAGCCCATGACGGGAGACTTTGGCCAATCACAGGTCATTTCAGAGAGAGAGCGTTCCTATTGAGCGTTCCTATTGGCTGTGCTCCGGCTGGTGGGCGGTGCTTGGTATTTCTTCAACCGATCTCAACATGACGGCCAGATCACAAACTTTCTCAATTTACAGCTTAACAGTACACTACAAGATGTTTCTGAAAACATTTGAGGAGAGAAATAGACATATAGGCTGATAAGAGACATTATCACACGGCTGTGTTGAACACTCGATTCTGATTGGTCAATCACGGCGTTCTGCGGTCTGTTATTTCTGTATTACAGACCGTTGCTATATAAAACAGACCGTTTCTATGGGCACAGCTCTGATGTCGTACTCTGGCGGACCGTTTTTGCGTCAAAATATTGATTTCTTCAGTAAGTAGCCGTGTAATAAGCGGCATAATGTACAGCTAGCAGGTCATTGTTGTGAAAGAATCCCCTTAGTCGGGGTGCAGCATCGCCCTGTCAGGGATTCTTTCACAACAATGACCGGCTCGCTGTACATTATCCCTTACATAACAATTACATTAGTACACTATCTATTAACAGTTCATTGTTGCACACATAACATTCTATATACTACATAAGTACTGTATATAAATGTAATAAATACGTTTTTGTTAATAATTACCAAATTATTTTTAAACCTTTAAGAAATCATTTGTAAAATATCTATAAACATTAAATAGATAGATGGACCAGAAACCAATTATTAACCACTGACAAAGTATTAACTATCTAAATAATGTTTAAAGATGCTTTACAAAGTATTTATTAACCATTTAACAAGGTATTATGATCATCAATTACAACTTTATAAAAGTCATATAATAAGGTTAGATGGTTTACAAACCAATTATTAACCATTAACAAAGTGTATATAAATATCTATCTATGTAATGTTTATAAATGTTTTAAAAATAATTTCTTTAAGGTTTACAAATGATATCTTAATCATTAACAAACACTTATATATAGTATGTAAAATGTTATAATGTGTGCAACAATAAACTGTTAAAAATAAATTATAGAATTATTAATTATTAGTAAACATTATTAATTATCATTTCATTGATGTTACAGTAAAATGACTATGAACTAAATTTAATTAACTATCAATTTACAATTTATTAATGATGGTTATTATACCTGCAAACTGAAGAGTCAAACGTGCCCTCCATGTTGTTAATAGATAAAGTTTACTTGCGTCTCAGCCCTGCTCCCATACAATGAAACTGCTTTGTGAATTAAGTTTTGAGGTAAACATATTTTGTGAGAGTTTGTTTTTGACATATCACAAAAATGTTTCTAATGACAGTCCACAGAAGACTGTGTAGGGAGGAGGTCAGGATGGATGGGTCAAACAAACACAGGACTTTCACCCAGGAGACTGCCGTTTGTGTCCCGTGTGAAACCAAAAGTCAACGTTCACTTATTTAAATTTATATCCGTAGCATAATAACAGCCTCTAGTCACCAGAAGTGCTTATCACCTGGTCAGCAAAACAGTTCAGACATGAACGCACCAGACAACCAAGGATCTGGTTTTTATAGGTCTGCCCACTGCTTAAATTAGCCTTGAGTGTGTGTGTGTGTGTGTGTGTGTGTGTGTGTGTGTGTGTGTGTGTGTGTGTGTTTGTGTGTGTGTGTGTGTGTGTGTGTGTGTGTGTGTGTGTGTGTGGAGTCAGACACACACAGAGAGGTAAAGAGCGAACACATGATGGTTAATGAACAACACAGAATTATAGATGACAGAGATCCAGTGTAAATGTGAGTGTGTGTGATGTTAGAGTGTTGATGTGTGGGACAGTTAGAGGGGTTCTGTGCCAGGTCGCCATGTAATCTCCTCTAACTGCCCCCCCGGCCTTGGCTCAGAGAGTTGAAGAGGCTGCAGCGTTCTCTCATTTCATGACACCAAAATATTTATTCTGCTGCCATATATAAATCATGATGCTTCTGCTTGGAAGACAGGGTGAGAATCTGTGTGAAGGTCACATGACCAAAACATCATGATTTTATTAACGCCCAATGATTATTTTCATATTTATGAAATGGTCAAGGCGAAGTTTAATTTTCATAGAAAATTCAAGCAAAACTTTCTGTACTATTTAGAAAATATTTTCCCAAATTTACCATAATTAGTCCTTCTGAAGATTTGAAGTCCTATGACACTTTGGCCTGAGAAATATTTAAGGATATGTTATTATAATCCTCACGTTTTTCAAATAAAAGTGTGAAACAGTTGTGTTTTGGCAGCTGCAGTATGAGTAGAGTGCAGCTTCCATTATGTATCCATTTATCCATTTATGATTTGAGCATATTTTTTATGCTAAATGCAGTATCTGTGAGGGTTTCTGGACAATATTTGTCATTGTGTCGTGTTGTTAATTGATTTCCAATAATAAATATATACATGCGTTTGCATAAAGCAGCATATTTGTCCACTCACATGTTGATAAGAGTATTAAATACTTGACAAATCTCCCTTTAAAGTACATTTTGAACAGATACAAAATGTGATTAATTTGCGATTAATCGTGATTAGTCATGGGCAATCATGAGATTAATCATGATTAAATATTTTAATCGATTGACTGCACTAATAAAAACATGTTGTGAATTTTGGAAATGATTAAATCTATCTCTTTTTTTAATCTTTTCCCTAATAAGTTTTGACTTTTAGACTTTACAACGCTCTGTGCACAAATACCGAATTTAAATAGAATTTGGCCTATTAAACAGCAAAAAAAAACCCTTTTTAAATAGTTTTATTTACACAAATTTTGTAGAAATTGTATGTTATTATGATTTCGTTTATACATGTGCAAATCTAATTTTGACAACCTCAGAGCAGACAAATCCTGGCGCACCCCATGTGATCTTTGGTCCGGACCCCAGGTTGGGAACCACTGCATTATAGCACAGCACTGTTCTCGGTCCACATATCATAGAAATCTTGTTTAAAGTAGATTTTTGTTACTGAAGCAGAGTTTGAGTTCCTTCCTGTTGGACATGAATGCTTGTTCAACCCTCATAACCTTCGAGTTGTCAAACAAATCCAATGACATAAGTGATCCGTCAACATGCCCACACACACCAAACTCATATGAGTTGCTCACTCTACATCTGTTTCCCTCTCTCATTACCGCCCTCCCCCATGCTGTCTCTTCCTCTCTGTATGAAAATCAAGCGCTCACTCAGCCATATTTGCTCCGTCTGCTGCGGGAGAGTCGCTTTCAAACGGCTCCTTAGCTCAAGAGCCACTTCTCTGATCTCTGAGTGTGCATGGATAGCATCTCTCTATTCCACTATCTTTATGAGGCCACTTGGCCGCTGGGACACGTTGAAGCATATTACAGTGAGGAAGAGAGGAGGGTGGGGCAGATATGAATGGAAAGAGACAAAGCAAACAGCAAGGAGAAGAGAGACGGGCAGGGAAATAGGCAAACAGAGAGAGGAGGCTATGTGAAAAAGAAACAGTAACATGAAGATGAAAGTGGCTTTGAGCCAAGTTGGTCTAATGACAATATAAGGTAAGAGAGGCATAAAACATCTTTTAACTGAACTGTAGACACTATGAACAAGACAAACAATAGGAAACAGTGAAATGTTTTGATTAGGGCTGTCAAAGTTAACGCGATAATATCATGTTCACGCAAATTCATTTTAATGCCACTAATTTCTTTAACGCATCACGCAACTTGCGGATTTTAGTTTGTAGCGCGGCTCAGTTTTAACTGCAGAGTGAAGATACTGGTATCATATGAAACTAGAAAATCGAAGGATTCCATTGTTACCAACCAGATCATACTAGCTTGTCGTGAAAGAGGATAAAAATGCTACTTGCGCTAAATTTTGGTTGCGTTGATTGATTTCCAGTAATAACATTTACATTTTCAACAGATAAAAAATGTGCAATTAATTTGCGATTAATCACAATTAATTATGGATAATCATTCGATTAATTGCGATTGAATATTTTAATCAATTGACAGGCCTAGTTTTGATTGGAACCCCTAAGAATGTAACCGTGTTACTAACCCAGGGTGCATTTATGGACATTTGGTAGTAATTCATGACATCGAAGACAGTCATATCTATGATATGTGTGTGTGAGTGTGATTTTTCAAGTAATTGGTGTCTGAGGGGTTTAAAGTATCTTAATCTCCTCCATGAGCTGTGTGTCAATTGATAATGTTAACTAATTATTAGTAATGCTATATTTTATGTTAATAATTTGTTTGTAAACAGTCTATAAACATTATTTTGATAGCTATTATAAAGTTGCAACCGATGATTATAATACCTTATTAACTTTGGTTAATAAATACTTTGTAAAGCATCTATAAACATTATTTATTTAGACAGTTAATACTTACTGTCAGTGGTTAATAATTGGTTTCTGGTCCATCTATCTATGTAAGGTTTATAAATGTTTCACAAATGATTTCTTAACAAATCATTTGGTAATTATTAACAAATAGTTTATATAGTATATAAAATGACATAAACTTAATAAATAGTTTACTAATGTAATCAGAATGTAATTATTATCGTCTCTCATCAGCTATGATACAATATGTAATTTATAAACTAAATACTTCATATTTTGCAAACTAATGATAAAATAACAGAAATTATAACATTACTAATAATTACTAAACATTATTAATGATCATTTCATTGTTTGTCAACAGTAAAATAACTATTAACTTAGTTTAATTAACTATCAATTCACAATTTATAAGTGATGGTTATAATAAAGTGTCACCCTGTTATATTATATCATAGTGTAGAGAGACAGGAAACACTGTGAGAGAGAGGGAATCGAACCGAGGACGCTGCAGGTAGGAGGTATACCATTAGGCTATCAGGTTTTAATTGAATCCATAGAACTAGTTGCTTTTTTACTTAAGGTGACACTGTTTCTTAATCAACACTCACACTAATAAAGTAATTTAATTGGAAGAAAAGAGTGACAGGCCAACATGCAAAGCAAGTAGCTGATGGAAGAGAAACACAGAGGTCGGGAGCAGAGGCTTCTGGGGACTAACAGGCAGGAAGTAATGGACTCGTTATTGAATTAGACGCTCCACAAAACCAGAGCAGTCATTATTATCCTGCTGAGATCCTGACACAACCACTGATAACTGGATCCATTAACCCTGATTGGCTGCACACCCATTAATCACACGACATTTTAAAATGTTTAATTCATTTCTCTTGGTATCGTATGCTTGCTATCATTTGTAGCTGGGTTCTGGTTGTGCTGTGGGTCTGAAGGATATTCAATTATTTTTTTAGCCTTTTTTTGTGTTTTTTAGCATTAGATATTGTCAGCTTCATCACTGGTGCTTTTACTAATTTACACAGAAAAACAAACTACTTTTCTGTTCAACTACCGAAGTTTTATTCCGGAATAAGCAGAAATAATTTCCTTCAAGGAAAACAGAAGTGACGATAGTGTTTGTCTTCGTACGAAATCACATACTATGTACTACATACTCAATATATTCATACAGCAGTATGTATCTCTTCGGACACACTGAGCAGTAATTTACGTCGTCACTTCCTGAGAGCCTCCTTGCCGGTTGGGAACCATGGTAACCCGTACCAACCTCATGTGACCAAAACGACGGTTTGTGAGAATCACAGTCTGAATTAATTTAAAATATTTATAGTACGCCTATAATCTTATACTTACAGTTAAATTGAAGCATTAAAATATCTCACATACTGTTTTAGCGTACTAAATAGGATGTTAGTATGTTTTTTCTGAACAAACAAGTCAAACAATGTGATAGGGAACAGAAAATAAACCGTGACATGGCGATGCTATCCTCAATATATGAAGATAGAGCCAAGTCAGACAATAAAAAGTACGAATAAGACAATTAAATTGTAGATTGATAATCTTATTCCAACTTTACCAAAAATGTGGCTGCCAGACCAACTGCAGTACTTTTTATACAGCCGTGTGCAGACAGAAAACAGCACTGTGTGGAGGAGAAAACAAGAGTTTGGTATGAATGCTATTTATGGACCTCAGGAAGAGTAGTTGTTGCCAAGGTAACAACTAATGGGGATCCAAATAAACAAACAAACAAACCAGATTCCTATAGTGCAGCACTGTAGTAATAGATTTCCATGGAGGGCATGTATTGGAATGGAAAGAACCAAGGTTCATGCATCAGTTGGAGTTAGCAAAATATTTCAAGTAATATAAGAGCACTGGGGGTTGTTGCAGTAGAGCTGATGGAAAAGAGATGGTATCACACCTAGGTGTAATACATAAGTGGACATTGGAGCCCTGCAGTGTGCGAGCTAATTATTTGTTTAAAACAAGATGGTATCACCAAGATTAAAAATAGACATTTCAATAGTTAGTTGAAAAATACAAATTATGTAGGTATAGAGTAAATAGCAGGGGGCCTAATATTGATCCTTGTGGGACATCTTTATCTACCATCTTAGTTTGAAGCCAGCAGCAACAACAGTCTGAACTCTACCAGAGAGAAAGGATTAAACCAGCTGTAAGCAGGATCATCAACACCCAAAGGAAAGCAGCAAACACTGTGATCAACAGTATCAAAAACCCTCAGACAGATCTATAAAATGTGTATCATGATGTGTCTTTTAATCAACAATGTCAAAAACAGCAGTCATTGTACTAGCGGGTGTATTACTTGAGGAGATTATTCAAGACTGTCCTCCCACAAAAAATGACAGCCTGGCTATGTTTTAAAATGGGGGAGCAAACTTGGAAAGATACATAATTGGTAGGGCTGGGACGATTCACCTATCTCCCAATTCGATACTATCACGATACTTGGGTGCCGATTCGATATGTATTGCGATTTTTAAGTATTGCGATTCTATATTACGATTTATTGGGATTTTTGTTATCTTTTTTAACACTGGACCATGAGAAAAAGTTGAATCATACACTTCCTGGGACATTTACTTTGGAAAATATCTAAATCAATACAGTAAAAATGTTTGATTTTCAGTAAGTATGTAGTCTAATATCAAGTCAAATATATCAGTCATTGTCAGGAGTTATTCACTTAACTTTTTCCAGCATTTCCCTCACAAATTAGTGGTATTTTCTTTTTAATTTACAAGGGACATGTAATGTATAATATTTCTGGTGAATACAATCCAATCAATCTTATTTCCATAACTGTATTTTGTATACACAGTTCCCTTTGTTAACACCTTATTTTGAAAACCGAACGTAGTCACTTCCGCTAACTTCTCCAAGGTCATCTCTAGCTCTCCCGTCAGCTCCGTTCTCGTTATACATCCATGGTCAGCTCCATCGGGGTCGTTTGAATGTATTAACCATAAATGTCAGTTTTTGGGTGCTCTACAGTTGTAGCGTCGGCCGATTTGACCACGGAGATGAGAGTGACGGCTGGCTTGACCGCACGTTACCAAAATATGATACGGGCCAACGAATACATCACAGACCAACGATGTTGTCCCGTCAAAAGAGGCGTCACATCAGAAAACACATCTATGCATCATTCTAGAGGGGATGGACAAACAACGTATTTTGTCATTTAAATTGGAGGACTTGTTGGATTATTATCCTCCAGAAAGACAAATAGTTTTTAGACAGAAATAGATTTTAGACGGACAGGAAAAGCTTAGAAACAAGCCGATGATTGTTTAGGTGTCGAAACCTCTGTGTAATGACATCAAATTGAGGAAACTTTGTCAGTGGAACTGTAAAACAAAACATCTGGCATGCTTGTCTTATGTCAGTAATTTTGTTCTTGGTGCCCCACATCTGTTGAAGGAGGCCATTATAAGGCTAATATCATATTGTCTGTGGAGGCTTTTTACAGGCCAACTGATGGTCAGTAAAGCTTCCGACCACAGGCAGTGCAGACACGGCAATTCAACAAGGAGCTAATAAAAATCTCTTTCCCACATCAGCACATTCCTTCTAGCAAGCATAAAACATTCAAAGGATCTGACTCACACTTAAGATTTGGAGAACCAACGCAAACGGACTGAATGTAAGATGTGCACACTGATTTTTCTCAACATCATTGAGCATTTCCACCGTCTTGATGAACTGGGGATGGAGCGCCCCGCTCAACAGCACATACACCGTGAAGTCAGTCTGGTAAAGCCGAGCATAAAACCACATTTACCTCACTGGTTTTGTGAGTACATATATATGTTTTAGCGTGGTTGGCATCAGTGGAAATCAAGCCCCTCCGACCCGGCAGTGTTTATGTCTTGCTCTACCCACAGAGACCGACGCTGGACCGCTCTCAGTTTGCCCTAACAACATGTTTTAGCAGACTTCTACCGTTTCTGTTCACTTCTTTGCACTCGGAGTGAAACGAGGTGTGGAGAGAGACAGGGGTGTGTGAGATTACTTGTCAGGCAAATTGCTTGCACATCAGCGCCTCTCTGTTCAGTCCACTTCGACATCACACAGTCCTCCTGTTTTTTACTTGTCCTATCCTATTCTTTCCTTAACAGTTCAGTTGAGTTGGAGAGCAAGAAACAGAGAGAGATTGACAACAAGAGGGGGAGGCTTAGATACTCAGATAGAACGGAAGATAGACGGTAGCAGATAGAGAGATAGAACAAGAGAGACGGACAGAAAGACGGACTGATAGATCAAAATATCAACATGCTCACAATGACTCACAATGCTAACATGCTGATGCTAAACAGCTATGA
Source organism: Sebastolobus alascanus (assembly GCA_916701645.2). NCBI lineage: Eukaryota > Metazoa > Chordata > Actinopteri > Perciformes > Sebastidae > Sebastolobus > Sebastolobus alascanus. The sequence goes on from CAKAOJ020000270.1 coordinate 209,387, forward strand.
TGGAAACATTTGCTAATTAGCACATTAGCATAAGCACACATTAGCAATTAACAAGAAGTACAGCTGAGGCTGAATGCCATTACTTTTACAGGCATTGGATCATAAACCAACGGATTTGAATTTGAACCTGAAGATGGTGCTAGATCAAGAAAAAGATTCACCCTCTGGGGACCACCCGTGTCTGTAAATAACGCTCCAAATTTAGGCTAAATTTTGGTGAGGAAAAATTGACATGGCCATTTTCAAAGTGGTCCCTTGACCTCTGACCTCAAGATATGTGAATGGAAATGGGTTCTATGAGTACCCACAAGTCTCCCCTTTAGACATGCCCACTTTATGATAATCACATGCAGTTTTTGAATGCGGAATAAATGTTCTATTTTCGACTATTCTAAAAATGGTTTATTGGAATATTTCTGCATACTGGAGTCCCTAAACAGTCTTGGAATTAATTGTATTCATGTGTGATGATGTTAGTCCCCATTGTAGCCATTTCATATAGTGAGACAATTTTTGGTGACTTGACCTCACTGTATAAAATGACCTGTGGTGACCTCTAGGATAATCACAACCTCATTAAACTTTACAGCCACAAACTAGAGACCTAGGGCATTCAGAGGATGGATGGCTTTCCTAGGTAGATTGACAATAAGGGGGTTTCTGCAAAATCCAAAAATGCAATTCTTGCAGAAATCTCCAAATGTCAAAAGTTTTTGATACCAAATCACAGCATGGCTTTTCTATGATGTTCCTCAAGGTCTTGGTGTCTTAATGTGGTATTTTGGAGGAATTATTGATCATTTTTATCAATTCTCCAGTGGTAAGAAATGGTTAAATTTAGCACCAAATCTGTGTAACAAATGGTATCAACCCAAAAATAGATACAGACATAATAGAGCATGGGAATGACCATCACATACTTCTATCATGTTCTAAACCCTTATACACTTTCACAATTTATTTTAATTAATTAATTAATTCTCATTTCTTATTTATGACTAGAACAACTTGACACACAGTGCTGAGCTGCATCTCAAAATTAATCTTCAGGTTCCCAGCTTTCAGATGATGTACACCACTTCTATGTGACATCTACTGATGACCTGCTATCTTCCCTTAAAGACCCCCTGTACCCCAAAAACAGGTGTATTGTGGATCTCAGAGGGTTAATAATGTAATGAGTGAGCAAATAAAAGACAACACACCAGCTCAAAATAAAAAAATCGACAAGTCTACTAACACTTAAACACTGAGTACGCACAGAAATACACAGATAAAAAGACAAAACAGGTCTATTGTGGGTCTCAGAGGTTAAAATAAAAATAAAATCATTTATTTCCTCATCATTTGAATTATGTGTTGTTATGCAAATAACCACTATAGATGAAAATAAAGTAAAATGATAACATTTATAATTTTTGATGGTTTACATTGACTTTGGGATGTTGGTGAAAAAAAGTCTGGAGCCTTGTATACCAGCTGCTACAACAAAACAAAACAACAAAAACGATTGTGACATCTCATGTAAAAGGTGGATTGAATCTCTAAGTATTCCTTGATGTATAAACTGATAGATACAAAGAGACAGTAACACATGCAGATGATCTGAGAGAAATGAAGACAAAGAGCAAGAAAGTCGAAACACATACACTCTCACACATACACTTTACAGTCTGTCCAGGTCATAGGGGTCACACGGTGGCAATGTCAGCAGGAAATGAGCTCATATTGTACTGTTGCTCCTCCACTTGACCCGGTGACCCCACACCTCCTCATTGACATCCCAGGTGATGCCTCAAAATTAAACCAGTGCAGGAAAGGGACCAGATGAATAACATGCCAGGAATATGTTTAATACAGCTGTTGGGAAAACAGCAGCTTAAAAAAAGGAAGTCTCATTTACGATTCATGGCTTATCAAATGCTAAGCTAGAAGTCGCACACTGCGCTGCCCTTTGAAAAGCTAATCCCATCCCGGATGTCCCCAAAGCACCCTTTAGCTTTAAGGGTAAGAAAGTTTAAGTGGAGCAGAGGAAGATTTCTTTTCTTTATTTTGTATTGGGAATCTGTCCTTTTTTTTTTTTTTAAACAGTATAACTCCAAGAATCACATAATGTGCATTGATTCAATCAAGGGCTGTCAAAGTTAACGGAATAATAACGCTTTAACACAAATTTGTTTTAATGCTTCTAATTTCTTTAACGCATTAACCCAACTTTCGATTTTTAGGATGTAGCCGGCTCAGTTTTCATCATATGAAAGAAAAAAAACTAAAGAATCCATTGGTACCAACCATGTCGTACTAGCTTGTCGCGAAGGAGGTTAAATAACGCTGCAAACTTGCGCTTAATTTTGTCGGGGAAAAACTGGCATGGCCATTTTCAAAGGGGTCCCTTGACCTCTGACCTCAAGATATGTGAATGAAAATGGGTTCTATGGGTACCCACGAGTCTCCCCTTTACAGACATGCCCACTTTATGATAATCACATGTAGTTTCGGGCAAATCATAGTCAAGACAGCACACTGACACACTGACAGCTGTTGTTGCCTGTTGGCTTGAGTTTGCCATGTTATGATTTGAGCATATTTTTTTATGCTAAATGCAGTACCTGTGAGGGTTTCTAGACAATATCTGTCATTGTTTTGTGTTGTTAACTGATTTCCAATAATACATATATACATACATTTGCATAAAGCAGGCATATTTGCCCACTCCCATGTTGATTAAAAAGCTGACAAATCTCCCTTTAAGGTACATTTTGAACAGGTAAAAAGCGCTGCGATTAATTTGCGTTTATTAAGTATGGACAATCATTTGATTAATCATAATTAAAGATTTTAATTTTGGCTGACAACCCTAATTAATTCGCATTCAGGTCAGTTTATTACAATATCTTGATCTGTATAAGATTAACTATTGTTGGCAAAACAATGTTTAGGTTTTAAAAACAAAGCCAGGATGAAAAATACAACAATTGCTGTGGCTGAGTGAGCTGTGTGCACTGATGACCCAAATCCATTTGATTTCTCTTCCTGCTTTTTATTTATAAAGAAGACATGCAGGGCTTTTGCATTTTACACACTAATTGGCAGCTCAGCAGAGAGAGAGAGAGAGAGAGAGAGAGAGATGAACATAACATAGAGACGATAAAGTTGATTTAAAAGAGAGACAGAGAGGGACAGGGAGGCAAAGATGGGTAAAAAGAGAGATGAAAGATGCAGTGGGGCAGAGAGAGGGAGGACAGGCGGCTCAAAGAGCAGCTAAAATATAGTGAGAGTTAAAAGGAGAAAGAGGGATGAACATGGAAGTAAGATATAGAGGAGGAGGGAGAGAGTGGGACACATCTAGACATTCTGGCTCAGAGAGCGGAGCTGAAAAAACAAAACAAACGGACCGCATAAAACTGAAACACCATATGCAAGTCTCAAAGATTATTTCCAAATATCATTTTAAAACGAGCCATGTAAAAAAAAATCATCTACCTTCTGTTTAAAAATGCAACAAAGCTTCATTTCTCACTGTAATTACAGCTGAAATACAAAACTGCCTTATGTTTTTGTGAATGTGTGTGTGTGTGCGTTTGTGTGTGTGTGTGTGTGAGTGAGTGAGTGTGAGTGTGTGTGTGTGTGTGTGTGTGTGTGTGTGTGTGTGTGTGTGGTTGGTTCCAGACTAATGACAAACTCATGAGTCGCTGAGTTCAGACGCTCAATTAAAGCAGCAGAAATGAGCCCCACGTGCATAAACACATAAAAACCATGACCTTAAAGAGTAACTTAACACTAAATCCACTTCTTTTGTGTTAGTAAATTACATGTACCGTCATATTATCACACTATCAATAGATCCTGGTCCCTGTAGCAAGTTATTTTCCTTTTTCCAGAAAAAAAAATCCGGTAATTCTTCACCCTCAACTCCGAACTACGAGTCAGTGTCACATTCAACTACAGTTTTATGAATTTTGGAAGACCGCTGGGTGTAATGTAGGCACAAAAAACGGCTGAAAATGGCTAAAAACTTTTGAAACACACCGGTGCATTGACTTTGTGAAGGGGGAGTGAAAAAGCTGAAGGCATCATCCAATCACATTATGGGGAACGGGTTGAGTTGCACCTATATTTATGAAACAACAACATTGAGGCTCCGTATAGTCCGAACCAAGACGGCAAACTTAATTACTCCTATTAACCTTGACAAAGGCAGCGCAGACCAGATCCACTCCTTAAAAGCCCTAGACATATAATATTCGCAGGCGAGTATTTTGCATTTTCATGTCGTTTATTGGTCACGCCATGGCAGCATTTTTTTTGAGTGATTAATTTGCATGTCAATATATTTTTTCAAACTGTTGTTTTTGTCATGAATACTTTCACAAAGAACGCTAAAATTATGTGGCGAAAAAGCGACACACTTTTTTGCTGAACAAAGTAGATTTTCCTGAGCTTTTGCAAGACATCAACCAATCGTTGACGGATTGTTGTGCAGAACGGGTTGAGTTACGCCTATATTTATAAAACAACAACACGGAGGCTCCGTTGTCCAAACCAGGGCGGCAAATTGTATTACTCCTTTCAACCTTGACAAAGGCAGCGCAGACCAGTTCCACTTCTAGTTCTTACTTTTCACAATAAAAGCCCTAGACATATAATATTTGTAGGCGAGTATTTCGCATTTTCGCGCCGTTTATTTGTCACGCCCTGGCGGCATTATTTTGTGCGATTAATTTGAAGGTCAACATATTTTTGCAAACTGATGCTTTTGTCACGAGTACTTTCAAACGGAGCGCTAATATTACGCAGCGAAAAAGCAACATACTTTTTTCGGAACGAGATAGATTTTTCTGAGCTTTCGCACTACAAATAAAGTCATCAACCAATCAAACCAGATCCACTCCTTCCGTTCTTACCTTTCAAAATAAAAGCCCTGGACATATAATATTGGCAGGCGAGCATTTCGCATTTCCCTGCTGTTTATTTGTCACACCATGGCAGCATTATTTTTATGCGATTAATTTGCAATATATTTAAAGGGATTATATGTAACTTATTACGCGCATAAATCATACCGGGTCGGTGTCCAATGCGCGCTCGCGTGTGGGTACGCGAGCGCGCAGCAGCTCTGCTCCTGCTGTCTGCTCCTGCCTGCTTGCACACCGCGCTCGTTCTCACCCGCTCTGCTCGCTTCAACTCCACGTGCACCCGTGCACACTACACACTGCAGAAGAGTTAGTTTAGCTTTGAGAATATCTAGTGAATGTGCAGTGGACGTTTGTGCAGAAATAAATGCTGCCGCTCCTCCAGACCAACAGAGGTTTCCCGTGTCTTGTGAAGTGACGGGGCTCCGCAGCGAGTTACGTTATCCCGACCGGGTGTCGGTCTCCCCCCCCCGACCAGTTGTTGGTCTCCCCCCCCCCCCCGTTCCCTCCGCGGTCGGCAGGCTGAAGCAGGAAAAGCCAACACTACGATCAGCATTGATTCATGGAGAGACCTTCGTCTGGTCAGCTAACATTACTGCCAAGCAGGTGAAATATAGAGTGATATTGTGTGTTAGCTGACGTGTGTCGCCCCATTGTTTAGACCGATGCTCGTTCATGTCTATGTAGAGCGAGCACAAGCGCGAGCATGTAACAGGACGCCGACTTTCGTTGACACTGCGGCCACAGGTGTCGCTGTTAACAAGCAATTTCTGATTCTTACATATAGTCCCTTTAAAAATTTTTTTTTTTTTTTCCAAACTGTTCACAATAAAAGCCCTAGACATAATATTCGCAGATGAGTATTTTACATTTTCATGTTGTTTATTCTTCATGTCCCTGGTTTGTAAAGGCCTATACTTTCCAAAAAGTCTCCTCACTCTCAAGGGCAAAGCTCTGAAAGTAGTCCTCACAAAGATAGAAGTATAGCGCGCGCACTCACACAGGGTTAGATTGCACCGCTTGTACCTGTAGTAAACTGACACATGACTAAAGGGAACTCAGGCAGAGAACAGTCTGAACAGAATAAAGACAGATTAGGAAAGATTTAACAAGTACTACAGTGTTTCCTTCATTCTCAGTGTTTATCAGGGCTAAATGTTCCAACAACACTAAAGTCATATGAGAGAAAAGTTGGCTGCAGCTTCGCTATAGGCGTGTTGACCTGAGCTGAAGTGGAGTTCATTCAATTTAAAGTTGTTTTCTGAGAAACTCGCCTGATGCAGTAAAAATAAGGTAAGTCAACAGGGTGGAATTTTTGTATTTGTGGAATGTAATGCAGACCGATGATCTGCACATACAGTTTATGAAAGTATAAATCAGCAAAGACGACAGTGGTGTTACCCCGAAACCTTCTGCAAAAAGTTTAAATATTAATACAATGTTAAGGGCACATAAATAATAATGAAAAAGTATACCAAAGCATGACTTTCAAGAAGCGCCTCATGATTTCGCATAGTTGTTGTGTTGCTTTGTCATGATTTGTCATGTCTGTGTGTCCTTACGCCGAGTTCACTGGTTATTTTTCAAGTCTCATGCAGGCAAAGCTGTGTTTCCATGGCATGGTACGGCTCTGCTCGACTCGACTCACTTTTCTCAGGTCCAGGTCATTTTCTCATTACCATGTTTCCTCTGCAGATAGTACCGCCTCGGTGTAGGCGGGATTCTCAGGTGATCGCCGTAGCAACAGCGCGTGAAAGTGCCGTGACATCATCTTAAACGGGACACTCGCTGAATCATTTCAACAGCAAACAAACAGAGGATCTACACTTCGCCAAGTGTAGTGTACGGTATAGCTTTGTGAGCTGCCATTTCTTAAAAATCTGGGTCGAGTGAATAAAAAATTGCGGTTGCTATTGACGGTAGCTTGGCTATTTAAAAACGGTGGGTATTTGCAGGATGTCCTTTGTCACGCTTGTGACAATTCTCTCTGCCCAATCAGTGGTCTGCAGTGTTTAAACTTCATCTTCTGGTGGTCAGCTCGATTGGAACCTCGACCGAGGTGGTACCAAGAATGGAGTGGTTCTATTGGTACCGTCCAATTCAATTCAATTTGTTTTTATACAACGTCCAATCATAACGGAAGTTATCTCAAGACGTTCTTCATATAGAGCAGGTCTAGACCGTACTGTATAATTTAGAGACCTAACAAGTGATCCCCCATGAGCATGCACTGCGACAGTGGCAAGAAAAATTCCCCTTTAATGGGTAGAAACCTTGGGCAGAACCAGGCTCTGCACAACTCCACAACTTTTGCGTATAGAAACCCAAACATAACCATTCTAGTTTGTAACTGAACTGAACTAAACTGCTTGGTGGAAACGCGGCTTAATTCATGTCTGAATTAGGGCTGTCAATCGATTAAAATATTTAATCGCGATTAATCACATGTTTGTCCATAGTTAATCGCAAATTATCTGCACCTTTTTTATCTGTTCAAAATGTACCTTAAAGGGAGATTTGTCAAGTATGTAATACTCGTATCAACATGGGAGTGGGCAAAAATGCTTTCTTTATGCAAATGTATGTATATATTTATTATTGGAAATCAAATAACAACACAAAACAATGACAAATATTGTTCCTCCAAGGTACTGCATTTAGCATAAAACAATATGTTCATATCATAACATGGCAAACTGAAGCCCAACAGGCAACAACAGCTGTCAGTGTGTCAGTGTGCTGACTTGACTATGACTTGCCCCAAACTGCATGTGATTATCATAAAGTGGGCATGTCTGTAAAGGGGAGACTTGTGGGTACCCATAGAATCCATTTTCATTCACATATCTTGAGGTCAGAGGTCAATGGCCATTCCAGTTTTTCCTGGTTGGTACCAATAGATTCCTATTGTTTTATAGTTTCATATGATACCATATTCTTCACTAGCTTATAAACTGAGCCCGAAACTCCTAAAAATCACAAGTTACATTAATCTATTAAAGAAATTAGTGGCATTAAAATGAATTTGCATTAATGCATTATTATCGCATTAACTTTGACAGCCCTAGTCTGAATGTATTGAAGGGTTCTGACTGCCTGTTAGCTCCTTAAGCTTTCTTCTCCACGGGGGTGCACAGTTATCCATGTGATTATGTATCCATCTCAGTTTCCATAATTTGGGCAATGCTGAATTATATCATCTGGAGCAGCCCCTGTTGTTCAAAATACCCATGATTCTTATGCAAAGTGAAAAAAAAAAAAGATGAATAATAACGGATGAAGTGATTTGGTCCCTAAATCATTCAGACTGGTATTTGTCATTAATCATCTTTGTCACAAAACGGAGGGAAACAACAGGAAATTAAAACAGTCAACGTGTGTTTATGTGGCAGATTAGCCAGTGGAGATAATAGACTGGTGGGAGAGCTTTGGATACACAGTGAAGCAGAGTTAAGTGACAGGCCTCCCACTCTGTCTGCTGTGTTTTCACTGCTCTTTGCTTTTTCTCCACAGTGACTGACAGGCAGAGCAGGCTGGTTCAGGGCTAACCGGCCTTCTTGACATAACTCAACCCTCACGCATCATCAATCTAATGGCTATGTTCTTTATTAGGGTACAGAGTGTAAGGGCCATGTATGGGGTGCGGCTTAGGTAACATCACAGCCTCACGTCAACATTCCCAAGTATCAGAACATTTCACTCACCAACCTGTTCGCTCAGATCTGTGGACGTGGCGGCATCACTGGAACGGCCCTGTAGGGCGAGAAACAAGAGCGGTCAGATAGTCACACTTACACACAACAATACTGAACACTGAAGTTAGTGAACATTAAAATCACCCACTCCATCATAAAACCACACCACGTACTGAAAGTATGGAAGGTCAAATTTAATTTATGATAGCTTTGGTTCTAATAGTATGCCTTTGTTTTCTCTCGGAGTGAAATGTTATTACAACCAATAAGAACGAGGGCTAAAACTGCATGTATGAAAAAAAAAATGAAATTATCTTTTAAAGGAGCAGTGTGTAGGATCTGCCGGTATCTAGCAGTGAGATTGCAGATTGCAATTTTTCCCGTGTGCCAAGTGTGTACTGTAGGATGGCCCAGAATTAATTATCGTGTCATTCATGCGCCTTCTTGTGCGACCAGGCTGATCGATCATCTCATTTAAGAAACTCTATGCCAGAAAGCATATGTTCAACTATTGCTTTAGGGATCATCTGACTCTCTCTCTACTCTGATATCTATCCTGGTTGGACAGTTAGATATGGAGTATCCATATGGAGTACAGTATATGGCTGTCAGCAGCCAGTGAAATGATAACGATGACTGACTTTATAATACCAACAGGCATACTGAGAGGCTGGTAGGAGTGCTAGCATGTTAGCTGCTCTCAAGTCACAAGTTCCTTTGATTTAATCTCCAGCGAAGCAAACACCAGGTCCACTTTTGAAGCGTTTTGCTCCGCTCAAACCTTCACACAGCTCGAGCACATCAAACATTTCAAGTGATAGGCCCCGTATACTTTGCCCCAAGAGGCAGGTTCTGAGTCTGAAGGAAGGTTGGGCTGTGGTGGTAATAGCGGGAGCGTAGGGGAACATGTGAGGGTGTGAATGTGTGAGTACAGCCGGGCTCCGAGTCCCGTGGCACGAAAGAAGGCACATGTTTAGAAGTGTTTTTCTTTTTTTTACTCTGAGTGAAGATGGAGCGCAAGCATTTAAAATATGTGCAGTATTTCTTAGCATGTTTTATTTATTTATTAATTCTGTTTTTTTCTCATAATGTTTTGTAAAGATTAGTTAGAAAAACAAGTAAATCCCAGAGTATCCCTCCACTGGAGCAAATGTGGTGAGTTTAAAGAGCTGCTTATCTGCAGGAAAGAAAAATGGGTTTGCATCGAGACGTTTACTGCTCCAAAGTTGTCTAATTTATTATGCATATATATATTAGGGCTGTCAATCGATTAAAATATTGCATCGTGATTAATCTCAAATCATCACACACTTGTTTATCTGTTCAAAATGTACCTTAAAGGGAGTTTTGTCAAGTATTTAATACTCTTATCAACATGGGAGAGGGCAAATATGCTGCTTTCTGCAGATGTATGTATATATTTATTATTGGAAATCAATTAATAACATAAAACAATGACAAATATTGTCCAGAAACCCTCACAGGTACTGCATTTAGCATACAAATATAAGCTCAAATAATAACATGGCAAACTGAAGCCCAACAGACAACAACAGCTGTCAGTGTGTCAGTGTGCTGACTTGACTATGACTTGCCCCAAACTGCATGTGATTATCATAAAGTGGGCATGTCTGTAAAGGGGAGACTTGTGGGTACCCATAAAACCCATTTTCATTCATATATCTTGAGGTCAGAGGTCAACGGACCCCTTTGAAAATGACCATGGCAGTTTTTCCTCGCCAAAATTTAGCGCAAGCTCGGAGCGTTATTTAGCCTCCTTCGCGACAAGCTAATATGAGCCCGAAACAACCTCTGAAAGATCAAAGAAGAAGAAGTAGAAAGAAATTAGTGGCGTTAAAATGAATTTGCATTAACGCGTTATTATCGTGTTAACTTTGACAGCCCTAATATATACAGCATATATAGCATATATACATAGGTATATTAAGAAAATAACATATAAACATAAAATAAAAAATATAGGTAAGACCTCACAGCTAAGCCTTCTGAATTAAATAGAGGCGCCTCTATATTTAAAATAGAATGTCCCTAAAACATACAGGAACAGGAATCAGAGATACGGAGGCCATGGATATTGACAGAGGAAAGAAACAACATCTACATCTTGAGTCAACCAAATACACAAATGATGTCATGTTTAGAAAAACAAAAAAACATTGATTATGAAAATTTGCTGAATACATTTCTGTCAATCGCCTAATCAACTAATCCGATTACTAGAATATAATGCTAAAAGTAGTAAAAACAGCTGTCATAGTAATATGATTGAAAGCATCTGTGGTAGTTAAAGTAATACAGGTAGTCAGGGACACCTTTTGGGGGGCGCTGGTCACCCTCTAAAAAAAAAAAAGAATACAAAAAAATTAAAAAATGCTGAAAAAAAAAAGCTGGTGGGTGCCATTCCTCATTTTCTGCATCGAGGTAACATATGAACAAATAAATAAAGAAAGAAAGAAATACACTTTTCACACCTGTAACTATTTCTCACACTTTTTCATCTGCCTGGCCGCACTTGAACGTCACACTGTGGCTGTGCGCACTGCACACTGGGGGCCCGGGGGTTAGGGGATTATGGATCAGGATGTAAGATCACTAGACGGACAGATGTCAAGAGGCGCAGATATCAAGTAGTTTGGGGGGTTAGATGTCTCCAAATTCGAATTTGGCCTAGGGCACCAAAAGGGCTCGAGCCGGCCCTGCAGGTAGTACACAAAATTAGTTTGTCCAGTCATTGCAAGGATGCCCTCTTCATCCTCAAGTCAAACAAATCTAAAATTTCCACAGTTCCCTTTGGTCGAATTTGTTCCCAGCAGACAGACAATCACAACTTTGTTCATTTTTCTTTTGTCATTCTCCACGCTACAACTGCTAATAAACACAAACAAATTGCTTTCCAGTTCCCCAGAAAGCCCAAAGACAAACTCTGGGGAGTAATTACCCGAATGGAATTGACGTCTGTCCGACATTGTATGCGTGGCTGTGTGGGAGGGTGTGTGTGTGTCTCAGCTGTACAAGCAGCCTAAGGCGGGGCGCGTGTCTGACGTTAGAGAGGACACTCAGCTGTTTCACACTAGGACAACTGCAGGGTTAGAGAGATGACTAGACTAAAAGACGACAGCAGTGAACTCACAAAGTACACTGGAATCCTAGGACTTCACTCTATGGCTGCTATGTGCATGACCCACCGCTCACTGAGTGTGTGTGTGTGAGTGAGTGTGTGTGTGTGTGTTCATCCTGGGCTGCGGATGAACTCTTGCTAAGCTGGCTGATGCCCTTTTTCCGACATTTGACTTGTGTTAGTGTAGTTGAGTGTGCATCTGTGTGAGTGTGTGAGTGTGTAAGTGCCTCGGCATGCACAAACTGGTGCGTGTGTGTGTGCGTGTGTGTGTGTGCCCTATGCCCTTTTCCAGATGCCTGAGTTTAAGTGTGTTCATTTGTGTGTGTGAGTGTCTTCCCTCAGAGCTATAATGAGGTCTTGGGGGACTGCAGGCCTTCTGTCTGTCTCTCTGACCAACATCACACACACTGTCAGGATCCTGACCCTTACCACACACACACACACGCGCACGCACGCACACACAGATACACACACTGGTAATGCACTTCTACAACTCAGTGTCAAAGAGCAGGGCTCCATTAGAGGAGAATGGAGAGAGTCTAATTAGGTAGCGAGTTCTGTTCACTTTACTGTAATATGAGAGCAACCGACGGGACGGAGTGAAGGAGAGAGAGAGAGAGAGAGAGAGAGAGAGAGAGAGAAGAGAGAGAGAGAAGAGAGAGAGAGAGAGAGAGAGAGAGAGAGAGAGAGAGAGAGAGAGACAGAGAGAGAGAGAGAGAGAGAGAGAGAGACAGAGAGAGAGAGAGAGAGAGAGAGAGAGACAGAGAGAGAGAGAGAGAGAGAGAGAGAGAGCACCACCACCCACTTTTCCTTTGGGTGATATCTGGCTATATTCAAACATCCTAGATTTATTTACACCCTCAAAAGCTGGGGAAATGTCATAATTGTAAAAAAACTAGAGACCCCTTTTCTGCTAGTAAACATGATGATGTATTTCTGTGGGCAGAGCGTGGGTGGAGGCAGAATAATAGAGTGCTACAGGAAAGAGTCCTAAAACCCGGAAATGAGTTTGAGCATTGAGCATTTTAGCACTTCTGGTTCCCTCGTCTGGAAGTCAATGGGTTTTTTGAATAGGTTTTTTAGTTAGATGCCTGAAATAACGCCTGTGGTTAACACAAGCTGAAGAGATTTTAACATTTTGTTCTACGATATAAAATACGTTAGTAAATATCCCTCTCATGAATTTTGAAGCTTTTACGTGTCTTAAAGGTATACTATCGTTGTCGGTTGCTGTTTGTAAATACACCGCATTCAAAGTTGGCCACACCTCCACAGCTCCACAAGCCGAGACGGAGAGAGAGAGCAGTGATGGTGGAGCGAGCTACAGAGTGACTGAAGAGAGAGAGCGGCGTTAGTGAGAACAAAGCAGGAGGTTACACCCCCACGTGGGGCCCAAAGGCTGTTTGCAGACGTCCAGAAGAGTCCAGAGTAAAGCAAAACAAAATGTGTCCCCAGAAGAAAATATCAAAAACTATCAATTTAAGTACTAAAAGCTGGCATCAAATTGTCTGGTCAGACTTCTAGTCTTGTTTCTGTATTAATTGATCAAATAGTTCCTGGTTTTAATTCAAATATTTGACTTTTTTTAAGTTATTGTACAGCAGCTCGCATTTAAAGAATCATTTAACATTTGGGAACTTAGAGGCTCTTTTGTTAAATGATAAAAAAGGTTTTGGTAGATCAAGTTTTTTTTTTTTTTTTTGGTATTTTAAATTTAAACTCAGGTATCTGATGTGCACTAGCATCTTTTTGGAATTAGTGAATCCCATGTGCAGTCACTATATTACACTACCAAATACTTCTGGTCCCTGTAGTGTTCATTGCAACGGAAAGTTTCTTTTTTTTCCACAGAGAAAAATCCAATAATTCTGTCCACTAGAAGAAAACAAACAACAAAAGCAAAACGGAAAAAGAGAAAAATAGGTCTGCGAATAATTAATGATGTTGCCTGGTACTCCCTCCTCCCAAATTACAGGGCAGTCACATTCAAACCTGTAACTAGTGCACCATCCAATAATTTCCGAACCTTAGATATCCAATGTTTGGCACTAATCTTGGCACCTTTTAAATGGATAGTTTACGGATGTATTATCTGATGATTGATGCTTATAGTAAGTCTTTTTTGTGGTTTGCTTGCTGGTTGTCTGACTTTATATGTGTTTAGCTGTGGTCATGGTTTCCTGTACTGTTTGCATGTTTGTGTGGGTGTGCAGTATGTCAAGTCTTTAAATGTTCTCAGGTCGGTCTGAGATCTCAATGAGATGACCTGATTCAAGAAATGGACCTTATATCACCTTTTGGTCACACAGTTTCTGGTATTTTTCAGTTGTTTTGTACAATCCTGTTGCAATTTTTAAGTGAAAGTCCCGTCGGTGGCATAAAACCTGACTGGAAACTTTACTGAGCTGAAAAAACATCCTCAAACAAGAAAAAAATAATACATAAATACATTTTCTAGGGCAAAGAAGTGGATCGACTAAGTTATACGATGTCATGGAAATGTTATAGAATTTGACACAAAGATGATATTCAGAAATATGAAAAATCTAAGAATCCAACACTCTTCATAGTTTGAATCCAGTAATTAATCTGTGCATTATACTTGGCTATGAACTAAATATTAGACCAAATAGTGTATATATACCACCCCCATATCAAATAAATTATGTCATATTCAAGGTCAATATTAAACTAAATAATGGCAATGCCAGCAAAGCAAATTTCACTTCAATCGTATTTGGGTACATGTTTCAGCTCCCTCTTGGTCTTTCTCCTGAAATAATAATAATAATAACTATACTTACATGGCACTTTCAAGGTTAATGAAGCAGAAAAAAGGAACAATCTCAGTAATCAGCCTGAATAAAAGGAAGAGACACCAAAAACAACTGCAAGAGCTGACTCAGAAAACATTTTTGGCTCCCAGCAAACAAATTAACAATGCTCCTCCTGCATAATGAGAGAAATAATAAGGTGTCAGTTACATACATGCCCATACGAAATGAGTTTTCAGCTGTGTTGATACGATTAATATGCAGGCATAGTTTAGTGATCACTTACAAGGGCAGGCTGATGAAGACTTACAGACTTAACAGGCATATTTTATTGTTATTAAATACGTACTACTAAATTAATCACAGTGAAAGCCTTGAGATAATGAAGCGCATTGTTACAAAGTACTTAATAATAAGCGAGACCACTTCTCTACTTCCAAACATGGATACCAAGTCAGACCAGAAGGTCTCTAGTGCTTCTATAAATGTCTGCTTTATCTGCATGTCAAAGTGCCATGATATTTGTCTGGGTCAAAGGGCACTGAAGTGCACGGACATCGACAGTATTTCAGCTTTTTCTTGGTTTTTACTTGTCAATAGTTTTATAAATGCAGAAGATTATAGCATTATACCTCGCAGGGAACAAGTGTGAACACAAACTTTACAAAGTAGAAATTAATATAAAAGTTAATTCAGAAAACAATCCGAAGGGATATCAGAAAAAATTATTCACAGAAGTAGACAAACTAACAACAATATTTCATGAAAACTGACTTTAACTCTGAAGACATTTGATCACATTTCCCACAGCTGCTACAAAGTTGGACCAAATCAAGTTGAATTCCAGTTAGAAGTGTAAAGGTGTGTTCAGACCAAACGCAAAGTGGATATTTTGCATGCCGCAATTACACACAAAGTCAATGCAAAGATGAATATGCAAGTTGAGATAATTCAACGTGAGTGAAAGATTTGTGACGCTTTGTCGCAAAAGTCAAATCAGCGTTGAGATTCTCCTGACGTCACCAAGAATCAGAAATGGAGAACAAACTTATTGTCGCAGTCTGTGGGCATCCGGAGCTCCACGACTCAACGTCAGTACGCAGCGGCGTTCCCGGCGTATTTGGGACTTCCACAACAGGTACAATGCAGCAATAGTGGTAATTTCTGAGCATATTTTTTTATGCTAAATGCAGTACCTGTGTTTGCAATCAACACTCAGAGACAACTAACAGGGCTTCTAAAGGGTCAAATTATCTGGTATTCAAACTGCAATTATGAATCAGCCCATTTCAAATCTCCTTTTTTATTGTTTGTTATTTTAGCCCGAGTAGGTCCCAGTTCACACAATGATGAAGGTGATACCTGACAGCCACAGATAGAACTCCTCTGCTTGTCAGCATTCAATTTCATCACTTTCTCTTCAGTGTCAAAAAGTTTGCTGTAGTTTCTGTGCTTTTGGAATGGATTTTGTGAGAACAGATGTCTAGCGTGTCAAACCTCATTGTGACATGAAACTCTCCAATTTCAGCTCTGCTAGCATAAAACACTGAACAGTTTCAGCTTCCAGCAGTACATTATAGGGACGGACACCCCAGGAAGCAGCAGGGAAGAGAAGGGTGCGCTTCAACTTTACTTTGCCAGTGTAATCAATGCTCATCACCACGAGCAAACCAAGAGACTAGAAGCTACAGGTCCAAGTGACATCAGCAGCACACATACGCTGGATGATATCGACTGGTGTTGCTGTTCTGTTTCCTGTTGCACATTCGCTCACACTGTACAGTGGGCAGTAGTGTTTCAGCTGTCTGACTGCAAAGGTGGTTAGTTAGTGATATTGATCAGCTACAGCAGAAACATTAAAAATCAGCTACAGCAAATTGCAGATGCAACTCAATGAGTTGCTTAAATACGATCAGATTCAAGTACACACACACACACACACACACACACACACACACACAGTCAGTCCTATAAAAATCAATAAATGCTGGGAGGGTCAATGATGAAATGGATGGGAATTTGCATGTGTGTGTGTACGAGACAGCTGGTCTGGTTTATAGACTTCCTGGTAAGCTGCATGCGTTTGTGTGTGTGTGTGTGTGTGTGTGTGTGGTATGGGGATAGTCAGAGCGTCAGTCTCGCTGCCGTGCAGAGACTCTCCCCTTGGGCAGCTTAAAGAGAGAGGGAGTGTGTTATACTTATACTTCTATCTTTATGAGGACTGATTTTAGCTGCAGAGAGCGAGGACATTTTGGTCTTTCGTTTCACCCTTCTGATTGTTGACATACGAACAATGCTGTGTGTTAAAATATAATTGCAATAAAACAAAATATATGTTTTTTTCTTCTGACCTTTTTAAAAAACAAATGTGTAGAAAGAACCCTTCCCTTTGACAAATTCAGAAATGTATCCTCTATAGAACGGTTCTTATACCATTTCCATAGTAATTTTAACCAACGTAACCCCCTCACGTAACTTCCAAACTTAAGTAAGGTCATTTCCATAGTTATTTCAACCCAAACATTGACTTATTTGTCATGTAACTTCAGTACTTAGGTAACGCCACTTCTGGAGTGAATTTGAAAACAAACCATATTTTCCTAAACCTAACCAAGTAGTTTTGTTGCCTAAACCTAACCAAGTTGTTTCCTCTGAAGACGGAAGTTTATTTTCAAAAGACTGTATGCATGTAAGGAGCAAAAAGTGACAAGTGTTGCTGGACATTCGTAGGAGAATGCACGGAAAATGAGGAATAACTTTTTGTAAAATATATGAACCATTGTATGAGGATACGTTAAGTATTAATATGACCGTGTAGCTTTAGAAAACCTTAATCTGGCATTACATTTCCACCTAAAACATGTTTGCTAACATAGTTGCTATCCAATTTTTAGGAGATGGGGTTGGTCTAGATGCCAAAAGATAGATACAAGTGGGATTTAGAAAGCTTATACATAAATCTGAATTCGAAATATCATTCACAAAATACTTTGTTTCTGTTTCTGTGATGCAGTTTGGGACGAATCCCAACCATCGAGTTCATCCAGCTCACACTTGACTTTAATTCAAGAGTCAAACCCCATCGTTTCCTCTCTGATGATCTGACACGCCGAACCGGCAGCAGTAGCCTATATTACTTTGAGTGGCATCTCACTTGCTATCATAACGAAATCTCCCTAATTATCCACTCCACTTCTGCCTGGCTAATAACGGGTCATTGTCTTGGTCATTTTCTCTTTGTTTCCAGCTTGTTTCTCATCAAAGTTAATGATGTTAGTCCAAGGTCAGCAGCATGTTTCACCCACCAGAAGGAAACAGCAGATTGTCTTTGCTCAGATCGATAACTCTGAAAGCCTCGTCTCTCCATCTCTTTCTCTTTCTCATACAGTCTCTCCATCCCTCTTCCTCTACCTTTCTCTCTCACACCTCACTCTCTCCATGTTCTATAGCTCATACTCAATAATGTCAAACTGAATAAAAAGGTAAGCCAACCACCACCTTCAGTCAGTAATCATGAAAAGGCAAAGAAAAAACATTGTCATTATAGAAAGCATACACTATTTATACATATATTTATTCATATCAGTTTGGTAATTTTATTACTTTTAATTTCCCTTTCCATGTTCCTCTCTACCCTTGTATGACCTTTTCTTATTTTCTTTCACTCTACTGTTTCATCCTCATCCCTCATCCAATTTGCCATCTTATCTCCTCTGTTTTGCTTTGTTCTCCTGTGTGCTTACATGCATATAGATAAACTGATTACAGTGGATTCCCAGATAAAGATAATCAAGAGTGTTCACATCATAATGGCATCAAAAAGTAAGAAAAAAATGGAGTGACATCATTTTTGTTATGATGTTGACTTTTAGAGCATCCTAATGCAATATCTGTCTAGACTGCAAGTGCAGTCGCACAGATACGCTCTCATTTTAATTTATGCAGATGTCTTCACCGGAATCTCAGCTCCGTCTCACGGGCATAACCGGGACTTGAAGCGTTTATTTAGGCTTCAAGTCTATTTTTTTGACAATATACGTGTAAACGTGAGGTTGATGCTTAGTAAAAAGGCACAGAATAACTGTGACTCAGAGAACGGCTGAGTGGCGGCGATGCAGTCAGCAGTGTGTGTAGTTCCGTTAGCTGTTAGCGGCGGCGATGCACTCAGCTTTGTGTGTAGTTTTGTTAGCAGTTAAAGGCAGCGATGCACTCAGCTTTGTGTGCAGTTCCGTTGGCTGTTAGCGGCAGCGATGCACTCAGCTTTGTGTGTAGTTCCGTTAGCTGTTAGCAGCAGTGATGCACTCAGCTTTGTGTGTGTGGTTCCGTTAGCTGTTAGCGGCAGCGATGCACTCAGCTTTGTTTGTAGTTCCGTTAGCTGTTAGCGGCGGCAATGCATTCAGCTTTGTGTGTAGTTCTGTTAGCTGTTGGCGGCGGCGATGCATTCAGCTTTGTGTGTAGTTCCGTTAGCTGTTAGCAGCGGCGATGCATTCAGCTTTATGTGTAGTTCCGTTAGCTGTTAGCAGCGGCGATGCATTCAGCTTTGTGTGTAGTTCCGTTAGCTGTTAGCGGCGGCGATGCATTCAGCTTTTGTGTAGTTCCGTTAGCTGTTAGCGGCGGCGATCCATTCAGCTTTGTTTGTAGTTCCGTTAGCTGTTAGCGGCGGCGATGCATTCAGCTTTGTGTGTTAATAGGCACTTTTCTATTGAAGACAATCAACTTTATAAAAGTGATAACATATTTTTCAGGTTAGTTGTTCTCACTATATGTACAGTACATGCCAGGAATAAGCAAGCATTTACAAGCAACACAGCTCTATTACTCTGAGCATGACCTACACGTGAGTAACAGTTAAGATGTTTACAGTGGCACCTGATATTATCAGAGTATCATCATTTACTTCTTCCTCTGCATTCCCCTCTTTCACACCTTTACCTTCAACTCTATATTCTTCCTCCTATCTGTGTGTGTGTATGTGTGTGTGTGTGTGTGTGTGTGTGTGTGTGTGTGTGTGTGTGTGTGTTTATAACATACTGTAAATAAATCACTGGGTCACCTTCCTCTTATTGCGTCCATGCCCATTTCATCTGCACTGACAGTTTTGTACTTCAGTTTTTAGTGGGCACTTCAACCAAGTGACTGGAGAAATTTTATTTTTATATATCGTAGCGTTAGCCCTCCCTGCCCATCCATCTCACTTGTTCACTCACTTCTCGTTTCTGTCTCTGACTGCGTCTTACTCACTCTTCTCTTGTTATATTGCTTTTACTTCCTCTTTGTTACCAGACTTGTCTAGCATGATGTTCCACGTCCGCACTTCTTTCCTCTCCTTATCTTTCAGTAATAGGCCTGAGTGAGTTCTCATGTCTTCAGATTTGATCAGGGGGGAATGTGGTGGTTTTCTTCCTGAAGCACATGACCCGGTCAGCCTGTAGCCAACACAACAGCCATTCAGTTCACAAAGCCGTCAAGATCACAGGATCGCTCTATTTATACATGCTATGCTTGTTATGGACTCAAATAAATACTTATTTTCAGGGCATGAAATGAAGCTCACTCTCGCTGGAGGCCGGTGGTTTTGGAAGCTCGGTAAGCGACAGATCTGGAGACAGATTCTCAATAACGTGCATGAACTTCCATGAACATTTAGTTCAGTGACTCAGCTGGTTCTCTCCTTTTTTTCTCTTTGATATTTCTACTTTCAAATTCAAGGACCTCACACACACACACCTTCAGGGACGACTGGTTTGGCAGGTGAAGGTTTTCATCAATGTGAGCTAAACATAAACATAAACTTCCCATAAAGGCCCCATTTTGCATCACCTTTTCAAGTGGGGGTAGACAGTATATTTGTGGCATCATTGGGCAAAAATTCCATAATAACCTTTCAGCATATTGTAATTCAAGTGTTGTGACCTTCTCATGGCTCTGTTTTCAGGCTTTACAAAATCTAGCCCGTGACGGGAGACTTTGGCCAATCACAGGTCATTTCAGAGAGAGAGAGCGTTCCTATTGGCTGTGCTCGGGCTGGTGGGCGGTGCTTGGCATTTTCTCAACTAATCTCAACATGGCTGCCGGGTCACAAACTTTCTCAATTTGCAGCTAAACAGTACATTAAAAGAAAACATTTGAGGCAAGAAATAGACATTACAGTAACAGAACATTGATTCATTTTTGATCAGCGCTGCCTAGTTTGACCATTTGATCGGAGTTGGTGAGTGATTGACTCATGACTCTCATAGACGGCAGACTCCAGATCAGCTTTGACTGGTTGTTTTCCTCCGGTCTGTGAAATCTTGCAGATGCCATTAGGAGCACCGGAGGACACAGAGGAACATGATTTTTTTCAGGTTACCTGTCTCATGTACTACTATCAGGATATAGTGACCATTTTATAAAAATAACTTTTTTTAAATCATATTTGCTCCATTTCTACCCACTGCTGCTTCATGGGGTGGATATAGTTCAAAAGGGACACAAACAGCTGTTGTGTTTATACCACAGTGTGTGTCGAGGACGTCACACTGATGTGGAGAGTATAAATTGGCTCTTACAGTTGTAATCTGGAAGCAGGGTCACTGCGTGTCAGATTCCTGCATGTACTTCTGAAATAAATTCATCAATACAAATATTTTAGGTTTCAACTTCCGTCAATCATCACAGTCAAGCCGTCATGCAACCAGACCTTTCTGTTAGATTTCAACAATCACAGCTTAAAAATGGTTAAAAAGTCTTAATTCATCGGTCAAAATATCTTACTAGAAGTTGACATGTTGAGGAAAGAAGGGAATATTCCCAAATAAAAGCTAGGCCATATGATGTTCAAGCTAGAGTGAAGATACTGGTATCATATGAAACTAAAAAAGCTAAGGAATCCATTGGTACCAACAATGTCATGCTAACGCTACAAAGTTAAGCTAAATTTTGGGGAGGAAAAACTGTCATACGGTACTTGGTGACCTGGGAATGAGAAAGGGCTGAACACCCTGCGTGTCAGATGACAGGAAGTAAACATGGACCCAAAGTGTTGCCTAGCAATGCAATTCCATTGCAGGTCAGTTGAAACGCACTAAAACTGAGCGTTTTAGGCAGAGGGTAAATACAGGCATATTTAGGTTGACAGTTTGAGGAAAATAAAGGTTTTTTTGAACATTACAGCATGTAAACATGTTCTAGTAGAAACACAAAATACAAGTATGAACCTGAAAATAAGCACAATATGGGACCTTTAAGTTCTAGCATGGAGCATTAAAGTCAAGGCAATTGAAGAGGTTGATTGTCAATCATGTGTTTTTGACCTCAGATGTCTGGCTGAAGGACAACCGCGGGCGGGGTCTCTGCCGACCCTGAATCGAGCTAAAGTGTTAAATTACTCCCATCAGCACCCACATCCTCCTGTCAATTCCCTTCATCCACCTCCCCACTCCTCTCGGCCTTTCTGTACATCCTCCCCTCAGCTCACTTCCCTCTCCTCTTTCCTATACTGTACACCTCTCCTCACATTTGAACTCTCCTTGTCCTTCGTTTCCATCCATCCCGTCTCCCAACCTTCTTTATCCTCCAAGCTCATCATTCCCTTTTACTCGTTACACGACCCGACTCTCGCTTCTCCATGTCCTTCCTCGATCACCCCGTCCCCTCTGGTGGGTCATATGATCCTCGCCTCCCTCCCTCCATCCTTCTGTCTCCATACAGTAATGATTCAGAGAACCCGAGACCACCCCAGAGAGAGAGAGAGAGAGAGAGAGAGAGAGAGAGAGAGAGAGAGAGAGAGAGAGAGAGACTTAAAGAGGGAGAGGACAGCAGAGGGAGAGACCGAGACAGAAGGAGAGAGGAGAGAGGGATGGCCAGATCAATACCTTTTAACGGGAAGGTGCTCCCAGTTCAGGTTATAGATCTCTGAAACACACACTCCTACGTACACACGCACACACACACACACATACATATTACACTCACAGGCATATGCAAATGCCGTACACATGCACACACACTAAAAACATACATATTCATACAATTCCAAATGCAAAAAAAAAAGAATATTTGCATACATGCACCATCTTTTCTCTCTTTCATTCTTTTCTCACAGTCTCTCTCTCACACACACACACACACACACACACACACACACACACACTGTACACTCACACAAGCACAGTATAGTACTTCTGGGAATTTGTATAGAAGAAAATAAGAGACATAAGTATTTGCATTTTAACAGCCACTGAATTCGTAATATAGACATTTAAACATCACTGTTCAGCTCAGCTCAGTTTCAGTTTATTCACAACACAGTTAAGATATGATAAGACATAATGGTGATATGTGAAATGGGACACCCTAATAAGCTCTCTGAAGCTTGAGAATAGGGGCCCAGATGTTAAGCAGACAGTAAACATTAACACGTTAAATATTAACACGTTGTCTAGATTTGAAAAAGTGCATGTTTTGTACAGTAACATTTATAACCTACAAAACTAACCACAGACGCTAAAAATGAACTACCCTAACCCTAAGTACTAAATGGTCCCAAAACATTTATTTGATCTCAATCAATCTAAACATTGGTTAAATCGGTGAGATAAAATAAATAGAGACATACAGTATAAGTGGAAATAACAGTACAATGTAAATGGATTTTAGAGTAGTGTAACTATATTAGAAGTCCCCAGCCATTTAGGGTAGTGTTTAGACTAGTGTTTGGGATAGTGTTTGGGCCAGTGTTTGGGTTAGTGTTTGGGCCAGTGTTTGGGTTAGTGTTTAGGCTAGTGTTTGGGCCAGTGTTTAGGCTAGTGTTTGGGCTAGTGTTTAGGCTAGTGTTTGGGTTAGTGTTTGGGCCAGTGTTTGGGTTAGTGTTTAGGCTAGTGTTTGGGCCAGTGTTTAGGCTAGTGTTTGGGCTAGTGTTTAGGCTAGTGTTTGGGCCAGTGTTTTGGCCAGTGTGTGGGCTAGTGTTCGGGCCAGTGTTTGGGCTAGTGTTTAGGCTAGTGTTTGGGCCAGTGTTTGGACTAGTGTTTGGGCTAGTGTTTGGGCCAGTGTTCGGGCCAGTGTTCGGGCTAGTGTTCGGGCTAGTGTTCGAGCTAGTGTTTAGGCTAGTGTTTGGGCTAGTGTTTGGGCTAGCGTTTGGGCTAGTGTTTGGGCTAGTGTTTAGGCTAGTGTTTGGGCTAGTGTTTGGGCTAGTGTTTCTGCAACCAGTGTTGCATAAAAGCATGGTGGAATTAGCTAGCAAGCTAAGTAGCCAGCCGTCCGCTATTGGTTTGCTAGTGGCCGGCGGCAGCATTGGGTCACGGTCCATCTGCCTCACCTCAGCAGGACGCTGACCAGGCAGCCATGTTGAGAACAGTTGAGGAAATACCAAGCACCGCCCACCAGCCGGAACAAACAGCCAATAGGAACGCTCTCTCTGAAATGACCTGTGATTGGTTAAAGTCTTCTGTCACAGGCTAGATTTTTTAAAGCCTGAAAACAGAGCCATGATGAGGTGCAGAAGACTAGTTTTCTTTCAGAACACTTGAATAACAATATGCTGAAAGGTACTTATGGAATTTTTGCCCAATGATGCCAAAAAAATTCTGCCTACTGAAGCTTTAAATGCCAAAAATGTGCACCCACAAATATCAGATTAATGTAGCTTAATGTTCCGTTTGTCCGTCTTGCTTTTGAGGAGAAATCAGCTATTTTTCAGCTGTGAAAATTAAGGCTTTATTACTTTATTCTTTTTTTTTCCAGAGCTGATGCTTTCAAAATGAAACTCATAACACATGGTCTGACTGTTTAGTCATCTGACAGCTTTGTGCTACAGCACAAACTGTGCAGCAGTTAGCGGACGCGTCCTGACAGCTGAGCAAAGACAAAGCTAAAAATATCTGCTTTTTAAGATATCTTTTCCTGCATTTGTTCAACCCTTTAAATCTCACTTTGTCGGTGTCTGTAAAGCAGCACCTCCAGCCTTGATTTGTCTTCCCGCGCGTGCTATCAATTCTGTTAGTTACGCTTCATTATTTTGCAGAATCGTGCAATTTTGCGAGTTGAGAATTAAATCAACCAAGGGGCAAATTACTCTGAACGGTATTGACTTGATGACATGGACATTTAATGTCGGATTCTAACTAAATCCCCACCGCTGTGCTTTGTTGCGAGCCTATTGTCCTATAATAGATGTGTGTGTTTCAGCCTGTTGGTAAATATCTGCAGCTTTCTGTTCATGCTGCTGAAGCAGAGAGAGAGAGAGAGAGAGAGAGAGAGAGAGAGAGAGAGAGAGAGAGAGAGAGAGAGAGAGAGAGAGAGGAAAAAGAGGAAGAGTGGGAGGTGAGTGGAGGGCGGAATATGTAAGAATTACTGAGACAGATCTGCATCAAGCTTGACTGGTCTGCAGAAAAATACAGAAATACTGTCAACTTTTAACCCCTTAACACTCCGACGGCCCACGGGCAGGCTCGGCTGCTATTCTGTCTTTAAGAGGTTGTTGTGGGCTGAGTTACAAAGCTAGAGTGAAGATACGCAACGAAGTTACGCTAAAGTTTGGCGAGGAAATACAGGCATGGCCATTTTCAAAGGGGTCCCGTGACCTCTGACCTCAAGATATGGGAATGAAAATGGATTCTATGGGTACCCACGAGTCTCTCTTTACAGACATTTACTTTACTTTACTTCACTTTATGATAATCCCATGTAGTTTAGGGAAAAAAAACAGTTTTTTTTAATGCAGTATAAATGTGTTACTTTCGCCCTAAACAGTCTTGGAAATTACATAAATTGTGTATCACAGTAAAGCTGAGACTCTTGTGGATCCAATGAGCCAAACTGTATTCATGTGTGATGATGTTAGTCCCCGTAGTATCCATTTCATTGTAGTTGGACCATTTAATGAAACTTGATGTCACTGTATCCTGTGGTGACCTCTAGGATAATCACAGCCTCAGAAAACTTTACAACCACAAACTAGAGACCTAGAGCATTCAGAGGATGGATGACTTTACTAGATATATGGAAAATAACGGGGTTTCTGAGCAGTTTCAAGAACAGAAGTGCTCACCATCCAATCATTGAAAAATGCAATTCTTTCAGAAAACTCCAAATGTCAAAGGTTTTTAATACCAAATTAAATTACAGCATTGCCTTTTCTATGGTGTTCCTCAAAGTCTTAGTGTCTTAATGTGGTATTTTGGAGGGATTATTGATCATTTAAAAAAAAAAATTGCTGAAACAATTTATGAGACATAACAGAGCATGGGAATGGCCATCATATATTATCATTATTTTCTAAACCCTTATTCACGCTGCACCTTAAATTAATCTTCAGGTTCCCAGCTTTCAGATGATGTACACCACTTTTGACCTGCTATCTCCTCCTAAAGACCCCCTGTACCCCACTAAAAAAGTCAAAAACAGGTCTATTGTGTTATCAGAGGGTTAAAGGGGTGAAAAAATAGGACAAAGAAAAAGACGACAAAACATGAAAGACAAATATCAGGAAAAGAAGAGATGAAAGTAAGAGCAGCGTATGAATGCTAACTCGGTAGAGAGCGAATATGTGCTGACTCTCAGTCCCTGAAAGCAAAAAGCCTGCAGGAAACGGAAACTGTCACAGAAACGCTGCTCTTTCTTTCCTCTCTTTTTTCTCTTTTTTTGCGGTTTCAGTCTCTGCAGGCAGCAGGACACACAGACAGCAACACTGCACAGCACCATGGATTCATATTAAATAAAGAGCATCGAGTTGGAATCAACTTTCTTTTCGGGGGGAAACTGATCGTCTTCGACCTTGAGGGCCCGTTACACGAGGGAAGAGAAATCCATCTTGTAGGAGTCAATAAGTTTGTCCCAACTGAACAAACAGACGGTGCCGTCTTGACATGGCAGATATAGAACTGACCTGAAGTCTTTCCTGCCTCGCAGCGTCTTCTCCACCTGTGTGAGCTCCTTGTTTTTTAATTTCCATTAATCAAACACCCAAATGCACAAGCTGATGCATATAAACAAACATTACGAGCTGGTAGACGTATTTAAAATAAACATCATTCCCTCGCGCACCTGTGAAGGCTCATGCACAAACAGTAGGGGTGGAAAAAATAATCTATTCACCTGTGTATCGGAATGTTTTTTATTTTTTATTTATTTTTTTTACAATTGTGAAATTTATTTTTTAATGCCAGGACCTATATATTTGCTTCATTTGAGTCTATGCGGGGGTAAAAGGAAGTTACTGCTTTTATTGTTGTAGTCTGAATCACGTGACGTCATATCCGCTCAGTATCCGTCAACCAAAACAAACCAAAACGATAAAGCAGAAAACAGCGGAGCGGATACGACCTGCACCCTCACATTTTAAATCCAAAGTGGTAAACACTATACATACGGCTAAAGCTGCATGCTAACTCTGTCATGGACAGGAAACGTTATTGTATTGCGGTAAAGTGCGGTCAAACCAGCCGTCACTCTCATCTCTGTGATCAAATCAGCCGACGCTACAACTGTAGAGCACCCATATACTGACATTTATGTTAAATGCATTCAAACGGCCGCGATGGAGCTGACCATGGATGTATAAAGAGAACGGAGCTGACAGGAGAGCTAGCGACGGACTTGGAGAAGGTAGTGGAAGAATACACGTGTGACTAAGTCTATATACAAAATACATATATGGAAATAAAATTGATTGGATTATATTCACCAGAAGTATAAAACATTACATGTCTCTTATAAATTAAAAGAAAATACCACTAATTTGTGAGGGAAATGTGTTTATTCTTTGATTTTTGGGTTGCTGGAAAGAATTAATAAATAGTGCCTCACCATGACTGATATATTTGACTTCAGGACATCTCTGACTACATACATGCTGAACATTTTTTTACTGCATTAATTTAGATATTTTCCGAAGTAAAAGTCCCTAGAAGTGTATGAGTCAACTTTTCCCATGGTGTACTGTTAAAAAAGTTAACAAAAATCGCAATAAATCGTAATATTGAATCGCTTATAGAATTGCAATACTTAAAAATCGCAATACATATCGAATCAGCACCCAAGTATTGTGATAGTATCAAATCGGGAGACGGGTGTATCGTCCCAGCCCTAACAAACACACACATGTGGTCTCATGTATTCATGACACAGATCTAAATCCGTGCAACCTGCAGATCAAACGAACACACGCTGAGCCTCTTTGGGCTATATCTGTTTTTCCAGTCTCATTCATGAGCCTTTCATAATCCATGTTATTAGAAGTAAGCATTAATCAAACCAGCCAACCCCACCTCCCTGACTGGGCTATGAGCCTAATACCAGCCAGGGTAAGGTGTTTGTGAGGAATACAAATCGTGATGAAGAGAGTGAGAAATAAGAAAATGCAACTAAGAGACGGAGAGGGTGAAATAACAACAACAACAACTAACAATTGCAAGAACAGAGGCCTGTACTACGAAGTGAGTTCAACATACCCAGGGTATCTTCTCGTAATCTGGCTTCACTAACCCTAACAAACGAGATCCCGATAAGCGGTCCTACTCGGTAAATCAACCCAGGGTTTCTCAATCTGGCTGTGAGCGCGTTCACATGAACGGGGCGGTGTTTGCAGCATCTGACCAATCACAAACATCGACAAGTCTACAGACTTGCAGACAGATAGACAGGTAGAGCGGCACATTTTACAAAGGAAGAGCGAACTATATTAGACAAATACGAAGAAGTTAAACACTTAAACCAGCGTTAAAATTAACACAGTTGAAGCTGCCAAATGCAGGAAGGACAGCTGGCAAAAGAAAAAAAACTACCGATGTGTGAATACGTAAATGAACAGACTTGTTAATTTAAAGGAACACTCAAAAGTCTGATATAGTCGTCTATAAATAAATAGCTTTTAGAAGTGTAATGGATGAATGGATTTCACTTCATTACGCCCTTTAAGAAAGATGTGGCGGGTGTGACTATTTCAACCTTCTTTCAGCTGCGTCCTCATCTGCGGCGGTGTGAAACGGACTCAAGAGCGAGTAAAAAAATAAATATAAAAACATAATTCAAAGCGGTAAGCACCCACAGCATAAATCTAGCTGTCCTTCCTGCATTTGTCAGTGTAAACTGTGTTGTTTTAAGTCTGGATTATGACTTAAACGTCTTCACATGTGTGTAATATTATCATACGATCCGCGCACCGAGCTCTGATTGGTCAGCAGGCGGTGCTTTTATACGAGCTGATCTCTTATCTGGAACATAACCTGCTCCGGAGCAGGTTAGGTGTTCAGCATAAGTTACCATGGCGATCTACCCCGGTAAGAAGTGATCCACCTTCGTAGGACAGAAAACCCAGGGTTAACCCTGAAGTTACCTCGCTAAGGCCAAATCCTGCTTCGTAGTACAAGGCCCAAAGAGAGTTAAACAGATAAATTAGAGAAAGAGAGTCAGTATCTCTCACAGCTCTGAACTTTAATTTGAGATACAAAGACACGACCGAAGCCGCTGTCCGTCAGTGCGACCGACAGCTGGATCAGCTACTGTACACACAGACACAGAGATGGTACACCTCTGGATATATACGTCCTGCTATCTGGTGCCTCAATGCACATTTCTGTACTCCTTTTTCCTCCTCTCAAACACTGATCCAACAAGGGAAAAAATAACACCACAAAAATCAAATAGCAGTACTGAGTAGACGATTAAACAGAACAACACTTGGCTCACCAGACTGAGATCTAGTGCGCAGATAATTTATGGCCTTCTGAAGCACTAAACTCAACCGCAACGGCCTTTGTGTCAAGAGGCACTTGTTAAATGCTTGTTACTCAATACTGGTGGGAGAGTTTTTAAAGGGGATATATCATGCTCATTTCCAGGTTCATACTCATATTTTGGGTTTCTATTAGAACATGTTGTGCTTTGGGTGGAGATACTTAGGGTGTATTCTAGCCTGCATATGAAGGGGAGCCAAATCTGAATAGCTTGTTGAATCACGTGTTTTCTGATCCAGGCAGCCCACAAAAAACTTACTGGGTCGTCTTATTTCACAGTTTGTGGGTTGGTAGAATAGACTGTATATAAGAAGTGGACGTAGTCAATGTGAGGTCACCCATTGGTTTGTGGACTGCTGTTTTGAAGCCTCGAGTTTGGCATTTTTTTGGCTGTCGCCATCTTGATTTTTTAAAATCAGATGTGACACGAGAGGGTGTCAACCGAACGCTGAATAAGACATTTTCAGGCGACCAAAATGTGACAATTAACTTTCATGAACTGAAAACACACTGTGAAAGGGTTAAAGTTGTAAAATGAAAACACGGAAAACCAGACCGGTCAACACGGTGGTAGCGACCTGTCAATCACAAAGTAGCCACGCCCTAAAGCATCCCCTCAACCCCCTCCCTCCCCTGCATGATTTAAACATTGAAGCATTACTCATAAAGCAGTAACAGATATGACTGAACACATCTCGAGACAGTAATCCGATTTACATCAGTGCTTCATATTCATCTTCATGTCATGTCATTCATCTTATGTCAACATTTAATTCTCTAATGTTGAGGCTGTGGATTTATTAAGCTATTTACAATACTTATGCTAATAACTTTCCAACTGGGCATCCACTCATTTGTTTTATTTTTATGACATAGTGTGCCGGATATGGCATTAGCGAAGCTGATGAGTCATTCTCCTCAGCCGATGCAGTGACTCATCAGTTGTAATCCTGCTCTATATTTCCTCTCAGCTCACATCAGTCCAGGGATTCGATAATATTTGCATATTTCTCACAGAATTATTTTACCATGTCTGAGCTAACAGAAGGGTGTCAAGTAATTTGTCCAACAGGGAAAAAAAAAAAAAAAAAGTGTCGTATCGCCCTTTAAATACCTTTTCTTCGTTCTGTTTTTCAAACCCAAACTACTGAGTATTCAGTGTAGGTAAAACAATGACAAATATTATTTGCAAATTCTGTTTGATGTATTGTCGAGTACCAGGCTCATTTCCCTGACAGCGAGATCCAGTGATGTATCGTCATTGTTCAAAGCTTTAGCTCACTGGCAGGAAAAAAAGAGGAGAAAAAGGGGCTTCAAACAGTTATTCTCTACTTTGTGCTCAGTACACCTAACAGACTGTCAGATTAAAAGAAAATGAAAATTCATTACAGATTGATGTTGAAATCAAAAATAAGATGCACTACTGGGCAGGTTATTGATAACTGATATGACCAGGCTGTTCTTATACACTGTTCGTAGCTATAGCTACAAAAAGGAACGCACTGTTATTCTTATATATCCCACGAAACCACTTTGAATTTAATTCACGTAATGGTGAACCAGGAAGTATAAAGAACAACAAACTCCATATAGGGAGGGGGCCGGGGAGGATGGGTGGGTCAAAACTCACCAGACTTTCACCCAGGACAATAGGGCTGGGACGATTCACCTATCTCCCTATTCGATACTATCACGATACTTGGGTGCCGATTTGATATGTGTTGCGATTTTTAAGTATTGCGATTCTACAAGTATTGCATTATTTATTATTTTTTTTCCAGCAACCCAAAAATAATACAAATTAGTGGTATTTTCTTTTTAATTCATTAGGGTCATGTAATGTTTTATACTTCTGGTTTCTACTGATACTGGTATCTGGTCTCAACAACCGAACGCTGAATAAGACATTTTTAGGCGACCAAAAGGTTATAATTAAATTTCATGAACTGAAAGTGTTAGAGTTGAAAGACGAAAACACAGACAACTCCAAGACCGGACAACGCCGTGGTAGCGACCTGTCAAATACAAGGCAGCCACGCCCTAAAGCATCCCCTGCTTTATGATATAATTGACTCTAAATCTGACCATAATTTACTAAATGAACATCATGCTGTATTGAAGAAGACTTAAAACTAGCGATTGAGACCATAAACTCATGTTTACAATGTTTACTGAGGTAATAAATCAAGTGAGAAGTAGGGTCATTTTCTCATAGACTTCTATACAATCAGACTTATTTTTGTAACCAGAGGAGTCGCCCCCTGCTGGCTATAAGAAAGAATGCAAATTTAAGGCACTTCGGCATTGGCTTCACTTTTAAGTGAGGTTTCCCACTGGTCTAACAACACAGTCACCTACTGCGTCTTAACCAAAACTCACCCTAACCATGACTTGACACATGGAACTACTTGTCCCTGACTGTTTCTGCAGATCCACTTTTGGATTTGAAAATGTTGGGATTTCATAAAATGCCTCAGCGCAGTCTGTGTGTGCTAAGTCAGTCCTCAGGTCCGGAGCCATTAGGATGCGATTCTAACGGATAGTACAGAGGGAATGGCAGGCGTTCCCAAAATAGCACGAGCCTTGTTAAATATTTCAGTAACTCAGATGGTAGCATAAGGAGGAGGAGCAGCAGCAGCAGCAGAGAAATAAAACATCAAAATAAGCCCCAAAACAAAAACACAAGTGCAGAATGATCAAGCGGTAAAAAAGTTATTGTGTCGTGTCATAAAAGTTTCTTGATCTTTGCTCTTGTATAGAACAATGATGCAATAGTTTTCATTGATTCTGAGATGGAGAGAGTGGGATGAGGAGACTGAGACGGGCAGAGATTCAGGCACTGAGATCAGAAAATAACAGAGAGAGAGAGGAAAGTATGCTTTTTAAAACCATACAGTGAAGCTGCCAAAGCCACAGTTGCCATGTTTTGGACACAACATCCCCCTACACACACATACACAGACACACACACAGACACACACACACACACACACACACACACACACACACACACAAAATCTAAATTGCACATGTACTAAGCTCATTTGACCCCAACCACATTCGCCGCCTCATCAAATCTAATGGAGGACTGCTGGGTTTGGGCTGGAAATGGATTTTATAACTGAAAGCTGGAGACTGTGTGGTCAAAACGTACGGATGCTTTGCATTGGCGTCACGCATTTAGCAACCATGTCTGGCAACATCTTTAGGCTACAGAGAGCACATACCACACTTATCCTGTATTTGTTGCCAGTTTTCCACTGAATCCTGTAACAGTATTGGCACCAGTTAGCTAGAGACTGCTGTAGGGATGGGTATGGTTAGGATTTTATTGATACTACTACTCTTATCTTGTCTTAGCTGTACTTTGTCCATATGTCACAAAAATGAATACCAATAGAATAGCCACTATGGGATCAACAAATGGTAACTGCAGAGTGGCACAGCGCAAAATAACCTTCGGTCAGTCATCTTTTTCAGTAAAAGGAATTTATTTTTGGAATGCCCTACCAACGGAAATAAAAATACAACCTGACCTGAAAAGGTTTAATGAAACACTGGCTGAAACTAAACCAAACTTGTAATCACTGATTACTGATTGGGAATATACATATGCAAATGTATTGTAATGTACAATGTTGTATTATGTGATTTTATGTATAATGTGGTATTATTTATTTATTTATTTTTTTGCTAGAAGTCCTATTTACATTGCATCGGTTGCACTTAAATTAAGTGCAACAATGCCTACATGTATTGTACCTGTCAAAAATAAATAAATAACTGAATAAATAAATAAATGCAAATAAATTACACCAAAACGATAAAAAAAGTACCGATAAAAAAAACGATAATGTCGGAGCTTATCAATACTACAGCCTTTAATAATTTAGAACTGGTGCCCGTTTAATACCTGATTTCGGTACCCATCCCTACACTGCTGTATGGGAGTGAAACCTCCCTTTGATCCAACTGTTTAACAGAGAAAACGAGAATCAATAATGTGCACTTGATGTACATCAGTGAAGCCCCTGTAAAAAGGTTTGAGTCAGACAACTCATTATGCTCCCTGCACGCATAATGCATTTAGCAAAGAAACGTATGTTAACACGGAACTACTCGCATGCGCACAGTAACATATCCTCTGGTGGGGGAGGTGTTTGGTTAATAACAGACTATTTATAGTGAATATATATACCTTTTTTTTCAGCACCATCACTTTGCAATGACCAATCATATTTGTTCCTATTTAGCAGCTCCCCAGCACGGTTACTAAAGTGATGTCATGATGCTCAGGTAGCATGTCATACATGTTAATCCATTAAAATTAACGATTTGGAAATGTAGCTGTTTTGCATATTTCAACCATAACAGAATATTGCATCCATGAGAATTTTAAAAGGAGTAATCCGCCAATTTAACATTGCA
The DNA here is from genome assembly GCA_916701645.2 of Sebastolobus alascanus. Taxonomy (NCBI): domain Eukaryota; kingdom Metazoa; phylum Chordata; class Actinopteri; order Perciformes; family Sebastidae; genus Sebastolobus; species Sebastolobus alascanus. Next base: position 243,050 of record CAKAOJ020000270.1, read on the forward strand.
CTCCTATAAAAAAGTTGGACTCATGGCAGTATCAACGATGATGCAGCAGAACAAGAGATGTCGTCTTTTTTATTCCACACGTTTTCTTCCTCACCAAAACCTGTACCTACATTACCCACAATTCAACTTGACAACAAGACAGTTGGGTCAGAGATTGGTTTGTATTATGCTAGTAGCAGCTAAAGGAGCCTGGACCCTGACGCACCAGATGGTTTGTTTCACAGAACCATCTGAGAAGCCGTTATTGGAAACTGTTTGGAAAAGGGCAGGCGCTTTCAAAAGATACTTGGCAGGTGATTGGATGAACCATCTGTCAATCAAACTTGTAGCATTATAGATGGCCAGTCTTTCATGATCCTGCAATTTTCTTTCATTAATTTAGGGATAAAAATGCACCCAATTTGACTGTTATCAGGCCATTAAATAGGCATTATAAGTCGCCATAAGCACCATAGATGTGGGTAATTAGGGGCCTACTACGTTGTAAAGGTTAAAGTTAAGAAAAAAACACGTTCTAAAATGTTGTAAAACTGAATGAAACGTCACTTTTCGAACACAAACAAAATGGCTTCTTTAGGTTTACGCAACAAAACTACAACTTCTTTAGGGTCTTTGGGTTGAAATAACTATGTACACAAGGACAACTACACATTGTTGGTTTCACACGGGATGCAAACTCTGGTCTCCTGGGTGAAAACCCTGTTTTTTTTGCCTGACTTCCACTTCTGCTCCTGTCATAATTACTACGGTCGCTAGAGGTCGCTGTTGTGTTCTTTTATACCTTCATTCGGTGTCTACCATGTGAATAGATGATAAAACCTACTAGTGGGTGTAGTAGGCCCCTATTGACCCACATCTATGGGGCTTATATCAACTGATAACCCCTATTTAATTGCCTGACAACAGTCTAATCGGCTGAAAAATTACATTAATTTAACTATACAAGTTTGGGAAATAGTCAATTCTTAAATCGCAAAAAAGATGTTTCAACTGAAAACACTTTTAGATTAGATTTATATTTCATTCAAAAAAATTATAATAATAAATAGCAAGGCCAATAACAATATGTTGAGTTTTTCATAGTAGGAAGCCAAGCACTGCACTGATGACAATGAATAAGCTTGAAAAAGATTTGCCTCCCAAAAATATTCTGCTGACACTTCTTAAAGCAGGAAAATAACAAGTAACCATTGCAGTTTCGGATTAAGAGATAATAAAATCATATGTAAAGGTAGAGTGAATGATATCTATATGATAAACTCCTATAGGAAATTATGATTTAATAGCAGTTCTATGAATCAAACCAAATACGTTTTATAGTGTGACCACAACAAGTCTTTAAGTCCATACATCTGTGTGCATTCTGGTTGTTTCAGTCATAAATGAGCCAACTGTACATGTGCTTCACGCAGAAGATGTGCAATTGTATGTGCAGCATAGAAGACGTGCGTGTATCTGAAGTTTACAAGGATGTGTTAAAACTAGGTCAGCATATGCAATTTCCCAACACGAACATTCTCTCACATCTAATAATAGAACTACAAGAGTTTATGAAGAAAAACAGAAGCAGCGAGATATGGAGAGGATGTCTGACGGAGAGAAGGGAGGAAAAGAAAGAATGATGGACAGGCAGAAAGAAGAGGACGAGGATACAAGACTGAAAAATAAGAGAAACAAAAGACAGACGGGGCATGGGTGTGATTTTATCTTAAAAACAGAAGGTGTTGGCTCCAGGCCGTCATGTACGCCCAGTTTAATATAACATCACACACACACACATACACATACACACACACACACACACACACACACACACACACACACACACACACACACATACACACACAAACACAGTGTTTCCACTGTCCAGTGCTGGAGGCAGGTTAGTATTGATCGGTTCTTGGAAGTGCATGCTGCGGTCGGTCTGTCGGTCAGCTATTTATGAGCGTCCATACATCAGCTGTCCATCCACCCATCCCTCCTTCTACTTGCACATTCAGCTACATTACTCAGCCTGCTCTGACCCCATTAATCTGTCCATTTTCCTTCCAACTCTTGCTGCTACTGTACGTACGGTGTTTTTGTCAGAATTGACATCAAAACAACGGCTGTGTCCGAAAATCATTCACTCATTCACTATTCCCTACTCACTGTATGTAGAGGACTATATAGTGAGCTCATCGGCAAAGTAAAAAAAACACAAGTAGAAAGTGGAACATGTAGCATCTGAAGAGCCAGATGTTCTTTCTCAGGAGTTGGTGGAGACCAAACCAGAGCTGAGAGAAGGTTGAGTATTGTATTTACAGGGCAACGGTTCTACATGACAGCTAATGTTGCTACATGTCCATGTTATAGAGTATAGAAAGAGGAGCTATTTTTGGCGCACCTGGTTCCAGAACGAAAAGTGCCATTCATTTGTACCACAGACAATATTATAGAACCGACTGAAGGAGCACCGATTAGTTCACTTCAAAAGATTAACCGCTCCATTAGAAATCTCGCAGGTGGGTGCATTTCGGCAAGAAAACATCCAATAACAGAGCTTTGAATTCTGTCTCGTGGGCCTGGCTTCTTCTCCATAGCATAACAGTGGCTGAGGCTCGTGGGTATTGTAGTATTTAGAGTCGTACACCATGCCAACTTGACAGACAAAACATGATTTCCCAGAAACAAAGTTCAATAGAATGGGGAAACAAGCTGCTCATCGCATTTCACACGTTATGACACGTATCCTCATACAACGGTTGGTATGATATGTTACCAAAAGTTATTCATGCCATTTCCTATGAATGTGAACACGTGTCAATATCTGCTGGTTACATGCATACAGACTTTTCAAAATAAAATTCCGTCTTCACAGGAAACAACTTGGTTAGGTTTAGGCAACAGAACTACTTAAGTTAGGTTTAGGGGAAGATTGTGGTCTTCAAAGGACTATCTCCCAGGAGACAGCCGTTCGTGTCACGTGTGAAACCATAAGTCAAAGTTGATTTATTTGTCACGTAACTTCCGTTCTTAGGTTACGGAACTTCTCGAGTTATTTTAACCCAAACCACAATCTTTTCCTAAAGCTATCTAAATAGTTTTTGTCACGTAACTTCCGTAATTGAGTTACAACACTACCGATGTAATCTTAATCCAAACCGTGATCTTTTCCTAAGCCTAACTAAGTAGTTTCTTGCCTAAGCCTAATCTAGTCGATCTATTCCTAAACCTAACTAAGTAGTTTTATATTGAAATTAAGACGTGTATCATGTGTTGCGAAAAATACGTTGTTGAAAGTCGTGCTGAGCATCACAAATAAAAGGGAAAATTTGTGTCTATGTACACAAATCAAATAGATTAAATTTCGTGACTCTTTCACAAACTGCCGTGAGACTGTGTTGTACGAACATAGCTGAAGTGAAAACAGAAGATTATACAGTATTTCCAAAATACCCAAAGGAGGAAGACTGCATTTTTAAAAAGAAGCACTTTTTAAAAGAAGCAGATATCAGAGTGCTGATACTTTTGGACTCTCTTCAAAACAGACTTGCAGACGTTCCAACAGATCTGCTGCACAGTATAAAATGGAAAGTATGCTGCCAGAAATGGTCTTGTTTATTCATAGCAATTACGCTAATGTCTCCAAATGTATGTGCTAATGATTTATTGATGCTGAAATGCTGCACGTAGCGCCATTACTTCCATCTAGCCGCCAAGCCGTTCCGAATAATCCTCGCTACACCTTGTTTGTAGGAAGGGCTGACCTGGCTCCATCCATCTATCCATCCATTAACCCTCCATGTCATTAGTTCACTCATCTTTCCACCCACCCACCGGCCATCCTTCATTCCTCTCCCTCCTTTATGAGGGCTGATGTCTAGCTCTCATTAGCCAACCATCCCTCTCTTCTCTCCCCTCACCCCCCCATCACCTTTGCAGGATCCAGGGAGTGCATTAGCAGATTAAACAGAAAGAGAGAGATGAAGCACCTCCTGTTCGTGTGCCAACTCCCTCCAGCTACGGTTCCTTCCTCCTTCCATCTTCTTCAATACTTTTCATGTTTATTGCACCCCCTCTCTCTTAATTTCTCTCTTAAGTGTCTGCTAGATTTCAGTGGGAATGCGTTTTCTCTTTGAACAAATTTCCAAAAAGCTTACAGAGTCTCTTATCACCCCTTTCCATCTCTGTGTTTCTATTTCTCCTGCTCCTCTGTTTGTCTCTCTATTTCAATCATAGTCGCGATCGTTTTCACAAAAGCTTTTGCTTTTCATGCCCCTGCTGTTTGCTTTATCTGTCTTCAGATTTTGTTTTCATACTGTGTCTCTAGGCTACTTTGGCTCTCTGTGATTGAATCTCTCATTTTCCTTCATCTTGCCGACGCCCTCTTTTACCGCTGAATCTTGTTGTCTCCCTTTGGTCTGTTTTCATTTCTTCATATCAGCCTCTGAAATGTTTAGGAGCAAGCTGATATGTAGCTGCACTCACAAACTAGCCACATGCTACATGGATATAGACCATAGACCGTATATAAAGACGGACGACGCGTCTCCACTTCCTCCCACTGTACAGAAGTGAAGCCTAAATATCCCGGATACGGGAGCGGCCATCTTGACATTTTGACCACATTTGGAGCCAGAGTCTGCACAGTAGTGATCGGCGAGCTGGAGCCCCGGTATCGAGATCCCGCCCCCACACCTGCCTGAACCAATCGCAGGCTGAGCACGGCGAGAGTGAATCACAGCTGTCAATCATGACGTCTCGCCCCCTTTTTATAGCATCAAATAACTAATTAAAACCAAACTTATCAGTGTGATACGAACTACCTAAAATGACAGAAATCATTTTTTTATTATTAAAATAATAAATAACAATTCAATGAAACTATCTATATATTTATTTGCTAGATTTTGTTTTACAAAATTAGGGAAGCAATGTTTAAGTCTAGCCTGATGTTGTCTTACACATAAAACGTATGACCCCTGTCTCTTCCACACAGTGAGGCATGCAAAGTATTAATTAAACACTGGTATCGGATCGGTACTCGGTATCAGCCGATAACAAAAGCTTAGGAATCTCTATCGGTATTGGAACTGAAAAATTATTTGACGTGTACTTTGATTTTTTAGTTTGGCCCATGTCCCATGCACTAACATGGAGGAGGCGGGATTTATGACCTATACTGCAGCCAGCCAACAGGGGGCGATCCAGATGTTTTGGCTTCGCTTTTGGGGCTCTGTCATGTCGTCCATCTTTATACACAGTCTATGATATAGACTGACATGAATGTTGAATGTCATGAATATGCTTTCACATTGTGGGTGAACTTTCACCCAAAAAGTGCATCAGCAAGCAACCAGAGAAGCCAGTCACCTGAATTTGTTTTCTGTCACTCGACTGCAGAAACCCTTTTTTTTTTTTTTTTCAATTTTGAAAAACTTGACTGCAGTTGGCATTTGTGGTGACAGGACAGCTCAGCAAGTTGTGATACCACTTGGCCTGAAGTGAGCAATCAGCAAGCTCAACTTGTCAAATGTAGAGTGACTCAGCAAGGATTCTTAGTGGTGTCAAACCAGAGTTAGAAATCAGAGGAATGAAAGGACTTTCAGCCATCTACTGATAAATGCATGTGATAGAAGGATAGAGACAGATGGATTTAATAAGACAGATGCTTCAGACTAAGACAAAAACAAATTGAAGAGAGAGTCACCGTCAGTCAATGAGCTTTTTTCTCTCTTAATCCAACGTTTTCTCATGGGGAGGTGTATAAATAGCACACCACTTTTCTAGAGATGCACCGATTGATTGGCTGCCGATCAAAACCGGACGGTTTTCAGCAGGGATGCAACGATCCCGATAGCGATACCTACGCTTTTGTTATCGGCCGATACCGAGCACCGATCTGATACCAGTGTTTAATTAATAAGCTGTATGCCTCACTGTGTGGAAGAGACTGGGATCATTCTGTTATGTGTAAGGAAACATCAGGCTTGACTTAAACATTGCTTTACAAACTTTGTAAAACAAAATGTAACAAATGAATACATACATAACATAACATAACATAACATAAATTAGGTGAATTGTTATTTCTTATTAAAATAATAAATCGTACACCAACAACTTGCCAAAAAAACTTCAAACCTAACAGGAAATACAGTTCAGGTATAAACCTTTTTAAAGGGACTATTTGTAACTTATCACGCGCATAAATCTTAACGGGTCGGATTCCCATGCGCGCTCGCGTGTGGGTACGCGAGCGCGCATACTCCGCGGAGCCTCTGCTCCTGCTGTCTGCTCCTGCTGCCTGCTTGCACACCGCGCTCGTTCGGCTCGCTCCACCTCCACGTGCACGCGCGCACACTACACACTGCAGAAGAGTTAGTTTAGCTCTGAGAATATCTAGTGAATGTGCAGTGGACGTTTTTGCAGAAATAAATGCTGCAGCTCCTCCAGACCAACAGAGGTTTCCCGTGTCTTGTGAAGTGACGGGGCTCCGCAGCGAGTTACGTTACCCCCCCCCGTTCCCTCCGCGGTCGGCAGGCTGAACAGGAAAAAGCAGCACTAGAATCAGCATTGATCCATGGAGAGACCTTCGTCTGGTCAGCTAACATTACTGCCAAGCAGGTGATATTGTGTGTTAGCTGACGTGTGTCGCCTCACTGTTTAGACCGGTGCTCGTTCATGTCAATGTAGCACGAGCAAAGCGCGAGCGCGAGCAACAGGACGCTGACTTTCGTTGACATTGCGGCCACAGGTGTCGCTGTGAACAAGCAATTTCTGATTCTTACATATAGCCCCTTTAATGCAGCAACAAATTGGTCAAAACTTAAACAGGAATTCAAATTTCAGTATATAATGTATATAACAGTCAGTAACGTCATACACACACAACACGTTTTCGGTGTGGAAGTTATTCAGCTTGAGTGAAGAAGACATAAAGCTGTAATTTGTCACAACTGCAAGTCCAAAATTAGCGGAGGAGGAACAACCTTAAAACATTTGGAACAACTAACTTAATCAGACTCTTATTATATTGTAATTCATTTCCATGATGCTACTCAGAGTAATCACATTGAGCAGCTCATCTGCCGACAGCACGGAGTCTCTCCCTAGCAGAGTCTTGCTTATAACGGAGCTAACAGCTATAATGTTTGTTAATGGAGGTTGCATTGACTTGTGATGTGTTCAAGCTCTACTCAGTAAAAATAAGCTTAAGTAGCTTAATAACATAATTAGAACTACTAATGGAAGGATTTTTTTTTTTTTTAAATCAAAGCAAATATTCAAATAAAAATACAATCATTTATTTCCCAGTCATTTGAATTGGCGGCAGCTCTGGATGGTTGAAATTATTTTATCATAGCATATGCTCACATTCTCAAATCATAACAGGGCAAACTCAAGCCCAACAGGCAACAGCAGCTGTCAGTGTGTCAGTGTGCTGACTTGACTATGACTTGCCCCAAACTGCATGTGATTATCAAAAAGTGGGCATGTCTGTAAAGGGGAGACTCGTGGGTACCCATAGAACCCATTTTCATTCACATATCTTGAGGTCAGAGGTCAAGGGACCCCTTTGAAAATGGCCATGCCAGTTTTTCCTCACCAAAATTTAGCGTAAGTTAGGAGCGTTATTTAGCCTCCTTCATGACAAGCTAGTATGACATGGTTGGTACCAATGGATTCCTTTACTCCAATGGTTTTCTAGTTTCATATGATGCCAGTATATTCACTCTAGCTTTAAGAGGAGTTGCAATAAATTGCTATAATTGCAAAAAGTAAATGTTCCTCAGGAAATGAAGCTGGTTTTGTTCAAGTTCGTCCCTGAAAGAAGTTCAAGAAAAAGAAACAGAGATAAATGGATTTCTAGCAGCAGATAGACAGTGAGAGACAGTGAGAGACAGTGAGAGACAGAGAGAGACAGAGGGAGACAGAGGGAGACAGAGACCAACTGAAAGAGACAAATAACTGAACTAGAGAGCAGGAGAGAGAGAGAGAGAGAGAAGCAAGACATGACAGAGAAGTACAGAGAAAAACAGACAAAGCTCGGCCTTGTGACAGTGAAGGCATCGGGACACAGTGGAGGTCTGTGTGTGTGTGTGTGTGTGTGTGTGTGTGTGTGTGTGTGTGTGTGTGTACACACATCCATGAACTGCAGTGACGCATCGACGCACTGCACACAGGAAAGCATTAAATGTGCGTGTCTGTGTGTGTATAGATGCATGAAATTCCACTGACGCATCACTGAGTGGTAATGTGTGTGTTGCATCCCCCATCCTCCACACACACACACACACACACACACACACACACACACACAAACACACAAACACACTGACATGTGAGCATGCATTGTACTGCAGTCGTTTTATAACTCATCAGTGTGTGTGTGGTTACATTTCTCGCCACACAGTATTTTGCTTGGTCCATGTCTGAAGTCAGTAGCAGTACTAAATGTGTGGTCATGTCGACTTCTCTCTCGCCACAGTAAGAGCCTCATGTGATCAGTGGTTATATTACGAATCCATCTACCAGTTCATTGCCATTTTGTAACTTCTCATCGCAACATTGCTGTGTGTGAACATGAGTGAGAGAGAGAGAGATGAATCTGAGGCTAATCTTTGAATCTGAAGTAGTTTTCTATCTAATATCAGTAATATCTAATCATCCACACGTCTTTGCACTGACTCACTCTACCTGTTTTTTCTTTAAAGGGGACATATCGTGAAAAAATCACGTTTTCAGTGCTTGTGCTCATGCATTTGGGTATCTGGAGTGTCTACCAACCAACAAACTGTGAAATAAGACAACCCAGTCAGTTTTTTGTGGGCTGTCTCGATCAGAAAAACGTGATTCAACAAGCCATTCAGATTTGGCTCCCCTTCCTATGTCACATGCAGGCGAGCAAATCAGAGCAGACTGAGCCTTTTCTTAAAGAGACAGGCACTATGAAACGGAGCATTTCAGACAGAAGTTGAATACAGGTATATTCAGACAGACAGTATGAGAAAAACAATGCTTTTTTGATAATTAAGGCATTTAAACATGTTCTAGTAGAAACCCAAAATACATGTATGAACCTGGAAATGAGCATGATATGTCCCCTTTGAGGTTTGACTTCTAGTGCTTCAGAAATAAAATCCACTGGAAGCCACAAAACACAGTCTAGTCACTTTATATAACACCGATTAGTTTATATACATTTATGTATACATCTTTTCATTTGCTAGTTATTAGTCAAAAATCAGGATGTTATTTGGCAATGCATCCTCATACAACGGTTTGTATGATCTTACAAAGAGTTTTTTCCTCATTTGTCGTGCGTTTTCCTACGAATGTCCAGCAACACGTGTCAATGTCTGCTCATTACATGCATACAGTCTTTTCAAAATAAACTTCCATCTTCACAGGAAACTCTCTGGTTAGGTTTAGGAAAAGATCATGGTTTGGTTTACAATAACTACAGAAGTGGCGTTGCGGAAGTTACGTGACAAATAAATCAATGTTGACTTCTGGTTTCACACGGGGTACAAACACCGCGACTCCTGGGTGCTTTGTCGCTCTTTATACTTCCTGGTTCAAGATTACATGGATTACACACCAATAGATTTCGTGGGATGTACACAAATTACTACGGGCTTATAATGAAACTGCCTGACGTCACTTATCAACATTTGACACTTTGAAACAGAACAGAGGAACAGGATTAACTTTAGAGTCACTCAATCGCTAATATTACCTAATACTCAATATTAACTTAGAATCTTTTCTCAACACCATCATTGCTGTAGAGAATAGATCGTTGTGCTAAAATACACACACACACACACACTGCTCTGTCTCTAGTCCGGCTGAATATTCCTGCGCTCCAGAGGACCTTTAATTAAAAAACTGAATCAATGGCTGTTTCTCATCTCGGCTCTGTGGAGGCTCGTTGTGTCGGCGCTCTACACTGACCTGCTTCCCACTGCTGTCACACACACCCACACACACACGCAGTTACACACACAAATAGGCAGTCGCATGCACGCGCACAAACACGTACACGCATATTTGTCCGTGTCACTCCAAACTCCCGCGATTGGTCCGAGCATGATAGATGGCGTCTGCAGAGGTTGTGTGTCAACCATAGGTCAGACATATTACAGACACTCGCAAATTAATGCATAGGCACGTATACAAACACACACATACAGCTTCCTCTGATTGAAAACAACCATACTCAGATGCGGAGTAAATAAAAGCCTGGTTGCTTTACCGTGATGACATGGTGGAGAGAACAGGTGCACATTTGATTCAGGCATCTTATTGAGGCAGCCTGATGGCCATTAAGGCGCACAGTGTCATAAGCTATATTTTTTAACTCGCCGAGATAAGCTCATGTGTAAATTTGTCTTCGTACCGAAAGACAATTCTTCCCTGAGTTTTGACACCGTTGAGATAAAACAATGTTTATATTGGAATTTGTCCTTACATTTTGCAACCTGAGCACATAGAATCCACCTTACACAATAAAGAAATGCATAAAAGAAAGCGAACACAGTCAGTATTAGTGCTGCTTGTAGTTAAGAGTGAATGCCTTCTTTTCGCTACTCATTTAAACTTTAAAAATGTTTGTTAAAGGAAGACAGGAGGCGAACTGTGAGCTACTGTGCAATTGTTTAAAAGGCAGCCAGTCCGAGTAACGTCTGTTTTATTAATACTAATAATGGAACGTGTCCACAGCCTCCGTCCTTTCCACGCTTCCTAATCATTGTCTATGTAAGCAGCCGTGCAATGAATTCTGGTAGCGTGGCGGCGCGATTCGAGAGACGGAGCGTCACGTCGCCCGCTCCTCATTTGCATAAAGTTGAGGTCGAGGCTACTTTATGTAAATCACGGGCGTCCGACGTGACTCGCTGCCTCTGGAAACTCCCGAAAAACGTATAAACTAAGCGTAAAGACAGATTCAGCAACTGGATGGCTTATTTCTCGCATCAAATGTTGTCAGAAACACATTTTGGTGAACTATTTTCGTGATATAAGAGAAGAAAGTTTCCAAACGAGCCGCCATGTTGGTTCCGGTTAGAAAGCTGGGAGGAGCAGCCCACGAGGGAAAGCGTTCGTCCAATCGGGTGCCTTGTGTCTATTGGCAGTCCATCAAACGTCCAATGCTGAGAAGCGAGACGAACCCTCACGATAAAAAGCGCCCCATGTGGACACGTACCATAACTGCATCAAATCATGTACTGTGTTTTACTGCTTTTTTCTTTGATTGATGTCAAATTTATAGCATCTTTTTAGAAGAATATAAACTATAAAGGACAAAAACAATATGACTACATGATTTTTCCAATCCCCAGAGGAGTGTCTATAGTCTACGTTGATCAACTGGCAGAAGTTACATAATACTGGGCAGACCAATAATATGGCCACTTACTCTTGAAGCATTGACTATGTTTACATGCACACTAATATTCCACTATTATTCCGAAAATGACAATATTCCAAATTTGATACGAGTCATATAAACAGCCAACCCTGCCATGAGTGTAGCATATTTACTCAGATGTGTTTACATAGCAGTCTGTACAGACTACAAGGCGTGAAAATGACATGCCTAAAGCAAGAACGGCGTTCTTGTTGCAAGCTTTTGCCTTGCGCATTATTGTGTCATTCATACGCGTTTTCATGCGTCCAGGCTAAAACAGCATATTCCGTTTGGATATTCTGAATGGAGTATTTTCCGATTAAGACGTGGGATATGCCGATATTTTCAGTTTACAGCCAGCTCTGTGCGTTGGACACAAACCAAATACCCAACAGTTTGCAGAGATGCATGACCAAAAGAAAAGCCTACATTTTTGTTCGAAAGGAGAGACCTACTTTTAAACATTATGAAAAACCTGGATATCAACAGGTTTTTGGATATAGGCAAATTTCGCAATGTCAACCTTTTCAAGAAAGTGGTTGAATTAATGAGTATGCACGACTGCATGTAAATGGGATTATTAGTGGAATATCCATTTTTCATTAGCCATGTAAACAGCTTAGTAGGATCATTGTCTTTTTCGGTATAAAGGCAAAAACTGCAATATGTTGTGCATGTAAACGTAGTCGGGCACAAGTATTTAGATCAGTTAGAGCAGTGTGAGGGGCAAACTCTCAGTAAATGATTCTTAAGGCTGTTTTTATCGTTAAATTTGTTACTGAATTATTCATAACTACTTAATGTTATTGAAAATATGCTTGAACTTTTCAGGGTCTTTTAACCTAAAGATGAATAAAAAGTGATTCTCGCTACATGATATATGAAGCACACTTCTCTGGGAGCTTACTTGTATCTTTTCACTTCAGTCAAAAGCTAAATGAGTACAAGAGAGAACTGGCATGCGTCTACCTCTCATCAGCAACACACTGCAACCTTAAAGAAGCATCATTGCAAACATAATACTGTTCATACTGTATGTTAACAATTACTAAAACTATATGGAATATGTTTTTCCGAATATGATTAATTGTATTCAATTAGTATTTGGTATCAAATAAATTGTGTTACCTCTGGGATATTTCCTATTTTAGAGCATTGAATATTTCTTGCATCCGAGCCAAGATCTGTTGTCTGTTTCCACGGTAACGGTGCTCCAGGTGCAGCAAGACGTCTATTTCGGAGCCGTATACATCGCCTACTGCGCGTTGTTCTTGGCACCAGATAGGGAACGTAATTCTTCAGTGATTCTCGTCCATCACCTACCGCGCCGTCTCGTCTATTCATTTGATCAAATTTAGTGCTCAGTCTCATTCTGTTTAATAGCTAAATGTTAAACAAACGGTGGATAGGGCTACTTTCTGCTCCGCGTCACTCTTTTCTGCACTTTTTCCTCGCCTTTTCTTTTTTATTGATTGGACATGACGGGAGTGATGAAGCAAGACTCGCTCAGCTTAACAGTCATGAAGCCGACCACCAGCACTGACGTGATTGTTCAGCCTGGAACAGCCGTTTTGTCTTCTAGCATCTGCTCCCAGGGTTAGGATCATTCTTTTGTTTTCTTTTTAAAAAGTGGACCCAACTGTTAAAGCTGGAGTAGGAAGATTCGTGAAAATATGATTTTAAAAAGTTATTTTTATAAAACGGTCACTATATCCTGACAGTAGTGCATGAGACAGGTAATCTGAAAAAAATCATGTGCCTCTGTGTCCTCCGGTGCTCCTAATGGCATCTGCAAGATTCTTCTGAGTGAAAGTCCTTTGTTTTGTGTCCCATCCATCATCTCCAACCTCCACCTCCTACGGAGTTTCACGCTGTCTATTTTACAGCTCCTGACTTCCACTTCTGCTCCTGTCATAATTACTACGGTCACTAGATGTCACTGTTGTGTTCTATTATACCTTCTTTCGGTGATCTACCAAGTGAATAGATGATTAAACCTACTAGTAAGTGTAGTAGGCCCCTATTGACCCACATATATGGGGCTTATAGGGACTGATAACCCCCATTTAATAGCCTGACAGTCTAATCGGCTGAAATATGAATCAATATTCTGTTACTGTAATGCCTATTTCTCACATAAAATGTTTTCAGAAACATCTTGTAGTGTACTGTTTAGCTGTAAAATGAGAAAGTTTGTGACCCGGCAGCCATGTTGAGATCAGTTGAGGAAATACCAAGCACCGCCCATCAGCCGGAGCAAACTTTCTAATTTTACAGCTAAACAGTACACTACAAGATGTTTCTGAAAACATTTGAGGAGAGAAATAGGCATTACAGTAACAGAATATTAATTCATATTTGATCAGCGCTGCCTAGTTTGACCGGAGTTCGCGAGTGATTGACAACTGCCTCCGTTGAATGAACAGCCAATAGGAACGCATTCTATCTGAAATGACCTGTGATTGGTCAAAGTCTCCCGTCACAGGCTAGATTTTCTAAAGCATGAAAACAGAGCCATGATGAGGTGCAGAAGTCTAGTTTTCTCTCAGAACACTTGAATTACAATATGCTGAAAGGTTATTATGGAATTTTTGCACAATGATTCAAAAAATATTCTGCCTACTGAAGCTTGAATAACATCATCGAGCATCCGACAGTCCTGGTAGCAAAGTTTGTGAAGAAGAGGTGTTTTGGGGGGAATTAGACAGTTAGAACCATTATCCTCAGGACAGTACATTGGGAATGTGCCACACCTTATGTGATATTACACAGCTGAGTTGAATACACGATTCTGATTGGTCAATCACGGCGTTCTGCGGTCTGTAATTTCTGTATTACAGACCGTTGCTATGTATAACAGACCGTTGCTATAGGCGCAGCTCTGATGTCGGACTCTCGCGGACCGTTTTTGGGTCAAAATATTGAGGTAAGATAAGCGGGATAATGTACAGCGAGCCGGTCTTTGTTGTGAAAGAATCCCCTTTAGGGCAATGAGAGACAGTGCTGCATCGCCCTGTCGGGGATTCTTTCACAACAATGACTGGCTCGCTGTACATTATCCCTTACATATGTTCCAGCTTGTCTATTTCATAATAAATATTGAGGGGAAAATTAACCAAAAGCTTATGACTCAGTTTCTCTAATACAGACATGATCCAGTCTGCGTGTCTTTATCCAATCCATTTCTTCCAGTCATCCTCCCCTCACAGCCACACGGTCCAAACAGACTGAAGACAAAAGTGTCGGGCGATGCTGACGCAGTAAGGCCGTTTCACTGACAGACACATTGATATTATTGATGTTTGCTGGGGCTCAGTGGCTTCAAAAGGCAAAAACAAGACGGAGAGCTGTCCCCTTCTGTCTTATCGCGGCGCTGTTTGACCCAGATCCATTGGCTGTGCAAGCGTCTGAGTGGCTGCCTGGTCCTACATTAGATATGAGAACGCCATGCTGGTGTTCAACTCGATTATGCGGATGACGGGAGAGCATGGCTGGCTTTATGGGCCAAGCAGCGGGGACGCGAGAACCTCGAGTAAACCAGAATCCTGTTTGATGTTTGCTCACAGAGATAGCACAAAGTGGGAAGAGCGTGTGATTTCTTTACACTGAAATGTAAATCCGTCTCGGCAAACAACTGCGCGATGGCTTATATCTGCAACACGGCCACGGATTCAGTGAGCCAGGCTCTGTTTTCACCAAAGCATTTGGAGTTTAAATAACCCCACTGTACAATCAGTCATTACACGGTGAACGGTGATCTCAGAGCTTTCTAGAAAGCTGTTAACATCTTCAGTAAAGAGTTTGAAGCTCACCAACAGACCGACATGTCAACGTACCACAAAAAGCAGCTCAGTAAACAAAAGGCGATCTACTTGCTTGTCCAAAATGTGAATATGCGTTTCATGCAGTTCTTTGAGAAAACAAAAGGGATTGCACACACACAAATAGGTAGGACAATCGCGTTGCATTCCTGACAAAAAGGCAGCGCTAAAGAGGAGGAAAACACAAACGGTCTCGGTCTTCACCCCTGCTGTGTGACAACCGCACAATCCTTGAAATGGAAATGTCTCTTGTTTATGCCTGAACGTACTATAATACACAAGCAAAGATCACTTTAGCGCTATTATATTATTGCTGTATTGAGGAGACAGGGACCGGTTTGTCTTATAGGGCAGACAGCGGGGGCCCAGGCTTAATTCGATACGCTACGCCCTGATCCTCCGCAGAAAGAAATGCCCTTATTGTTG
Source organism: Sebastolobus alascanus (assembly GCA_916701645.2). Classification (NCBI taxonomy): domain Eukaryota; kingdom Metazoa; phylum Chordata; class Actinopteri; order Perciformes; family Sebastidae; genus Sebastolobus; species Sebastolobus alascanus. The sequence continues at coordinate 258,692 of CAKAOJ020000270.1, forward strand.
CAGCTGAAGCTCTATAACAAGCCTCCATTTCACAAAGCGCCTCGAGAACCAGGCTACAAAACTGTGCTTCAAAAATCGGAAAGTTGCTGATGTTTGCCAAAGTAGAGATAGAGACAGTATGCTGTGGTGGTTGTGTGATATAAAATGGTGCTGTGAAACGGAACAGAGGACCTCAAAGTGCTTCACATCTACCAGATAGCACACTTGATTTCTCTCGCTCTGTTTTCTCTCTCTTTCCTGTACACACACACACCGACACACACACACTGACATCTGACAACTCTCAGTGTAGGAGCACATACACAACAAATCCACAATGACATGAAGGTGTTTTCTGATCAGGTGATTTCCATATCTGTTAAGATTAAGGTTCATTTCCGTCATCTTTGTTGGGAGGACAGTCCTGAATACACCTGATGTTACTGGGGTATGATGAAATAGGCTATATCTGCACAATATTTTGTGACAAAAAAACAAAAACAGCGTTACTCATTGTGGAGCTAAAATAATAGAGTGCTCCAGGGATGACCTATTTTTGTAGGCCAAATAATGGGAAGGAAGCAAACCTGGCTGACGTTGGTGATCTTAGGCCAACTCCTCTTGATGTAGCATTAGCTAGCATTTTGCTAACATTAGCTAAGTTAAGATGTGACTATGAGGTGGGACCAAGTCATTGGCACATAGCATGAAGTATAACAGGAAAGGGGGAAGTTGACCGATGGTCTGCTGGGTACAAAGCTTGCTCAACTGTGATTGGAGCACAAAGCGAAAAGGGGCAGGACTTAGGAAGGGTCAACAGTAGAAGCAGCAGCCACGGAGGAGCTTTTATTGAAGTCAGCGTGCTCAAGCTGCATTTACTGTCGATACAAAGAGAAGTTCTTTTTTGGCTTCCTTTGACTGTTGCAATCAATTCTCAGTCTTTGCCTTCTGACCGCTAGCAGTCGATGGGCGAGTTCTCGGAGTGTGTCTCTGAAACTGATTTCCAAACTTACCAGGACCTCCAGTTTCTCTTATTTTCCTCCAGACCTTTTCCTTTCTGCTCCCGTCTCTGTACATTCATGCAACTCAGAAGAGTCACAAATATCCAACTGAAACATTTTCAGCTCGAGCGGATGTGTGTCTGTCTCAACCTACGGCTCATACAGCAAATGTGCTTCTGTTCTGCATCTTTCTCTTGACTCCATTCCTCTAAATACACTTTGTGCTGTGAAATGTAACTGAAAGCAAGTGAAAACATTTGTACTTAATCTCCACGAGGGGGTTCTTATTTAGACCTTTTTCTATCTTCAGTTTAGTTTTATGAAGATACGGCTTTTACTTGTAAAACAAGGCCAGTTATTAATTTATTTGATTCATTTTCTTGTTCACTTGATGTTTGAGCTTCACTGTGCAGAATGGATGTTTGTTCAGAGTTTGTTTTCACATTCATCTACTGAAGGAGGAAAGTTTCTCTGTGCTCACCTTAAAACTATGTTCAAAAAATTTGGGGATATGAAAAGTTATTTATTTAAATTACAGGAGGACCAGCGAGTTTGCCGAACAGTAGGCAACTGAAGCTGTAATGATAAGTGGGGTGGGGTGACAAATGAACAATATACATGCTCTGGATGGGATTAAAATTACTGAGCAGGTAAAGGTAAAATCGCCCCACCTCCCCTGGAGAAATAAATTCAATCCGATTTAGTTTATCTTAAAACACTTACATCACCTATGTATCGGTCAGGGAGTGTCTGCGTGGATACGACCAGCGCCCTCCCATTTTAAATGGTAAAGTGGTAAACAATACAAATAGAGTAAAGTATGGAAACACTTTGGGTTTCATACATTGCCAGGAAAAGCAGAGCTAGACATCATGGCTAAAGCTGCATGCTAACTGTCATGGACAGGAAACGTTATCGTATGGCGGTAACTTGTGGTCAAGCCAGCCGTCACTCTCATCTCCGTGGTCAAATCAGCCAACGCTACAACTGTAGAGCACCCATATACTGACATTTATGTTAAATGCATTCAAACGGCCCCGATGGAGCTGACCATGGATGTATAAAGAGAACGGAGCTGACGGGAGAGCTAGCGACGGACTTAGTGAAGTTAGCGGAAGTATACACGTGTGACTATGTCCAGTTTTCAAAATAAGGTGTTAACAAAACTGAATATACAAAATACATATATAGAAATAAGATTGATTGGATTATATTCACCAGAAGTATAAAACATTACATGTCCCTCATAAATTAAAAAGAAAATACCACTAATTTGACTAATTTGTCGTTATTCTTTGATTTTTGGGTTGCTGGAAAAAAATAATTCCTGACAATGACTGATATATTTGACTTCAGGACATCTCTGACTACATAAAGGCTGAAAATCAAACATTTTTACTGTATCAATTTAGATATTTTCCAAAGTAAAAGTCCCTAAAAGTGTGCGATTCAACTTTTTCCCATGGTCTAGTGCTAAAAAAGTTAACAAAAATAAATAGCAATAAATAGTAATATCGATCACAATACTTGTAGAATCGCAATACTTAAAAATCGCAACACATATCGAATCGGTACCCAAGTATCGTGATAGTATTGAATCAGGAGACAGGTGTATCATACCAGCCTTAACTATTAGACAGCACCAGTATCCCTGCAGACTAAGACGCCCCTCTCCTGGAACCGGATTACATCTCAAAACGCCACTCGTCATAACCTCTCCTCCTGCTCCTCCACCGCTCACCGCAGTGAGTTATTAACCTCCAACCTTCACTATCTGATGGCTCGCCGCCGCCTTTACTCTCGCACTCATCCTCTCTGCTATATCTAATCTCTCTTCCACTTGTTTTCCCCAGCTGTTGTGTTTTTTCCTCATCTCCCTCACATACAAGCACTTCAATACAAGAGATCACTGCTCTCTCTCTCTCTCTCTCTCTGTCTGTCTGTCTGTCTCCCTTCCTTCCTTTCTTTACACAGTCTCCATCCCACTCTCAGTCTTTTCTCTCTGGCTTCCTCTGGAGACTTCAAGTGCATTAGGATAAGAGGCTCTCTACCGTTTTTCTCTCGGCCTTCCTTCAGGCTCTGCAGCTCACAGGTCCGGCTTCCTCACTTACACACATCAGAAGACAGCACTTTCAGGGCCGTACGACCTCCGAGTTTATTTTTATTAAGGCGGCTATTGTACACGGCGGAATGATATTGAGTCTTCACATCCATTAGTGACCATGTATCCGGTCAATACCATCAAAAGTTTCTTTGTCGTGACCGAGGCAGGTGGTTTGCTCACAACAAAACTGAACTCGGAACCAATGGAACTCAGAAAGGGCAGCAAAATATCGACTAAAGCTTTTGAGGAAATATGATGCTTCCAAAGCTTCTATTATGGCTTTTGTTGATACTAGAAATAGAGGAAGAAAAGGAAAAAGAAAGAGATGATGACGTGTTTGTCGACTATAAGCCAGCAGACAGGATTTCAGAACACATATTTTCAAGTAAACAAAAAGCAATAAACCAGGAAAAAGCAGCGGGGATGCTTTTCTAGGGCTGTGTACTGGCAAGAATCTGGCGATATGATACATATCATGATACAGGGGTAACGATTCAATATATTGCGATACTGTAAGTAAGGAGATATATTGCGATTGCAAAAAACACAGGACTTTCAACCAGGAGGCTGGTGTTTGTGTCCCAAAGTGGTGTTGAGTTATTTTAAAGTTACGTTAGTGACGTGTTTTTTTAGTGATGTTTGTGACATCTTTTCCGTACTTCTGTTACATTGTTTCTGTAAGTATTTTACTTAGTTTACATACTTATTATAAGTCCAACCATGATGTTTTTCCTAAACTTAACTAAGTGGTTTTGTTGCCTAAACCTAACTGCGGCTGTTATCATAGTTTTGTTGCGGGGCGTAAAAATGTCATAGAAAAAGGCAAAAATGCATCCAGATGACAAAGGGAATGTCCTTGTAATGTCGTGCTATTTATACGCCTTCCCTGTATATTGTTTTCATATGACTTAATCATGTGCAAGCTCAAGGAATGAGCAGATGGTATGGTATGCCTTTTGAACATCGTCTCCATTTTAACAGCCTCCAGTTTTTACCTAATTATATCAGTACTTTCCAGGATTTTTTCTAAGAATCAAGGGATATTTACAACAGAGTGTTACTCTCGCTCACATTCATGATCCACAGCAGACAGTAAATAGATAAGAGCAAGTGAACGATACACAGTATTTCCATCTCCTTCCTCAGAAATTCAATAACCGGAGTATCAATACACAAATCCACTCAACATCCCCACAAAGTGACAAAGCAAGCCGGGCATTGCATTTGTGTTTACCTGCACGGTAGACAGAAAGAGAGAGAGAGACGAGTTACCATTACAATACAGTGCTTCACGTCACTCTGCGTCCCAGCAGCTGCAGCATTTAATTATGTGTATAGGTGTCGATATCAATTAATTAGTAAAAATCTCCAACACAGTCTAACAGCAGTTCAAGAAATAGTCACAAAGTTTAATCTATTTGATTCGTGTACATAGACACGAATTTCACTTTTTGTTTTCGTGACGCTCAGCACGACTTTCAACAATATGCTTTTTGCTTTTTCCTAAGAATGTCCAGCAACACGTGGCGCACGTGTCAATTTCCGCTCCAGTCTTTTCAAAATAAAACTACTAACTACATTAGGTTTAGGAAAAGATGGACTTGGTTAAGTTTAGGCAACAAAACTACTTAGTTAGCTTTAGGAAAAGATCGCGGTTTGGGTTAAAATAACCTCCGTAACTTAAGTACGGAAGTTACATGACAAATAAATCAACTCTTACTTGTGATTTCACACAGGACACGAACACCGGTCTCCTGGGGGAAAGTCTTGTGTTTTTTGACCCGCCCATCCACCCCGACGTCCTCCCTATTTGCCGTTCGCCGCTCTTTATACTTCCCGGTCATGAAATTTGTGTCTATGTACAAGAATCAATACATTCAATTTCATGACTATTTCACGAACTGCTGTGCGACTGGGCTGAAAACTCATCTGTAGCGAAGCTCCACAGGATCGCAACAACAACATTAATCTGCTGACGTGTGTGTTGTACATGTTTCACCTGTGATAGACCTACACTGTCTCAACAGGAAATACAGATAATACATTTAGGTTAAGAAAAACATGGAAGCAATTTACAGATATTGATGACATTTCTAAGAGCTGACGGCAAGACGACATACATAAGTAACACATATTATGATATAAGGTCAGACTCTTTAGTTCCTTCCGTGTACCTTTAAAACAATACAATCAGCAACAAAGAGTGTGAGCTAAAAAGGAAGCAAACACAGGTACAGGTTACACACAGCGTGACCTGCAGAGCCATCCCAACAGCCATCAATATTTCCCCGTTACTCGTCTTTAATCACACACTCACAGTCCACCCAAGTTCCATTAATTAACAAATTGCCTGACAACATTTTAACAGGCTGTCTAATAAATAATCAGCGGCCTGAGAGAGCGGGGCCGTGCATGATTTGGACTGTTTGGACTAATCCGCAGCCAGCTCCGTCTCAGAGGAGGAGGACTTGTGAAACTCCCCCGAGGAGAGCGGCTGTTCAAAGCGGCATGTACGGACGTCAACCAAAACAGCTTGATCAATCATCAAGAGAGGCGCAAATATGTGAGGGAATCAGAGGAGAGGAAGAGAGAGGGAAGGAAAGACATGGTAAAAACAGAGAGATTCAATGAGAGAAGAAGAATGCACAGAAAAGAAAAGAGAGACAGAAGACAGAAAAGTAGACGGAGAGGGAGAAAGAGAAATCCTCTCACTAATTAATAGGTGTCTGAATTTCAATTAACGCTGACCTCAATTTCTGCGAGGAAGAGAGAAAACAAGAGGGAGAACATGGAGAGGATAAAAAAAAAGCTGCAGCTTACGTAAGAGGGCATTTCGTGGAAAATATTTTGTTATTCCCCGTCGCTCTGCTGATGTGAACAATGCTTCCATTCTTCAACAGATATTAGCTTCAAATGTGGAGGCCACCGTTCTCAGGGTCGTGTTGTGTCGGGTTGTAGTGATGCTACAGTGCGTTGCATTATTTCATAGGTTCTTTGTTTCGATGTGTGTTTTACCACACTTTGTAACAGAGTGGCTTGTGTTGTGCCATGTAGTGTTACAATACAACATGGTGCGAAGTAATCCTGGGATGTTAGTTGTGTCTTGCCGGGTTACATCGCGCAGTGGCACTTATTGCAATCTTGTATTTCGTTGCTTTTGTTGTTGCTGGTACGAGCTCATATTCTTCATTTAGAATACATGGCATCTCTGCTCTTCAAAGACGGTTTGTCCCTGTGTGACTAATCCTGGAAATATATTTTCTAGGGCTGCCAATCGATTAAAATATTTAATCGCGATTATTGACATGATTGTCCATAGTTAATCGTGATTAATCGCAAATTAATCATACATTTTTTAGTAGTAGAAGTATTTAATACTATTAGCATGGGAGTGGACAAATATACTTGCTTTATGCAAATCTATTGGAAATCAATTAACGACACAAAACAATGACATATATTTGTCCAGAAACCCTCACAGGTACTACATTTAGCATAAAAAAATATGCTCAAATCATAACATGGCAAACTCAAGCCCAACAGACAACAACAGCTGTCAGTGTGCTGACTTGACTATGACTTGCCCCAAACTGCATGCGATTATCATAAAGTGTAAAGGGGAGACTCGTGGGTACCCATAGAACACATTTTCATCACATATCTTGAGGTCAGAGGTCAAGGGACCCCTTTCAAAATGGCCATGCCAGTTTTTCCTCGCCAAAATTTAGCGCAAGTTTGGAGCGTTATTTAGCCTCCTTCTCGACAAGCTAGTATGACATGGTTGGTACCAATGGATTCCTTAGGTTTTCAAGTTTCATATGCTGCCAGTAATTCTGACACTTCTACATAGTTTTGAAAGATGTGTCGTTTCATTTATTAATCAAACGCAGCAGATTTACTTATTTGCGTGCGGTGAGTGAGAGAGAAAAGACAGTTTTTTAACCACAGTGAAAGTGTTGTTTTTGAAAGACAAAACGCCAACAAATGTGGATTGAAGCAGAATATTTTTTAAATAAAAACGTGAATTTGGGAAATGATTGCATCTATTTTGTTTCAATAAATGTTGACTTTTGGACTTTACAATGCTCTGGAGTTATTGGAAATGTTTGCAATCGGAAACACTCCTACGCAGCGACCATTGGAATCTAATTCCACAAATAGTATAATACTAATAATATTAGTGTAGCGTAATCTTTATCTGCAGCTCAGCAGAAATACCAGGTTTAAACAGAATGACAAGGCAAGCAAAACAAAAATACAATGTTGATTTAGAATTTCAAATGTCAACGTTATGGATGAAGCTTTGAAGCTTCCAACTATTCGGTACAGCCCTAGTTGTGGTAGGGTTGTTATTCTACATGATATCACCGACAGCACTGTGGTTTTATGTTACAATGGCTCGTATGCACTGATTTGATGTCCTCCAAAATGAGACCAAGCTCTAAACCAGTGGTTCCCAAATTGGGGTCCGGGGACCCCCACGGGTCCTTGGGGGGGTTCCAGGGGGTCCCCAACAAAAAGGGGAATAATTTATTTTGACTATTATTACATCCATAAGTAACACAGTGAGTAAGTCCTATAGTCCCTTAGTAAGTCCTATCGGATGGGGAACCCTGGGACAAAATGATAACACATGGGGGACCGTGGTCTAATTTGTGTCAGTTTAGGGGTCCTTGATGTGAAAAAGTTTGGGAACCACTGTTCTAAATCCTATATACAACCCCCAACATAACACACACACACCTTACTGCCTGTGATCTCTGTTATTATGCCACCCTCTCTGTTTTCCAACTGTGTGAATGAACGTGAATACAAGAGCAAAGACAATTGCCATGACTTTGAAAACAAGTCAGGTGAAAGAAGAGTGTACCAGTGCCCGCAGATACAGGGATTTTCTGACTTTTCAGAGGAAAAACAGCATAGAAAACCATTAAAGTCAGCAGCAGCAGAGGGTTTTCACATCACAAGAGAGTTTGCAGACATGAAACTTAAAATTTTAGATAGACAGACTGATATATAGAATAAAAGACTGGAAATACTTGGGCATCAAAATAAAATGTCAAGCACCCAAACATGGAGCTTTGTCGTCCAAGAAAGGTTTGTGTTGTTAAAAAGCGAATCGATCGGGTTGGTTTTAAAGCTTTAACCTTCCTCCACATTCTTAAGCGTTGCACCATCCAAAGGTTGAATTTCAAACTGTTTCTTTAAGTAGAGATACGATAAAAATAAGCAGTTCCTCCAGGAACCCCTGTGGTGCCACCGGCCTCATTTAAAATGCCAGCTCAACATCTAAGTTTGTGTTTCAGTGTGTGAGTTTCATGTACACACAGCAGATTACAACAGTTTGACTGACTTGAAACTAGAACCAATACTAAAAATAAATGTCTTAAAAAATGTGATCCAAAACAGTGAAGTTGCAGGCTGGACAAAGAAAAACAATGAGGTGGAGGACATTAGAAGGCTCTGTAGAGCTGGAGGGAACTGCAGAGTCGGGTCATCATTTTCATATAATGCAAATATTATAACTGGTTGCTCAACTGTGGATAAAAAGGTGTTGGGTGTTGCTGGAAATTGGGGGGAAAAACAGGCTAAGCAGGAAGGCAATCCAGGCACTCCTAAATCTTAGAACAAGTGGCAATCAGAAAGGATATGTTAAAAAGCCTTTATAAAAGTGGCTAAATCATTTAAAAAGACAACATGTTTTGACCACTGTAGATTTTCATCAAGGCATTTAACAAACAAAACAGGTGTGGCCTCACCTATATAGTGTCAGCAACCAATGGGAGGCAATGGATTATAGCCTACGGAGACATCTCGTGAATAGGCTAAAATAATTAACTAATATTAGGGCTGTCAAAGTTAACGCGTTAACGCAAATTTGTTTTAAAGACACTAATTTCTTTAAGGCAACTTCCAATTTTTAAGTAAGCTGGCATCATATGAAACTAGAAAACTTAAGGAATCCATTGGTACCAACCACATCACATTGGATAAAGCCACGTTCAAAATTATTTCATTTAGTTGACATATTAGAGTCAAAGCTTTACAGAGGTTTTTTTTTAATTATCTCTTTTTATCACTCCATAAATCAGAAAATACTGTCAACAGCCATTGAAAAAGAAAAATTATTTGCCATGTTTTTAGGAAGAAAATGTTCTATAAATCAGGCTAGGAATGATACATGAACAAACCCCTCTGTAAAACCTTCAGAATATAGATAGGAATAAAACTGTAATGTTTGTGTATGTAAGTGCTACTGAAGTGGAGATTTCTGGCTCAGAGTCTGAGAAAAAAAACTTTAAAAGCTGCACATCAAAGTTGCTGCTTATTAAACAACAGTTTGAGACTTTGCTGCCATCGCCCTTGTTACAAACCCATGTCCCAGTTGTCTCAGAGCTTTCCTCTCCGTCTCCCGCTCAGGACTAAACTGGATCGAATCAATAAAATCAATGAAGGGATCGCAGCTCTCATCTGGATTCTCATGGACCGTCTTTTTCATGGACACCAGCGGGCGTCCCTGACATTTTACATCCAGCGGCATTGAGTTCAGCCGTTTCATCCTCATGTAGCGTACACAAAACAGGCACAGCGAATCCGTTTAGCATCCAAGAAGTCACACGGTTTGCCTCGGGCCACTGCTGCATGCATGTAAGGCCGTGATCGATATCAAACTCTTTGATGATCGCACTCATATGAGCACGAACACACATGAGTATATAAAGAGGAGCCTGCTATCTACAATTAGTTACACACACGCACGCACGCACGCACGCACACACACACTGAGGCAAACATGTATACACAAAATCATCTATCTACGATTAGACGCGCACTTACATAATCAGGCATGCTGCATTTCCCAGCTGCAGGGCTGAGAGCTCGCTAGCATCTTTGAACTCCAAAGTGTTGGTGAAAACAGCAGCATGTTAGCATTAATCCCAAAACCTTGCATGTGTGCGCTGTGTGTTGGTGCATTGTTGTGCGAGACTGTATCCATATTCCAGGTTTCCACCCTTTACTGCTCCGCAGCGCACACCGGCTGTGACCGCTCCGTCCTCCTCACAGCAATGGCCTCATTAACGTTACGGTTCCCTTATAGCATTGGGTTTAAATCTGAAATATTGCCAAATAGGCGCTTTTGCTTTTCGCTTCGCATCGTCTTGTCTGTCAACTCTCTCTCGTCCCGTGTGTGTGAAATATGACATCTGCTACTCTGAGCTGAGACTCTGTATGGAGCAGCTGGATTCACTGCCAGTTGTAGCGTCTGTCGTCCGACTTTGTATTTATTACACAACGCTGGTACACCAAAATGAACTAAATGGGTTTTATTTCTGTAAAAAAAAGCAAAACGGTGGTGGAGGCGGTGGGTACATAATGTAATCGGTGTGTGCCCCACCACCGCGACAAGCCTACTTCAGACAGACCTTCAAAGGCCTGTTTGAGGGTTCAGACTTGGTTTTAAGGATCAGGTTAAAATTAGGTTCAAGTTAGGGTAAGGGTTGGGGTCAGGCATTTAGTTGTGATGGTTAAGGTTAGGGTAAGGGGCTAGGGAATGCATTATGTCAATCGGTGTCCTCACAAAGATAGAAGTACACAAATGTGTGTGTGTGTGTGTGTGTGTGTGTGTGTGGCCACGTGTGTTTCTAACAAGCCGTGCCTGCTGCAACCCCTCCACTCTATCCTTATCACAACTACCACTGGTGCATTCCTCGATGCTAACAACAACAGGCCATAGGCGCTGGACTCTTTTTTCCCCCTCTCTCGCTGTGCCGCTGTTTGTCTGCCCTATAAATAGGCCATTACTTTGAAATGCAAGTATGCTTCCTAAAATCCCCACCCCTCTCACTCCGAGCGCTCTCCCTAAAACACACACACACACAAACACTAACATGTACGAGCGGTCCTCCCCGTGCACACCATCAGCCATCCGACCCAACAACAGAGCCCAGATTAAACTCGCCTTTTTAAAGCTCACCTCAGTGAGGATGGAGGGGGCAACATCACTGGGCTGTTTGATGTGGCTGGTTGATATGCAGCTCGTGATGTTTCTGTGAGTGAGTGAGAGGCTGACTGAGTGCATGCGGTGCATTGACAGCAAATCCTTGTTTTAACTTAAGTGTACCATATAGCCATAGAAATACTATTATATACTATTATACTATACTACCAAGAGTAGAACAGACATTGAAGTGTTTTTCCGTGGTCATTTGACTAGTACAAAAGAAAATGGGAATTTTTGTTAGTTGGTATGGTGACAACACAAGTCAGTGGCGTTAAAGTGTGGTCGCAGCTCGCCGGGAAGAGAGCGGACGCAGCTCTGGAGCGGCGGGGAATGAGAAAGAGGGACCGTTAGACCGAGCGCTGCCGCTGGCCACCGGCCCGCACCGGCCCGTTGGCCACCGCCCCGCTGTTCTGAAACCAGTGTTGCATTAAAGCATGGTGGAATTAGCAAGCTAGCTAACAAGCGGACAGCTAGCTAGTTAGCTAGCTTGCTAATTCTGCCATGCTTTAACGCGTATAGCTGGCTAGTTAGCTAGCTTGCTAATTCTGTCATGCTTTAAAGCGGACAGCTGGCTAGTTAGCTAGCTTTGCTAATTCTACCATGCTTTAATACTACACTGGTTACAGAAAAATGAGCTGAACAAAGTTGTCACTCATCTGGCGGTAGCAATGTGCTTTCCTCGGCCGTGCCAAGAGTATGTGGATGAAGCATTAAGTTGTTAAACTGTACTCATTTACTCTGGCTCTCTATGCTTCGTAACGTTAGGTTACTATTCCACTGCTTGCTTTAGTCGTTACTGCAAACCTCACCTCAGTGAGTCCGCGACTTGCCGTAAGTCAGTTTTGGTATACACGGAAGTTAGCCCGCTACAACAGTTGCAATGGCAACGGTATACATAAAAATGGCCGCCACTCTTAACATAACTACTCCTATTCTATTTCTATGCATATAGCTTAATAAAGAAAGCAGTGCAAGTCTTGATGTTTCCTCCTTGCAAATTTGTCAGATTATGCATCTTTTGTCCATAATATGCATTAGTCAATCAACTGGAAATCAATTGGCAAAAATGTTGATATTAAAAACTAACTGTTTCAGTCTTTGTTTTTCTTAAGAAAATTGCCCAAATTTTCCAATATGAATGTTTCCTGGTTTCCTTTGTCCTCTGCCATTGCAGAGCTTTTTCTTCCGTGCCAACAGAAGTAACGGTTAATTTTTTTGTCTTTTACAATATTGAACTCGCGACTGCAACTCTTCTGAAGCAGTTTTCCTGTCGGACACAGCAGTGCAGTGACCTCGTATTTACAGCAGTGGCCTTGAGATTTACAGAATATGAGGCCAGCTTCCAATGAGGACATCCATCCTCCAGCTGCAGCTGCATTATCTTCACTGTAAAACCTTTCTGCTGGATTAGTCAAGGATGTCAAGTGATGCCGTAGCGATCTACCATACTCCATCATGGTATCACGCATGCCCCAGAAAAGGCTTAAAAAGTTGTCAGATCAGCTCACTGCTCGGCAGCACCGCTGTGGTGCATCGTATACGACAATGAACCACAGTTCATAGTGCTTGTAGATGCTGCACTGATTGTGTAGAGCTTGTGTTTGAATGCATTCATCCTGAAGTTTACAGTTTCCCCTTAATTAATTGTAATGCGTAGAAAGTTTTCAACATTTCAGTCAATTGTACCTTTATCCAATGCTCAGATTTCTGTTCTAGAAATGTATGCAAATTAATGCATATTTAACAAGATAACGCCTCATTTGTATATTTAAAACATAACATTTTAGTAAACTTGTCATACAAAAAATAATTGCCTTAATGTAAGTCATCAACTGGGGAAGTTTCACGGTTCATAGTTTAACATGTTCACCTGGGGTGAAAACCCCATGTTCCAGTCTGAATGTCACATTGTTCCCCTCTTTTACTTTCCAGGTATTTCACTACTCCTTTTCAAGAATGAAGTCTGTGATACGCAGTACTTCATCATGAATTTATTGTCCTGAGAGGTCATCTCATACTGTGTATTCCTGCCGTACAGGGACTGTGGCAACACTGAGTTTAGAGCTGTGGTTCCCAACCTGAGGGTCGAGCCTCATAAAGGGGTCATGAGATTATTATCAAAAAAGAAAATAAAAAAAATCTGCTGCACAAAATGGTGTTTCTTTCCTCTATATTTGGCTTTTGTCTTACAGTATATTTTTATACTGTATAGTTTGATACTATTAATATCATCATATTCTGTACACTACACACACTATAGATGTTCCAAATTAGGTATAACTCTAAACGAGTCACAATTCCACCTGAATTAGGCCTGAGGAACATATTACTTCTGCACATATATATTTGCACAGTTTCCTGCACAACTCAAGTCATAGGGCCTAAGTATTGTAATGTTTACAGTATAATGTATGCAGCTTTTGAATGGCATTTACTTTTTGTTTTAATAATAACTTTAGAGCACTTTTCATACAAGTGATGTAGCTCAAAGTGCTTTATAAAAGAAAAGAAAAATCCAACACAATCAAACAGGGCAGATAGGCAATACAATTAGACAATAAGGACAGTAGATGCTAAAATATATAAGTCAAATTAAAAATAGAGACAATGAAGAATAATACAAATGAGATAATTAGTAAAAAAAAATAATAAAATGAATAATAATAATTAGAATGACATCAATTACAAGCTAAATTAAATTAATAGGTTTTCAGCTGTCGTTTAAAATTTTCACTTTTCAAGCAAAATGCTGATGAATGCTGCTTTTCTGTGTCTTTAGTGACATTAAATTGAAGATGTTTGGACTAAACAAGAGAACGTCACTTTGGGCTTTAGGGAATAGTGATGGGTATTTTTCACCATTTCTTGACATTTTTTAGACTAAATTATTAAATTGAGAAAATAATCTGAAGATTAACTGCTGATTAAAACCACTGTTAGTTGCAGCCCTGATGTTATTTGGTCTTATAAAAACTATACAATCTATGAAGGCATGATCAGTCTTTGATCAGAGTGGTAATGGACATGCAACCTGTGATGAGGGGTTAGTATATCACACATTGCTTTATATTAAGAGCTCGCAGGCAACAACCTTGTTGATTCTTTATGTTTTCTCCTACAGCGACTGACATTTGCATAGAATCCCCCTAAAACACACCACAGGATCACTCTGCTGCTTTTTTGCATAGGATTATCTTCAGCTGAGTATTATAGCCCTCCAGTGAGAACACGAGGCGATCAGACCTTACCAATTACGGAGCCACACTTTCCCATAAAGACACCAACACCCCCCACCCTACACACACACACACACACACACACACACACACACACACACACACACTCAGAGAAGGCAGACTATAGTTGTGTTCTGCCTCCAAACTAGGCTGCTGATGTAACGACTGAACATCTGTGAGCCTTGGGGGAGACTGAGCCATATGCCACCCAAATTTTAGGAGCTGATGGAAGGGGGAGGGGGGAGGGTGGGTGTAGACTGGGGGGGTTGATGCTGTGGTTGGTGGTGGTCTTCTATTAGAGGAGCGGTTATCAGAGTGGGGTTCCTGCCAAGTGGGTTTGAGTTACTGAGAGGAAGTAACAAGAGTGATAATTCAATTTTCTATTCTAATAAAGAATCAGGGCCGGCTTAAGGCATAGGCCATATAGGCGGTCAGCTAGGGTGCCACCTTCTGGGGGTGCTTGTCGCCCTCAAAAAATAAATAAATAAATTAAAAAAATAAATATAAACATTTTTCTAAAAGAAATGCCGGTGTGGCGCCCTTCCTCATTTACTGCATTGAGGTAACAAAGAAAGAAAGAAAGAAAGAAGGAAACTTCTGCCCAGCCACACTTATTTGATAATAAGTGTGAATTGTGGTGAAACTGACTAAACATTTTTAGGCCAACAATATCAGGGACCAATTGTTTATTTATGTTATAAATACAGTTATTTATGACAATAAAAATCTTAATTTTCGTCACCATAGAGTGCTCCAAGAATAATGTATTTTTGTAGGCCAACCAGGAAGTGAGCATCGCCCTGGTTCCCTCGACTAAAAAACAATGAGATTTTTCCATTGGGTTTTGGATTATTGCAGAAAATAATCTCTGTGGCAAATAAACGTTTATGATACTTTTTGTTCTGCAAGATAAAAAACCAAAAGGGCTAGAGCCCCCTGGATCTCAGTCACAGTACAGCTGGTGTTTAAAGCTGCAGTGGGTAGAAATGGAGCAAATGTTATTTTTATAAAACGGTCACTATATCCTGACAGCAGTGCATGAGACAGGTAATCTGAAAAAAATCATGTGCCTCTGTGTCCTCTGGTGCTCCTAATGGCATCTGCAAGATTTCACAGACCGGAGGAAAACAACCAATCAGAGCCGAGCTGGAGCCTTGCCGTCTCTGAGCAGCTGTCAATCACTCGCGAACTCCGATCAAACGGTCAAACCAGGCCGCGCTGATCAAATATGAATCAATATTCTGTTACTGTAATGCCTATTTCTCTCCTCAAATGTTTTCAGAAACATCTTGTAGTGTACTGTTTAGCTGTAAAACGAGAAAGTTTGTGACTCGGCAGCCATGTCGAGAACAGTTGAGGAAATACCAAGCACCGCCCACCAGCCGGAGTACAGCCAATAGGAACGCTCTCTCTGAAATGATTGGTTAAAGTCTACGGTCACAGGCTAGATTTTCTAAAGCCTGAAAACAGAGCCATGAGGATCTGTAGAAGTCTAGTTTTCTCTCAGAACAGTTGAAGCACAATATGCTGAAAGGTTATTATGGTATTTATGCCCAATGATGACAAAAATATTCTTCCTGCTGTAGGTTTAAAAGTCACTGTGTTAATCAGATATTTCATTTCCACCCATCGCCTCTCCAGTAGCCTCAAGCAGCAGCAGTCCAGGGGTCCCCGGGACCACACTGGAGCTCTGATGTGAGTCTGAAGGGAAGGTAAATACACCGCTCTACCGGGTCTGACGGGCACGTTAATTCGACCCGCCGTCTATAGGAGACGGCTAACCATCATTACGACTATGTACGGCGGCGCACACGTCGCGTCTTTAATTACAAGCATCCTGTCGCTTTAGGAGCAGTGAAACCAGCCCGGTATCTCTGATAACGTCGCTCCCGCATTCAGCTCTGGAAGTTTAAAGCCGAGCAGCAGCGATCACACCGCCAACAACACAACACAACGCATATACTGCTCTCACTTTACAACACAAGTGTGTTCAAACTCGTGCACATGGTTGAGCCAGGCGGCGCTGACAGACACGCACATTCTCAGCACACATGTAAACATTAGAAAGAAGCGATCTCTTACCGTGAAGAAGAAGAAGAGGAGGAACAAAACGATGCGGAGTGGAGGAAGAAATTATAAATCCTTAGTTGGTGCCCGCATTGTCGGACGTAGAGGAGGAGGAGGAGGAGGATGAGAGGGAGCAGGCTGCTACTGTGAGGGAATAATCCGACTGTCAGTGACAATAAACCGGAGAGCAGAGGAGGAGGAGAGGGGGGGAGGGGGGGAGGGGGGGGGGGGTGCTCCCCCATCCAATTAGAAACAGCCGGATTGATTGTCATAGGAAATAAAGCAGAGAGTGTTTAGAGCAGCTCCAGTCTGTCAGGATGGGACATAGTTTGATCGTAGGCTGTTTTTTTTGGGGGGGAAGAGGAACATTTTAAAATGGAAATAATAATAATAAGTATGAATAAGAATCACGTGATAAAAGCGTGACAAGTTGCTATACTGGCAGTTGTGATTTAGGGTAACAGCAGATCCCCAGTTTCAGCCTGCTGTGCAGATTTCCTTCACTATTGCCAAATCCACTGTGCGAAATGCAGTGCAGAGAGATTAGTGCACATTTCCATATTCAAAGCTGCCATGCAGCCTTCACCATGTCTCCTCTCCTGCTGCCATCTACAGTGAGCGGGAGGTCATTAAAGACAGCCTGGCACACTTCTGTTTTTAGGATTTCAAACTACGATACAGTGGCTCCATGTGATTATAACTACGGCTGTCAATCGATTCAAATAGGTAATTGTGATTAATCGCGTGATTTTTCATAGTTAACTGTGATTAATCGCAGATTTTTTATCTGTTCAAAATGTTCCCCTAATAGGGACTGAATGAAATTTCTTACAGGTATAAACATTTTTTTATTGTTTTTTTTATTGCCAGTGTGTGAACAGGTTGTAACCTAACCTAAAAAATGTGACCTCCCGTGATTTTCTGGGTTTCCTCCATCAACCTGTAGACTGCTTTTAATGTGAACAATCCGGGCCGGTTTTTATGGGAAAATCAGCCCGATGTCATACGCGCTCGCGAGTGCCTTTATTTTCAACTCCGTTTACGGGGCTAACAGTGTGCAACCATAGCTAACGTTCAGTTAGAAATGGAGTCTGCTAACAACAACAATGCTCGCTCACGTCTACACAGTGCGAGCAACAGGACTCTGACTGTCGTTGTCTTAACGGACACAGGTATCACTGTTAACAAGCAATTTCTTATTCTTCCATAAGTCCCTTTAAAAAGGAAGATATGTCAAGTATTTAATACTCTTATCAACATGGGAGTGGACAAATATGCTTGCTTTATGCAAATGTATGTATATATTTATTATTGGAAATCAATTAACAATACAAAACAATGACAAATATTGTCCAGAAACCCTCACTGGTACTGCATTTAGCATAAAAAATATGCTCAAATCATAACATGGAAAACTGAAGCCCAACAGGCAAAAACAGCTGTCAGTGTGTCAGTGTGCTGACTTGACTATGACTTGCCCCAAACTGCATGTGATTATCATAAAGTGGGCAAAAATTCGAAATTAGCATCCCTAGTTTCCCTCAAAACCTAATCCACAAAATCGGCAAAATGGTGATTCGTCTATGAAATTTAAAATTAAATGTACTTTGTTTGTGTTTTATTTCATTTAATGTTTTGTTTTAAGATAAATAACTGCTTACATTCTCCATGTTTCTGACTCTAAAGGACTTGAAGCAGTGAATAAAACACAATGGCATTGTATTTCCTACATGACACGACGTAGGTGCATTATGAGAATGTGACAGGATCACTGTATCAGGCCCACACAGAAACTGTTAGCAACAGAAATACTATATATGGGCACGTGTGCCTGTGCTGCCATGAAGTTGCCCCGGTGTGTCAAGGCTCAACCATCAGGCAGTGTGTCCCTGCTATGTCCCCATCATCATAATGGGCTGGTATGTGACTGTGTGTGTTTGTGTACTGCTATTGTTAACATAGTTATATTAGGAGCAGCCCCCCTGTGAGTGTGTGTGTGACGAGGAGCGGTGACATATTGAAGAGGCCCTAAAGAGGCAGGAAAGAAACGGCTAAACAGGTGACTGACACACACACACACACACACACACACACACACACACACACACACTGGAATGTTCCAATTATAACTATGCTGACAATAGGTGCAAGGAGATACAGAGGTGAAATGATATCTGTCTTTGTGTGTGTGTGTGTGTGTGTGTGTGTGTGTGTGTGTGTGTGTGTGTGTGTGTGTGTCTGCATGTGTTTGACACAATAGATAGACAGACAGACAGACAGACAGACAGACGGATGGATAGAACGGGGCGGCTGTGGCTCAGAGGGTAGAGCAGGTTGTCTACCAATTCGAAGGTCAGTGGTTCGATCCCCGGCTGCTCCGGGTCACTTGTCGATGTGTCCTTGGACTTAGCCATTGGTTTGTGAATGAGTATTTAGATTAGATCCTGATGGGAAAAGTTGGCACCTTAGCAGCCTCTTACATCAGTGTATGAATGTGTGTGTGAATGCTGACATGTAGTGTAAAGTGCTTTGAGTTGACTAGAAAAGCGCTATATAAAATGCAAGTCCATTTACCAAGATAGAGAGATAGATATACAGACAGACAGACAGACAGACAGACAGACAGACAGATAGAGAGATAGAGAGATAGAGAAGCTAAAATCAGTCAGAAGTGTTTTGCTGGGAAACACTGCCCTCTATTGTCCAAAGCTGGAATAACTGAAAACATAATATATCCATGCTGTGAATTTGCATTACGACAGTCCACACAACAGTTGATCTCACATCCAAAATGCATTAATTCAACTAAAACTGTTCATACACATCTCAGGATCAACTCTTGTACCAGAACACTGACAACACTTGTCTCCCAACAACAACAACACTTTGTCACCAACATGTAGCATTACACTGTGTATCACTATTGTCTTTGAAGTAGCTTCTATATTCAGATATTTATTTATTTAGTATAAAACAAGATTACATTACCATGAAAAGAATGGCAGCTCTTTACTGCATGGATCGTTCTTACAGTATATGTTACAGAAATGAATGAGACATGCTGCGATGCGCTGCAGTTTGTTTTCATAAACTAAAGTCATTTCAGTAATACAATACAGGACAAACATGTATATATTCACTATACCAGTGATTCTCAAAGTGGGGTCCGTGAAAAGTTTCCGAATTCCTAAATTTAAATTATCCTGATATAATTTACATATTTTTCTCTTTACAAAAGGTTTCATTGTCCAACAATTAATAATTTAATTTTTAAATTTACAGTATATTAGTTAATAGATTACATTCTAATCTAACAAATCTATAACTCTTTGAATCTGCAAATATGTTTAATACATGTCTGATATTTTTCTAATACATTTCTCTTGTATTGTTCTCTCACATAAAACTATAGAAGTGTAAAAAAATAGGATAAGTCAAATTATTTCAAGGGACATACATGAGGGGGTCCCCTGTATATTCTCGATCTTGTAAGGGGTCCTTGGCTGAAAAAAGATTGAGAACATCTGCACTATACATACATGTATAAGGTATAGGATAGCTACAGACAGGGCTGTATAATTGTTGTTTGTGGACTGCTTGGCTTATCGTGACTGCAAACCTAATTAACCCCTAGTGGAGCAATAAAGAACTGAACTAAACTGAACTGAACTGAAGCCTAAACAGGCTGTTCTCATACAGCGTTTGTAGCTATACCTATGGGAAATAATGCACTGTAATTTGTATATACTGTATACCACAAAATAAATTCGGATGTAATCCATGTAATTGGAACCAGGAAGTATAAAGAGCGTCAAACGCCGCATAGGGAGGAGGTTGGGGTGGATGGGTGGGTGTTCTTGTCCCGTGTGAAACCAGAAGTCAACGTTGATTTATTTGTCACGTAACTTTCATAATTAAGTAACGCCACTTCTGTAGGTATTTTAACCCAAACCACAATCTTTTCCTAAACCTAACTAAGTAGTTTTGTTGCCTAAACCTTACCAAGTTGTTTCCTGTGAAGACGGAAGTTTATTTTGAAAATAAACACCGGACCTTCGCTCAGGAGGCCTGTGTTCGTGTCCTGTGTGAAACCAGAAGTCAACGTTGACTTATCTGTCATGTAACTTCTGCAATTAAGTAACGACACTTTCATAGTTATTTTAACCCAAATCAGGACCTTTTCCTAAACCTAACTTAGTAATTTTGTTGTCTAAATCTAACCAAGTAGTTTCCTATGAAGACAGAAGTTTATTTTGAAAATGTTTTATGCGTGTAACATGCGTAAATTGACACGTGTTGCTGGACATTTGTAGGAAAACACACAAGAAATGAGATATAACTTTTCATAAGACATCATACGAACTGTTGTATGAGGATACGTTGCCCTACGCCTTGTTCGCCTGTCTCTGCCTGGCAACCTGGCTGTATGTGAAGAACAGAATCAATAAAACAGATTCACAATAAGGGTTATCATCTCATCTACTAAGACATCTGTTTCATACAAAACACTGTTCCACTGCAGAGCTTCCAGAGGAGAAGAGGAAACAGCTTGAGAGACACAGAGGAAGAGCGCTGTGGATTGGGAGAGGCACTCAGCTCTGCCGCCGTGTGTTAACAACTCTCTCTAACTCTGCCTACTAAGACACAGGATGTCCATAAGTTTGGCTGTCATTGGGAAACATGGTTTGTTCGTGAATTCAGATGGCTGAAACCATGGGGAGTGGACCCAGCTGTTGGAGCTTTTTACTAGGGCTTTCAACATTAATGCGTCCACGTTTTAACCCCAATAATTTATGTAATACATTAACGGAAGCGATCTTCCGGAGGTTGTAGAGCGCTCAATTTTAAAGCTAGAATGAAGATATTGTTATCATATAAAACTAAAAAACCTTAGGAATCCATTGGTATCAACCATGTCATACTCGCTTGTCGCGAAAAAGGCTAAATAATGCTCCAAACTTGCGCAAAATTTTGGCGAGGAAAAACTGGCATGGCCATTTTCAAAGGAGTCCCTTGACTTCTGACCTCAAGATATGTGAATGAAAATGAGTTCTATGGATACCCACGAGTCTCCCCTTTACAGACAGCCCACTTTTTGATAATCACATGCAGTTTAGGGCAAGTCATAGTCAAGTCAGCACACTGACACACTGACAGCTGTTGATGCCTGTTGGGCTGCAGTTTGCCATGTTATGATTTGAGCATATTTTTTATGCTAAATTCAGTACCTGTGAGGGTTTCTGGACAATATTTGTCTTTGTTTTGTGTTGTTAATTGATTTCCAATAATAAATGTATACATATATTTGCATAAAGCAGCATATTTTTCCACTCCCATATATGAGTATTAAATACTTGACGAATCTCCGTTTAAGTTACATTTTGAACAGATACAAATGTGGGATTAATTTGCGATTAATTGCGATTAACTATTTTAATCGATTGACAGTCTACACATTTCTTAACCAACAATAAAACACAAATGGAGCTGCAGAATTCTGTTGAAGGATGTATATTTACCTGTGACAGCATACACTTGTGCTATCAGTAAGAATTTGTTTAAGTTTAAAGTTCATTTGACCTGTGTTTTGTGCCTCTACCTATTATTGCCAGAGCTATAATGTTTGACAAAAACAGGTCTTGCTCTGTGACTACGGATGGCGGACTGTCTCTGTAGAGAAACAGTATAACTGCTTAAATTAATAATTAATATCAGTGGGTATGAATGAGTAAATATCAGTGTCTCAATGTGTCCTCAACAAAGAACACAAATATGTCCAGTAGCTGTTTCAAAAGTCGCAGTCTTTTCTTCCTTTTTGAGAGTTATATTGTCATGAATGTAAACAGTTTAAGATCATACATGACTATAGGATGATTTGAACCCAGTGAACAGTCTGTGAAATGTCCAAATAAAAATAAATAAATAAAAACAAAAAAAGAAACAAATGTAGATATCAAAATGTTTCTTGTGGAAACAAAAAGACAGTGAGTTCTGTGAGCTGCCAGCAGAGAGTGCTCTCTGACTGCAAAACAACCCCCACATTAACCAACACTCTTGTTTTCCTCAGGCATGGCTAGGCGGAGAGTAAATGATATGCACCCTCCAGTCAGGACCCAAAATAGAGGTAATCTACACGGAGATCTTAATCAATCTGCTGACAGTGTGTGACGTGAGCCGCTGCATCATCACTGCTACTTTGACCAGGCTGGAAACTTGCAACACAAGAGAGGAGGGTGAAGTGGATTTAGATGCATTTCCAAAAAGAGAAGAAATATGTCATAAATGCCTCAGTGTGATCAGTGAGATATCAACGAATCATTCATTTAAAAAAACAAAAAAAAACACAATCTGTTAATTTGTATTGTTTGTGTTGGGCTAATATGTGAAACGATGAAACACATTTTCCAAGGTTTTCCTCCCCATGTTTGTGTGTACAAAATGAAAAAATTCAAAGTTGATAAACTCCTTACCATTCCACCCTCTTTTTTAGAGGGGTAGTGGTGGAGGACAGGGGATGTTTAGGGGGAGATAAACAATCAGCAGTAGATGTCACATAGAAGTAGTGTATATCATCTGAAGATTAATTTGTGATGAAGCTCAGCACTGTGTGTCAAGTTGTTCTAGTCATAAATCAGAAATAAAAATGAATGAATGAATTAAAATAAATGTGAAAGTATATAAGAGTGTACAACATTATGATAGAAGTATATGATGGTCATTCCCATGCTCTTTAATGTCTCATAAATTGTTGCAGCAATTTTTGGGTTGATACCATCTGTTACACAGATTAGGTCCTGAATTTAACCATTTTTATCAATCGAGAATTTATAAAAATGATCAATAATCCCTCCAAAACACCACATTAAGACACTAAGACCTTGAGGAACACCATAGAAAAAGCCATGCTGTGATTTGGTATCAAAAACTTTTGACATTTGGAGATTTCTGCAAGAATTGCATTTTTCAGTGATTGAATGGCGAGCACTTCTGTTTTGGAAACTGCTCAGAAACCCCCTTACTGTCAATCTAGCTAGGAAAGCCATCCATCCTTTGAATGCTCTAGGTCTCTAGTCTGTGGTTGTAAAGTTTCACGAGGCTGTGATTATCCTAGAGGTCACCACAGGTCCTTTTATACAGTGAGGTCAAATAAAAAAAAAATGGTCTCACTACAATGAAATAGCTACTATGGGGACTAACATCATCACACATGAAAAGAGTCTCAGTTTTACAGTGATACCCAATTTATGTAATTTCAAGAAAGATATCACATTTATACAACTGCATGTGATTATCATAAAGTGGGCATATCTGTAAAGGGGAGACTCGTGGGTACCCATAGAACCCATTTTCATTCACATATCTTGAGGTCAGAGGACCCTTTTGAAAATCGCCACGCCAGTTTTTTCCTCGCCACTTAATAACACATTAAGTGGCGGATCTGGGGGTCCTCCCCCAGGAAATTTAGAGCGTCAAAACACTTCATTTCCTACATTCTGATCAAATTTTTCTGCACCAATTTCATCTGGCGCCATCTAGTGGTGAGGTTGCAGATTGCAGCCTGTCCCGTGTGCCAAGCGTGTAGGAAAACAACGGTGGCCGAGACAAAAATGGCGAATGGCCCTCTCTAGAGCCAGTGGTAAGAGTAGCATGGGTCATTTGGAGAAGAGCAGAGCCAGTGCATAGAGTGTGTCCTCCAGCCGCAGCCCATCATCCAACACCCGCACATTGGCCAGCAGGATGCCCGTCATACAGCAAATCATATTATTTGTGCTAATGTGCATGAAAATATCTCCAAAAAGGCACCAACATCACAAACACAGCCGAGAGGATAAGTTCAGTGATTGGAATTAGCCGAGGTGACACCTAGCAGATAGCTAGCTGCTCCGATGGCACCCACCTGTCACTCAAAGCGACCACGCCGTTAATTATGCCTAAATTCAAGCGGGTGAGTTATATAAAAATTTGGTGATTATACACAAAAAGAAACATACTAAATTCAGGCAGCAGGTGACAATTAAGAATATAATGGAATATAATGAAGTAATGCTCTCACGCATTCTGTATTGCTCAACCTGCAGCTCACTCTCAGCGCCCTGCCAGTCGCTGTAGTGCCTGCTGCAACCAGAGAGATCACCACCAGCAACAGAGACGCCCCGCGGTGGACGTGGACACATTTCCTTTGTGACACACTCAGAGGCTTCTCCCTACTTGTTTTTTATAACAAAATGTGTCACGATGAGTCCACGAGTGCTGTTTATACGCCTCTATCTGCTCTCAGTGTCTCCTCTAATCATCCCTCTGTGTGTGTGAGTGTAGATGTAAGCTACGTCAGAGTCACATTTGCGGGTCCTCTCCCCCTAAACCGCAGCGTTTTGAGGCTGATGTCTTTGAGCACTACACACCACCTCTCCAAGCCCGTGCGTAACGCAGCTTCCGGAGGCTTCCCCTCAACCCTTTCGGTCTGATGTTTCAGTAACAAGTGCTGCTGCCTGCTATTACGGATCGCACTAGCTAAGATGACCTATTGAATATCTGCATATAGGCTGTAGAGTGTAAGTTAGACGACATGACAGCTCCCCAAAAGTGAAGCCAAAACATCTCGATCGCCCCCTGGTGGCTGGCTGCAGTACAGGTCATAAATCCCGCCCCCTCCATGTTAGCAGAAGGGACATGGGTCAAACTAAAAAAACTCAAAGCAAACCTCAAATAAATTTTTCCCAAAGATGGTTTCTGTCATTTTAGGTGGTTCTTATCATGCTGAAGTACGTTCAAGTGTTAATTTTTCCGATCAGTTTGGTGTTTAATTAGTTTTTGATGCTATAAAAAGGGGGTGATACGTCATGATTGACAGCTGCTCTGAGTGAAGTAGTTTTAGAGCCGTAGGCTCGGGAATTGTACGAGAGAGGAGATGTACAGTGGAAACCGCTTATCGTGATCACATCTGTCCGGATCACATTGATCACTATAAGCTATGAGGACGATTATTATAACCAAATTTTTGTTGTTGTGCTCCATTTCTCAAGCAGATAACCATCAAATTGACATTTGTATATTTATTACATGAATACAAAGTAATGAAACGGGCCTTTTCGCTATTTAATGGGTGTCAGTCCTTCTGCCGTTTCCCTCACCAAGGGTGAAGCTTTTGGCCGGCTCTGCATTGCGACCGTGCATGCAGAACGGCGTTCTCTCACCGGTAGCGGCATGAAGGGAGACGGGCACCGGCCGAGGAGCAGGTCAGCAGAGTTTCACTTTGGGGGCATAAAGGAGTTAAGTAAAAAACAAAACAAAAGTCAACTAACGTTAGTCCAACGTATATGTTGTCATGTATGCAAAGACCCAAATGAATACTCTAAGTGGACTACTTCATTAATATAAGCAAATTCTTTAAACAGCATTTGTATGATTCTGGCTCGTGATTGGCTCGGGTGGCTGTGTGGGTGGGACCTCGATCACTACTGCGCAGACTCTGGCTCCAAATGACGTCAAAATCTCAAAATGGCAGCTCCCATATCCGGGATATTTTTGGCTTCACTTTTGTACAGTGGGAGGAAGTGGCGACGCGTCGTCCATCTTTATATACAGTCTATGATATAGGCTATACAATGACAGGGTTGGGAAAAAAAGACCGGCCCTCACAGGACCGGCCCACCGGAAAAGTTCCTGAACTTCCCGGTGGCCAAACTGCCCCGTGGACTTCCTGTTTGTGTATCTTAGTAAAGTGGCAACTCTTTAGCACTCAACACCCTGACCTATAAGCAGTGAAGATGTTAGCTGTTAGTCTTTACACAGATAATATTATATTATGTTAATTATCATAATCCGACAAGTGGTAAAATACTCACTCATCTTCAACCGCTTATCCGGGGTCGGGTCGCGGGGGCAACAGCTCCAGCAGGAGTGGTAAAATGTTGATACTAAACATATCAGTACAATGTTCATTGACAACATACTGTATTGCATTTATTTTCCTACAATATCCACTCTTGCAAGACAATATGCAACACTACAACTACAGCTTTAGTAACGTTTTAACGTTTTAATGTTTAGACTCAAAACTTGTGCAAAACATTTAATAGACTGCTGTTTTTTAATAGTTTGTGGTAAATGTTGTATTTTATTACTTTCTGATAATTTATTTTTCATGTTGTGTTTTTCACCTCAGGGCCACCGTTTTTTATTTTCTTGGACTGCCAACATCAGTGGATTCATTGCATTGTTTGCCACCTGTGCTTATACATAAACCTCCCAAACTTGAGCTGTTCGGTTAAAAAAAACAACAACTGTTTTTTAATTCATTTCTGTACTCTATGAAGTCTTGGGAAGATCCAATTTTTTTTAAACTCCTAATGCTGCTGATGGAGAATAGTGCCACAAGAGCATCACAAAACAATCCAGTAAAAGCTTTGTTCCCTATCCAAAAACCAAACCGGGAAAGTCATAAAAGTCAGTGTTAAAATACAAACAGTAAAACAAAGACAGCACAGAAAGCAATTTATTTGTCTGCGCAGGTGAAACAAAGGAAATACAAAGGCCTTAGATGAACACATCACCCTCAAAGAAAACAGGAAGAAAAACAAATAACAAAAATGTCAAGATGTCAAAAAAAGATTCAATGTGACGACTGAATACAGAATCTACAGAGAGTGGAAAAGAACAAAACAAGTCCCTTTGTGGAGTCTGAGGAGCGACTTTAATGAAGTCGACAATTCGTTGTCAATAAAGATGAGGTCCAAATGCTTCAAAGTGGAGCGTCCCCTCTGTCAGAATAAACCAGGTGCTGGCTGTGTTTGCTCAAACTTTATCATTCAGCTCTGCCCCTCTTGTTCTAAACCGGTGACGCTGTTTGGATTTGGACTATTTACCCACCAATTAGTCATGAAACTGAACTGAAGCAGAGAGCAGAGTACAGTCTCTTCTTCAAGATCTCACTGTCAGTAAAGGAATGCCAGATCAGAAGTTTGACTGAATTTATTCATCAGTTTAGACGCTACCCTTCATCCATTTCAAGAGTTAGCTGTTGAATTACCTCGACTGGTAAGGTGGCTGTCTATCATGCTCCAAAGAACAGGACTTGCCAGCTCAATGGGAAATGAGGCTTATTGGGGGAAGTAGTCCTTGCTCGAGTGAATGACTCTCTTGAAGTTTGCACGTCCACTTTGAGGTGCTCGGCTGAGAGCAACAAATGAATAGAAATAGAGATCCCGTGCTCTGTAAGGCTTACAGATGCAAGACAGTAGAAGTCCCACTTTTTACACGCTTGCTGCTCGATTTTCTTTTCTGCTGCACAAGCAACAAGACAAAGCTATTAGGACATTCTGCTCATGGCACATATTAAGAGGTTATCTAAATTAGCTACTAAATAATGTATGGTGTTTGTTAATGCTGCCTTGTGTTTGTTTTAACCAGCATGGTGCACCAAGTGGATGGGATTTAAAAAAAAAAAAAAAAAAAACAGTCAATGCAAATGTTGCTCAAAGTTCAGCAGCTCAGTCGCCACATGCAAGGAACGTGGATGATTTAGCATTCGGTCAGAGAAGGTGGCGAAGTACAACGAGCAGAGGAAGTGACGTATATCAAGCGACCGTTATTGAAATTTACGTGGTATAATAACGAGTATAACAAGCAAGAAATTCCTCTAAGGGCGGCAGGGAGGGGTGGTGCATGGTTCCAACAAACACAGGAATTTCACCCAGGAGACTGCTGTTCGTGTCCAATATGAAACCAAAAGTCAACGTTGACTTTATGCTTG
Organism: Sebastolobus alascanus; assembly: GCA_916701645.2. Taxonomy (NCBI): domain Eukaryota; kingdom Metazoa; phylum Chordata; class Actinopteri; order Perciformes; family Sebastidae; genus Sebastolobus; species Sebastolobus alascanus. The sequence continues at coordinate 286,833 of CAKAOJ020000270.1, forward strand.
TTACGTAACGTTGTTAGTTAATAGCGATTAATCGCAAACTAATCGCACATCTATTATCTGTTCAAAATGTACCTTAAAGGGAGATTTGTCAAGTATTTAATGCTCTTATCAACATGCGAGTGGAAAAATATGCTGGCTTATGCAAATTTATGTATATATTTATTATTGGAAATCAATTAACAACACAAAACAATGACATATATTGTCCAGAAACCCTCACAGGTACTGCATTTAGCATACAAAATATGCTAAAATCATAACATGGCAAACTGCAGCCCAACAGGAAACAACAGCTGTCAGTGTGTCAGTGTGCTGACTTGACTATGACTTGCCCCAAAACTATCATAAAGTGTGCATGTCTGTAAAGGGGAGACTCGTGGGTACCCATAGAACCCATTTTCATTCACATTTCTTGAGGTCAGAGGTCAAGGGACCACTTTGAAAATGGCCTTGAAAGTTTTTCCTCGCCAAAATTTAGTGCGAGTTTTGAGGGTTACTTAACCTCCTTGGCGACAAGCTAGTATGACATGGTTGGTACCAATGGATTCTTCCGGTTTTCTAGCTTCATATGATGCCAGTATCTTCCCTCTAGCTTTAAAACTGAGCTACAACCTAAAAAAATGTTGTATTTTATTACTTTCTGATAATTTATTTTTCATGTTGTGTTTTTCACCTCAGGGCCACCGTTTTTTATTTTCTTGGACTGCCAACATCAGTGGATTCATTGCATTGTTTGCCACCTGTGCTTATACATAAACCTCCCAAACTTGAGCTGTTCGGTTAAAAAAAACAAAAACTGTTTTTTAATTCATTTCTGTACTCTATGAAGTCTTGGGAAGATCCAATTTTTTTTAAACTCCTAATGCTGCTGATGGAGAATAGTGCCACAAGAGCATCACAAAACAATCCAGTAAAAGCTTTGTTCCCTATCCAAAAACCAAACCGGGAAAGTCATAAAAGTCAGTGTTAAAATACAAACAGTAAAACAAAGACAGCACAGAAAGCAATTTATTTGTCTGCGCAGGTGAAACAAAGGAAATACAAAGGCCTTAGATGAACACATTACCTTCAAAGAAAACAGGAAGAAAAACAAATAACAAAAATGTCAAGATGTCCAAAAAAGATTCAATGTGAAAAATCGCAAGTTGCGTTAATGCGTTACAGAAATTAATGGCATTAAAACAAATTTGCGTTAATGCGTTATCGCGTTAACTTTGACAGCCTCAGTTGTTACGTTACGTTGTTACGTTGTTACGTTGTTACGTTACGTTGTTACTTTACGTTGTTACTTTACGTTGTTACTTTACGTTGTTACTTTACGTTGTTACTTTACGTTGTTACGTTACATTGTTACGTTACGTTGTTACATTACGTTGTTACATTACGTTGTTACGTTACGTGATTACGTTACGTTGTTATTTTACGTTGTTACGTTGTTACATTGTTACATTACGTTTTCTGGCCAATAACTTTCTCTCTCACCATTCTAAAAAACGACCACAAACTACCTGACCAGTAGTAAACAGCAGACAGACGCAGAGTAGAGACTAGCTGGGGAACATACGTAGTGGAGCATTTAGCAGCTAAAGAGACATATATTTCCCTCAGGAGTTGGTGGAGACCAAAAACAGAGCTGAAAGAGAGTGAATATTGCACTTACCTTTATCAGGTGGACACAAGCACGGCTAATGTTGATGCCTTATTGCTGTTGGAGGATCCCATGGCTTCACTTGTTTCATTCAAGGTGCTTTATTGTTGGATGAGATGCTGTCAAAGAAAATAAAAGAAGAAATTGGAACCAGGGATTTAAGTTAAAAGAGTGCTATAAGTACTATTATAAAAATATGTGTCTGTTATTAATAGGTGATTTGAGATCAGAGAGAAATGCGTCCTCGTCCATAACAGTAATTGCTCTGATATCCGTTTGCTCACAGTAACGTGACTATTCAAAAAGATGATTGCTTCCCTGTATCCTTGTTAACTTGTTATTTCCCCTTCAAAGATGTGAGGTTGATGGAAAAAGCCTCTCTCGCTTTCTCTCATCATGTTTACCTTCGCCTAATCCTATCAGATCTGTCAATGGCTAAGAACAAGGTGCCACATGCAAGAGATTATCTCTCTAAGTTTGTGTATTGAGCTGAAGGCAACACGTGGAAGGGTTTTCTAACTGGACCGCTGTCAGAATCAAAAAAAGCTCTTCTTTTACATTTGGCATAATGCAGAAGGTCTCAATAACGTGCCATTTATACTCTAGAGGCTGCAGATCTGTATTCCGAAAAACACACCAGCACTCTATGGATTCAAAATCCCAAAATGAAAAGTCAGTACATTTGTCCGTGCGAAGAACATCCTTTCGTTGTTACCTTGGAAAGAACAAATCTCTCAAATACGTAAGAATGTATTTAGTATACTTATTTATGTATACTTTTTCTTGTTCACCTATTTTTCAGCATTCTTTTCACGTATTCTACTTCTGTCACAATGGCAAGTGATTGAAAGCTAGTGAGCAGGGAGAGCGTTTTTCAACCGCCAGGGCAGAGTTCAACCCCCTTCAGACAGAAACTGTCCTTGAGCGAGACACTGATCCCCACCGGCTCCGGGAGCCTTTCTGTGGCGAGTTGTTAAGCGCTACCGAAGAGCTAATTGTTAGACGCATCAGAGTATCAGAGGGCACATCATTCCTCGCTGCATACCTGACTAGCATTGGTATTTACGCTTATGTTTATAATGTCACGATCAATTTCACTGTGAAGTTGCTAAACTTAATGTGGAAATCCTTCATGTGCTTTTCCCGAAGTTGTTCCCTCCAGTGTGCATTTGTCGTTTCAGCTCTACTGTTCTCTGAACACCTGAGGCCGTCTGTTATCACCCAGGTGGAAAGTATGAGGCTTTATAATGGATTTGTTCTAATAAATTGTTATAATGACTTCTGGTGTTACATTTTAATGCTCCCGTGAGCTGCTCTCGACATATTTCCAGGTACTTCCCAAAGATATATTATTGAGAGTGTACTACACTAAATCTCATTATCATTAAAGTTATTATTGCCGGTGTGCCACGGCCGCCGCGCACTTCCGATAGCACCCTGAGCCAGCTTTAATTTCTTTTGACTTTAATTTCTTTTAGCTTAAAGTTTTGTTCCAATGTGTCCACCTTTGGAAAGTCAATTCAAAAACTGACAAAGCTGTTGAAATATATACTGATGAAATGATTATTTATCTGATTATGAAGCATAAAGAAAGTCAATACCTACATCTAGGCTTCTAGATTTTTTAATAATGATAATTCATAAGATTTAGTGACATGTATTTCTTGAGACATGTATTTCTCTCTACAGCTCCGCTACAAGGCTAACGGTGTGCGACTAACCGCTAACGCCAACAAACTACCAGCCCCCACCACAACTCAAACTCCAACGCAAACTCCATGGAAGCACAAAAAAAGTTATATCTAGTGAAGCCCGTCTTGCAAAGCAGAAATGTGACCAGGGCCGATGCCGATGGGCATCCTTCCTCATTTTCTGCATTGAGGTAACAAATGGACAAATAAAGAAAGAAAGAAATACATTTATTACGATATTATTGATATTATAATAAATAAAGTTATTTATGAAAATAAAAATCGTAATTTTTGTCTTAAAACCATTGTGATGTCGAATGTGTGTTGCGGTTTATGTGGCTAGAATTAGGGTTCCTAACCCTAATCCTAACCCTAACCCTAGAGCGGCGCCGCTGGCGTTGGCTCCATTTCAATTTCAGCTAGGTTCATGGAGGGACCCTCGATTGGTTTTGAATATCAAAACAGACCCCGAGCTGGCAAAATTCCTATTGGACAGGTAAGTTAACATTACTGCCAAGCATGTGAAATATATAGTGATATTGTGGTTTTAGCTGTCAATCATGTTCAGTCGTGTGTGTCGCCTCACTGTTTTAACCGATGCTTGCGTCTACATAGTGCGAGCACAAGGGCAAGCAACAGGACGCTGACTGTCGTTGACTTAACGGCTACAGGTGTCACTGTTAACAAGCCATTTGTGATTCTTACATAGAGCCCCTTTCAGTTTTTCAAATTTAACCAAGTAGCTTTAGTTTAACTTAAACTTAAACATAAACTCAACCAGATTTTAACCATAGGAGTGACACACCTGATTTGCCTGCATTTGGAAAGCAGTGAGCAATCTGTTCTGTTGTTTGTGCACTTCCTTTCAGGAATGGTGTTATACCAATGAACCAGTACTGCACTTTTTATCTAATTGTGATTCTCATATCACCTGGGGAAGGGGTGTGGGCGTCTAGCTGGAAAAGGATCTGACACACCCTGTCACCTCACATCTATAAGAGGAAGGAAATTAAAAAAAGAACAGACATCAAGGTATGAAGTTCAATAAAAGTTTGTCTCATGCAAAACATCATCCTCTTCTCCTTTGAAGCTGTTAAGTGTTAAGTCTGTTGAACCTAATTCACTTTGAAGTGTGTGCATGCGTGTCATAGTGCGTGTGTGTGGGTATGAGGTTGCTGTTGCTCGTAGGTGTGTGTACAGATCGCATAAGGGTGAGTGTACGGGCCCGTGCGTGCATGCGTTAAGAGAACACATGCACGCGTGGATGTGGTGGTGCTTCGGTGCGTGAGATCGACCAACGATGTATTAAATCAAAGAGTCAAGGTTGGTCACCACATCAAGGCCACGGTGGCTCCATAACAGTGTTTAATACGAGGATAACGGCTTTCAAGATGTGTGGACGGGGGTTGGGTGGGGAGTTGCATCAAAGACACTCCTAATGCCGCACGCCCCTATGGGAATCCAAATTACTGCTCAGGGCCAAGCTGAAATCCCCAGTTTGAAGGGAGGAGGTGGAGGCAGACGGATGAAGAGCGAACAGGGAGATGGAAAGAGGGAGGAAATCGAAGAGGATAAGAGAAGGATCACAGGCAGACATTTAGAATTATCCCACAGAGAAAAACAGGAGCAATTGTTCACATGCAAACATACATGGAAACACACAACACTTCTAACAGCCATCGTAATGACGGTATAGCTAGTATCCAACTCGTTCTCACTCCCAACTCGTCAAACACTCGACGCACAGAGGTGCCCTTTAGCGAAAGTATGTGACAAACTGGGCTTTCAACTAACTCCAATGTAAACCCACTCGAGGCGTTATGCGAAGGTCGGAGCAAGTGACGTAGTATCAATAGCGTGAGAGTCCGTTCAGGGCTGGCGGTAGGGGTGGTGGATGGGTCAAACAAACACAAGACTTTCAACCAGGAGACCGCTGTTCGTGTCCCGTGTGAAACTAAAAGTAACGTTGACTTATTTTGTCACGTCAGTCTTAAGTTACGTGATTCGTCGTTATCGTCAGTCCCGTGAGTCCTTAGTATCATCAGCTCCGTGAGTCCCGTGAGCTGCTAGAAGTTAACGTCAACCGTTTCCTAACCCTAACTAAGTGGTTGTGTTGCCTTAACCTAACTTCCTGTTGAAATGGAAGTTTATTTTGAAAGGATACTATGCATGTTACAAGCGGATATTGACACGCCATCCCTGGTCTGTCCAAAAGTAACGCGAGAGGGGTACCCCGTGCGTCGGTCCCAGATCCCGAGGGGCACTGACCAGGCCGTGGTATTTGACGAGTTGGGAGTGAGAATGTCTTGTAGTATCACTTGAGATTACCACATCAAATAAAATCCCCACTATGCTAACCAGTGTTTGACAGCCATGCTAGCAGGTCTACGAGGCTGCCCAGCCTGATCTCACTCCCAGGGCATACATTAGTCTACTACTCTTGACTGCAGCCGCAACATTCAAGTTTTTCACAGGGTGTCGCCGTAGGGTGCACGGCGCAGGTCGGGCGGGTTTGGGTGAGCTTACTAGAAAATATCGCAGGTTCGGGCGGGCGGGTTAAAAAGTGACAAAGCAACGTTCCGAGTAAGTTATGAATAACTTACAGAAATATAGCGTTTAATAGTCCACGTTCTCTTCCCCGCTCTCTGGCCCTGTTGAGACATGCGTCTTGGGTGATCCGATCACAAGTGGACAGCTCTACACTGGAAGTACGTCTGCTCACATCTGGTTTTAGAATGCATCTCCACATGTCTCGAGTGAGCACTTGTGATTGGATCTCACCTCCCCGCTCTACATGCAAATAAACATGTCAACATGTTCGTTAGTTACAAACCCTAGTTTGTAGTTATAATCCGTCCGCGGAAGTCCGCATGGGGAAGATGTTGGGGTGGTGGATGGGTCAACAAACACCGAACTTTTGCCCAGAAGACGGGTGTACGTGTCCCGTGTGAAACCAAAAGCCAATGTTCACTCAATTTAATCATCATTTTTTTTTTACTAAACCTAACCAAGTTGTTTTGCTGAGTTTTTTGTTTTGTTTTGTTTCAATTTACAACGTTAACCACGTGTTTAAAAAGGTTGCAACCGTAATCCGGAAGAAAATACATTTCCCTCAAAATGTAATTGAGAATGCAGTTCAGTAAATTGATCATTTTACAATTTTTTTTTTTTTATTTTGTAGGAGACAGGGTTGTATATATATAAGGCAACCTTGTTCCGCTCTGTTTGTTTCATTCACAAAAATGGAACCAAAGACTAAAAAAAACTTCAAGTCCAGCTGTTAGACAAAAGCTGAACACATTTAGCAGTGTCAGTAGTCATATTAGGGGGCAATTAGAAATAATTAGACAGTATTAATACAGCTGCTCAGCGCAGTGCTGTGACAGAAATAGAGACAATGATTTGGTATGAAGTTAGATTCTGTAACATGTTTCGTGGCTGAAATATGTATGTCTTGTGCTGAGGAGCAAACCAAATGTGATACATTTGCCATGTTGTATTTGGAGAGCACAGTCACCCTGTCTTCGTGTCACATTAGGTGGAATACCAGGTGTAATATTCTTCCCTATTACAGGTTGAAAAAGGTGTTTATTCCTAAGTACCCTGCAGAAGAAATTAGATGTTTTATTCATTCCTTTCCTTCCCACAGCCATCAGAAACTCCTCTCTCATGCTCTTACTATCCATTGTCATTACCATTATTGCGTTCTTCATCATAATCACTGTCATAGTCGACATTATCGCCGCCATGATTACTGCCATTGCCATCGACGCCACCCCTACAATCACCATCATGAGATGAATAATAAGGAACGATTTGCCGCAGATTCAATCTTAAAGCAAAAAGTGCCATTGTGAACACACTGGTGTGTCTCATTGCAGATGGCGCAGATTCGTCTCATGTTCCGATAGTTGAAATGCACAGCTCCCAGGAGCTCTGGAGGTGGTCCGCTGGTTCAGTCTCTGCTGAAAACTTAATTGAACCTGTTTGTTTTCTTTGGTTGTCTTCCTGTTCATTATTGTGATTTTTGCTGCATCATGAAAGTAGGCGTTCTTCATCATCATAATCTTTGTCTTGATCATCATTGCTGCTGCCGTTGCTATCGTCAACAAGAAGCCTGCCAGCATCATTATGACTAGGGATGGGTACCTAAAGCCGGTATTAAACGGGCATCAGTGCAAAATTATTAGACCGGAGTATTGATGAGCTCTGACAGTATGTTAAAATATGTTAAAAACCAATTATTTAGTAATAAAAAAAAAATGATAAGAGTATCGATAAAGAACCAGACCGAACCGAACTGATCCGATAAGGAGTATCGAAAAGAGTAGTAGTATCGATAAAATCCTAACGATACCCATCCCTAATTGTCACTAGGGGTGTAAATCACAAGTTCCATCACGGTACAATATCATATCAATTTTTTGGACAACAACATGATATTTGCTGATATCACAAAGTCTGCCTCGATACGGCTTTGATTTCAATTCAGGGGCCTGCGATCGATATGAGACGATATCATATGTCCATTTAACAAAACCAGTTACATTCATATCAATTCGCAAAAGGCAACTAAAATATGATTTGACAATTTTATTATTGGGCTCTGTAGGAAGGATGTGCGCCTGGACGAAAATGGTGAAACAGACGTGCCATAGTAATTTCATAATAAAGGCGTATCTTAGATTATATCTTTAGATCTTAGATAGAAGATTTGCATCGATATATTGGATCGTTGATCATAGAATCGATATGTCGATCCAGATCGATGTATCGTTACACCCATAATCATCACCATCAGCAGTAACAAGTCACGTATCACATGGCATAACCGCGGTCAGCCCTTCACTGTGAGTCACCTTATTGCATTAAATTGCACATATTAGAGAATAAATCTTAATGATCTAAGTGAAGCATGAGTGCATCTTTTTAAAATAAATACTATTGTTTAGAGCTGCAAAGACTTATCGATTAGTTGTCAATTATTAAGTTAATTGCCAATTATTTTGATAATCGAGTAATCGGATTGAGTAATGTTTTAAGAAAACAAATTCTCTGATTGCAGCTTCTTAAATGTGAATATTTCCTGGTTTCTTTCCTCCTCTATGGCAGGTAACTGAATATGTTTGAGTTGTGGACACAACAAGACATTTGAGGACATCCTCTTGGGGTTTGGGAAACACTGATCCACATTGTTCACCATTTTATAGACCAAACAACGAATAGTTTAATCGAGAATGTAATCGACAGATTAATCGACAATGAAAATAATCTTTAGTCACAACCCTACTATTGTTAAGAAAAGCCACAAACTGTAAATCTATTTGTGTCTCAGCAGAATTTCATTAAATTGCATCGTGGATGTTAAATATTAATACACATTGAATTTACTGGCAGCTATCTATCTGTCCTTGACCCTAGAGATCTGTAAGTATGTGTATATGTGTGCGTGTGTGTGTGTGTGTGTGTGTGTGTGTGTGTGTGTGTGTATGTGTGTTTGTGTGTGTGTGTCTTTACAGTATATCTGTGTGAAGCCACTCTAGAGAGTCTACTAGATGTGGTAACCTGGGTTCATTTTTCTCAATAATTTTTCTGTATTTTATACTCTATTTTTTACTCTTTTTCCAGCTATGCATGTGCAACCTTGTCTCCTACACAATTACGTTTCCATGCAACTGATCTGCATTCTATATTACGTTTCCAGGGAAAAGTATTTTCTCCCGGATTACGGTCGCAGTTTTAGACAGTTTTAAACATGTGGTTAACATCGTAAATTGAAACAAAACAAGAAACGCAACAAACTACTTGGTTAGGTTAAGTAAAAAAAAATATCACGAATAAATGACTATGTTTGTTACGTTATCAAGTTACGGATGTAAATTAAAATAAGTGAAGGTTGACTTTTACTTTCACATGGGACACGAATACCCCCTGGGACCTTATTTCGGAAAAAATATGATAGACGGTAGTCAACAGCGAGAGACAATATTTTTTTTTATCCCGTTTGAATTGTGCCATGAATCACAACAACTACATGGGCGGAAATACGTAATTGCGCCTGACTGTTCCAAACCAATTTTTAGGAGACAGGGCTGACGTGTGTCTGTATGAGTCGGTGTGTGTGTGTGTGTGTGTGTACATCTGCCAGGTGAGTTCACAGATGCACATATGCATGCGTCATGTTGTGATGTAGGTAGAATGTACTGTATACTTCTCATGGCAAACATTTTTATACAGCTTGATCTGACCTTTTTATGTAGAGGGCGAAGCTCAAGAGAATGTTTTTCCTTGAGTGATAATACAGCACACACATCACAAATGCACCCACATAGAAAAAACAAGACCTTAACAAAGGTTCAAAGTACCGAGTGAGTCATGCTCATCACAGACACACATACTTGAGTGCATACATACACACACTAATGGGTCATTATTCAAGTTCATAGCACCAAGAATCACACTCATCACATCAACATAGGTAAATGCACTCATGCGCACACACACACACACACACACACACACACACACACACACACACACACACACACACACACACACACACACACACACACACACACACACACACTCACACACACACACACACACACACACACACACACACACACACACACACACACACACACTAGGTCAGGGGTCAGGGAGGCGTGCTCATGGATGCATTGTTCTGGAAGAAAGCCTGTTTACAATCTAGTGAATAATATTCACTAGGTCAGATAAAAGCAGCCCATGAGGGCAAAACAAAGTATCACATTTATTGTATTATTTAACCTTCATTAAACGAAAAGAGGTCATTCAGGGACAAAACTTTGTTCAAAATAAACAATCCAGAGACTCATACCTTCTGTATTGGCCGTTTTACCGTGCTCCAAGTTTCTAGGCCACATCGTCTGCAAAGTATCTCAGTTATGACTTGTGTTCCAATTAATTGCAAGATTTTTTTGTGAAGACCCAATGTACTCACAGGAGGCAGGGAGAACTTGAACGAGGGTTTACTTGAAAAAACCCTAGAGACCGACATGATGTTCCCTATCGGCCTACGTTAAACGTTATCACATAATCACTGTAAGCTATAATAGCCTACGCTATATATAACACATAATACGGTATAACACGGTCAAAAAATTGTTGTGATCCACACCTATGCAGATTTCACAGCATCTTCCAAAAGCCTTCTTTTGCCATGCGCACTAAAAAACTTCCTTACGGCACGATATCCTGTCGTAAATAATAAAATGGGTATTCTAGCACTATAAACAAGAAAATGGTAAACAGCATTATCCTACATGGTGGCTATTTAAACTATACAAAAACTGTGGTATGAACTAGAACATATGTAATATGTCATGCAAACATATACAATTTTACTTAATATAAATATGTGCATAACTGGCTCTTACACTTTCAATTCTTTAAGCACAAGTGGATGTTGCTTTATAAATCTACTGGCTATTATTAAGTTGTCTATTGTTAGTAAACTCACGTTGGTTATCTTACGTGTCCCAACAGTGTGTATGTTTCTTTTAATATACATGTATATATATATATATTTTTTTAAATTGTCTGTTCTTGCTTTTATTCCGTCTCTTGTTGTTTGTGTAGTGTGTTTATTTCTGGAAGGTCTGCAGCTTTAATCTCAGACAGACTAAAGGAACCTGGAAATGAGGAATAAATAAGAGATGCTCCCCCGTCCCTCGACAACTAGCATCAGGGTCCCATTCTGTCTGAGCTGCTTCAGTGAAAAGCGTTCACGAAGTGCCTGCACTGAGCAGTGTTAATATGGTGTGTATGACAGCATCACTGTGAAGATGGATAGTGCTGCAAAAGAACACACATGCTCAGCAAAACAAAGTCGTATAAATAAATGAAAAGATACCAAAGGAACGATTACTGCCGAAATCCTCACCGGTCTGTCTGGATAATGTGCTCGATGACAAAAATGTACAATTGTATCAGTGTTACACGGATGTTGTTCTCTTTCACTGTGAAAGTGACATATCACCTGCCAAACTCCCGTCTGGCCAGCTGACTGACATAGCTGACTAAAGTCCAATTTAATAAAGTCAAATCATCACACCACTACAGACATTCAAAGGCCTGATGGTGAGGTCTGCTGTGTCTCCCCAGGCTTTAAGAGGCTTAAGTGCTCTCCTCACCTCAGGGGTACTGAACAGGGAGGGGACGCTAAGAAAAAGAGAGTTCAAGGATTGACAATGTCTTCAGCCGTAGCCGTATTAATAATTTTGGAATACTTTACGTATTTTATCTTTCATGTTATTATTCATATTAATTGCTAGCCTAGCTAACAGTTACCCCCTTTACACCTAATCGCAATTAATTGCATGACTGTCCATAGTTAATCGTAAATTAATTGCACATTTTTTATCTGTTCAAAATGTACCTTAAAGGGAGTGTCTGCTTTCAATTTGGTCCAACGAAAGTATACAAGCAATTCATATCGCAAACGAGCCATTTATAAAGCAATGGCTAAGCAAATGGTGGAGAACGGCTACAACTGCAAACGAGAGGAGGATGTGATGTCAGGTTGTTTGAGCTGGAAAAAGTGATCGGATCTCAATCGGATCTCAATGTGGACACTGGAAACTATTAATACCAGGTAGGAAAGTTACGAGAACCTGTACTTTGGTACCAAGTCGATGCCAAAATTCTGAAAATGTGACGGTACTACTACAGTACCACAAGTACCATAAGTACCAGGGATCAGGGCTCGAGACTAACGGAATCACGGGGTCCCGGGGACGATAGAAAATTCCTCTGATAATGCTACATTGTGAAGAACAAATCTGTGTTGAAATCGGCAGGATGAGAGCTAGTTAATGTTAGCTGTTAGCAGCTGGTGGGCAGCACAGTCCTGCTTGGCTAAATAATGCTGCTAACAGCTAACGTAAAGATGCTGCATTGAGTTACATTATGATGTGTTCAAGCTCTACTCAGTAAAAAATTAGTATTGGGCGAAGGTAAATTATAGCGTTATCATGCTATGATCAAATGTAATCTACGAAAATTTAGTTTTTGGCGAGAAACTTGAGTCGGATCATCAAATTAATAATAAATTTGCCAAAAAAAAGTACATGGGATTTATTTTTTTTTTTTCACAGATTTTCACTGGTATCGGTATCGACTGAAGCACGTTGAGTCTACGCCTCTTGTATGAAATGTGCCATATAAACAAAACTTGATTGATTGAATGAATGGCTACTAAATTTCTGGTATTGTGACATCGCTTATACGTAAATAGGTGAAACCATATCTAGATACAATCTGGATATGAGATGCATCATATTAATGTGAGTTGTAAAGTGGGTCAAAGACAAAATCAAAAAATGATGTTTGTAAGGCATATATACACCTGTAGATATGTTTGAGGCATTATAAATGGTTTGCTGGAGGACGTCTTTGGCTCAGGAAAAGCAAGAGGGATTGTTTATTTGGACAGGACTGCTCTGTTGGACAGCCTTACCACTAAACATGGCAGAAGACAGGCCTGGGCAGTGGAAGTGGAGATGGGACCGTTTGGGAAGGCTGCCACGGAGCTGGAGAGACAGGCTTGGAAGAGAGACTAGAAGCCCCGAGAGAAGGATAGATGCAGGTTTGGGCTGCTGAGCAACAGGAAAGCCCAGCAAGTCCATAACATAATACCAGCCGAGCTCTGTTTTTTTGGTAACATACTGAAGAAATATTGTTCATAAACAAATCTGCCAAGTCTCAGAATGCTGTTACTAAACCAAATCAAACAACAACAACAAGTGCTGTTTGTTCATGCCTTTTGGAATGACACATAGAAGCCTTTATTGATCTGCTGCCACTATTGTCAGGTAGACTTTGTTTTTCAGTTTCTTCCAAAACCAGCCTGGTCTCCTAATAATTACGTTCCCATACAACCAAACTGCATTGTGAATAACGTTTCGAGGGAACATATTTTGTTCTGGCGTATTACAAATCCGTTTTTAAAGGGGAACCTCATTGTCATGGTTACAATAAAAAAACACTTAAGGTTAAAGTTCAGGGAAGACCATAGTCATGGTTAAAAGAAAAAACAACAAAAAAAACCCATTGACTTTTGGTAGGAAAAAGAAAACAAAGCACGCACCAGGCTCAGACTTAGACACAGCAGCACATGGACAATGTACGCCAGTGTCTTGTCCTGAAATATAATACGAGCCATGCTTTTTCAAATGCAATTTCCAGATAAAAATCACTGGGTATCACTTTATAATAACCGTCATTTATAAATGGTAAATTGATAGCTAATTAAATTTAGTTAATAGTTATTTTACTGTGAACAAACAATTAAATTAGAATTAATAATGTTTACTTATTATTAGTAAAGCAATAATTGATGTTATTTTAACAGTTTATTGTTGCACACATTATGACAACAAGTATATAAAATGTTATAATATAAGTATTTGTTAACGATAACAAAATTACTTGTAAACCTTAAAGAAATTGTTTGTAAAACATCTATAAACATTACATAGATAGATGGACCAGAAACCTTAAAGGTTTACAAATCACTTGGTAATTATTAACAAATACTTAATATAGTATATACAATGTTATGTGTACAACAAAACACTGTTAATAAATACTTTACTAATGTAATCAAAATGTAATTGTTATCGTCTCTTATCACCTATGATACAATGTATAATTTATAAAATAATTATTTCATATTACACAAACTAATGATAAAATACTAATACTAATAATTACTAAACATTATTAACATTTCATTATTTGTTAACAGTAAAATAACTATTAACTAATTTTAATTAACTATCAATTTACCATTTAGAAAGGATGGTTATTATAAAGTGTTACCAACCACTGACTTATATTCAGGTCAAGCCGGTAGATTACTGGAAGACTTGACTGCTGGGAAACTGGGGAACTAGATGATTAGGAGGTAGAAGGGGAACTAACGGGTTGGGAGATAGAAGGGCAGAGGGCAAACTAATGGACAGAGATGAGCATTTTTCAAAAATAGAAACTACTTTAGAGTTAGGGGGAAAGCAGTTAGGTGACAAGCTGAGAGCCCACAATATGATGCCTGCTGCTACTCAGGGTGGCTCTCCAACTGATTTGCTGAAGGCTTGGCAGGCTGACGCTGTGGGACTCGGTAAATCCTGGGCTCAGCAAGCTGACACACCAGGGTTGTAGGCACCAGGGACCGGGTCTGCAGAGGCTGCAGGGAAACGGGCAGAGGCTAGCCGGCGAGACTGCAGCCATCATTCAACAACTGAATGTGGGAAGAATGTCGATCGAAGACAGAAATGATGAAACTTGTGAATGTGAGGAGCTTTGACAGCATTGAAAAAGCATACGTGACTAAGAAGCTGAAAATATGATATATTTACCAGTTACGTCTTTCTCTCCTTAAGTAGATTCAAGGTTGGACAAATCTTCCACGCAATCTGATATTATGACATGTACAATATATTCTGTATCATCTCGTTCTAACTCATATTGAAGTGATATGATGTTTACACTGAATCATTGTATATGCACTGGAAGTTTCAAGTTTCACGTGTAAAGGCACCTTAGAATGGGCGACAAGAACAGTTTTCACAGTCAGCACAAATTCGTTTTACACCACTAATTTCTTTAACGCATTAACGTGACTTGCTAGACTTAAAGGTTGTAGTGCGCTCAGTTTTAACGCTAGAATGAAGATAATGGCATCATATGGAACTACAAAAACCTAAAGAATCCATTAGTACCTACCATGTCACACTAGCTTGTCGTGAAAGAGGCTAAATAACACTCCAAACTTAAGCTAAATTTTGGCGAGGAAAAACTGACATGGCCGTTTCCACAGGGGTCCCTTGACCCCTGACCTCGAAATATGTGAATGAAAATGGGTTCTATGGGTACCCACGAGTCTCCCCTTTACAGACATGCCCACTTTTTGATGATCACATGCAGTTTGGGGCAAGTCATAGTCAAGTCAGCACACTGACAGCTGTTGTTGCCTGTTGGGCTTGAGTTTGACATGTTATGATTTGAGCATACTGTTTTTTATTATTTATGCTAAATGCAGTACCTGTGAGGGTTTCTAGACAATATTTGTCATTTTTTTGTGTTGTTAATTGATTTCCAATAATAAATATCTACATAAATTTGCTTAAAGCAGCATATTTGCCCACTCCCATGTTGATAAGAGTATTAAATACTTGACAAATCTCCTTTTAAGGTACATTTGAACAGATAAATAATGTGTGATTAATTTGCGATTAATCATGATTAAATATTTTAACTCTCGACTAACAGCCCTAGTAAGTAGATAAAAGTATATGAGAGCACGTCGTATGTTCGGGTCATCTTTCTGTGCCACTTTTACGTGTTGAAAATGCAGCAACACAGTGAAGTAGTATGGTTTGTGTGTTTTTTTTCCCCCCTGAACGCTATTCAAAAATGAGGCTTTCAAAATGTTATGCCTGACGTTGTATTCCTTTATTTCATGCCGTATTCTGAATTATTGATTTGTAGATGTGGGTCGTAGCAACAGTCACATTGTGAGAATTTCATACTAACTTTCTGATTGAAAGAATGTCACAATTCTGCAGCTGTGTTCGGCTGCCAAAGATCCAAACTGGCCGTCAGTGAACTTGTCAACTTGTGAAATTTACTACATCTCTCTCACAATTGTCAACTTTACTTCCAGATTTGTCATGTAGGGTTAACAGCTTCGGTAACACTTCATTTTACAGGTCCGCAAATTTCATGGTAATTAGGTGATAATTAGAAAGTAACCTATTTGAAATTTCTTTGGAATTACTGCCAAATTACCCCAATATTTACCTCAAAATGTATTGAAAATTACTTTATTATAAACATGATTTAATAATTATATTCTGCTATTTCCCAATAGCTGGTAATTTATTTAATACATTTCCAGGAAAATAATACAAAGTTAATGGATATGCTTTATTTCCATGTCTGCTGATAAATAGATAATAATTAGCAAATAACTATATGAGTAACTACCAGGTTACATCTGTGTAGACAATAAGTCACACAATGGTGAGATTTGTGTCTGATCAGAAGTTTCTTCTATTAGTTTTTGTTTTTAACCTCCGATGAAGAGCAGCGCACAGCCGCTTCTCAAGCCTAAGGGCCCTATTTTAGCCATTATATGCTAGTTTAGCATATAATTATTAAATAATGTTTATAATAAAGTAATTTTCGATAAATTTTGAGGTAAATATTGGGGTAATTTGGCAGTAATTCCAAAGAAATTTCAAATAGATTATCACCTAATAACCATGAAATTTGAGGACCTGTAAAATGAAGTGTTACCACAGCTTATTATCAACAAGCGGGGCAAACGATTCCTGATTAGCACTGTGGATCATGAGAGATTAAAGTTTCCTTACGGAATGTTTTCGCAAAAGCTTCCGAAGGAAAAAAAAAACCTGACCTTTTCATTCAAAATGAAGCCTGGATGAGGATTGCAACAGTTTAACTGAGAGGATTAGATCGCTGTAAGCCAGTTATTGGGTCTGTCGTGGTCACTGTGCCTTCCTGTCTCCACTGGGACTGTCTTGTTTTCTCGCTATTCCCCAACGACTTCCTGTTCTCCCTTGTATTCTGTCTTTCCCTCACCCCCATTTTCCGCTCTTTTTCACCTATCCTCCCTCTGTCTGCATTTCAACCACTCAAATCATTCCTGTCTCCTATCACCCAGATTCCCCCGGCTCGCTTTCCTCTCCTCAGCTAAACCTGTCTTGTCCTCCCTGAGTCCCTCGTGAGCCGCTAGTCCTTCGCCTCAATCCTTGCCCTGCTTCTCCCTCCTCTCTAAGCCTGGATCATTTCCTTCCTGTCAACCTTCACCTGACTCCCTTCCTCCCTCTCTCCTTTCTTCTCTCAGCTCTCTCTCTCGCTCCTCTTGCCCACCGGGTCCGTCCTCTCTCCTCCCATTTCCCCTGACTTCATTGTTTTATCTCACCCCTACCTTCTCTCCACCTCCCTCCTTCCTACTAAACCATTATTATAATTCTCTCCATCCGAGAATCCCTTTACTCTCTTCTTCACTCGCTTCTTCTTCTTCTCCTCGTCCGAGCGGTCATCCCTCATCCCCCCATGAGCATCCCCATCGCTCTCCATTTCTTTCCCTCCCTCTCTGGCCCTTCCTCTCGCTTCCTCTCCGTTTCTGTGTGTCTCAGCAGTGGGTGCCACGTTAATAATTCACGCCATCTCTAATCTTAACTCGTAAATAGTTAATCAGGAGCAGGAGCTAGGTGACACCTCCTTTTTGCCCATCACCGCACCCTGGATCTACTGGTTCTGTACATCTCTCCCAGTTTAATGTGAATCCCCCACATTGCTCTCTGTCTGCACAATGCCGACACACAGTGGCGTAAATATCGACGTGCAACCGGTGCGGCGCACCGGGGCCCAGAAGCTGCCAGGGGGCCAAAAATCACCTTCCTACACCGTTCCCACACCGAATCCGTTATATACACTTCTGTTACGTCATGGAAACAAACCACGTAGGCTACCTATCAGCTGTGCGCTCGAGATCAGACTTGAGACGTAACCACTTATCTTCCTTCATTTGTTCTTTTTTAACAGAAAACACACGTTTAATATTGTGATATTTACTGGAAATGACACACAATATAGCCAACAGCAGATGGAAACTTTCAGCTGCCACCTTATTTAGGTTTTTGAAGTGAAATGAGGAGATGTTGTATAGATAACTCCTCATTTCAACTTCACCAATCTGCCGCTCCTGGTCCATCGAGGCGATTTCAAGGCGAGCGACAGGAATAAATAGAAACAGTTGGGCGTCTGACCAAAGTTCAGTTCAAAACGGCGTGCCACGTCGCACTGCGTCGCTCACGGCCAGGACATTCCAATAAAAAAGGACATGGTTCTTAAGCAGTGCTGTTAATGACTTTGCGGAGCATAAGACCTGCAGGATAAACTTCTAATGGGTGAGTACTGGTTTCTTTTTGTTATTATGGAGGGGGATCAGGGATTTAAATCTATAGCGCTGTAATTGTTACGTCTCATATGTTGGAAAATGTAAACCTAATGAAATCTGTCTGTCATAACATTTGGCTGCTGAGTCAAGGGCAGGCTGTTAAGTTAGCATTGATAAATTTAGCGCTCCAGCTGCTCTCTGTGAAAAAAGTGAAAGAGTTAAAGTTGTAAGACAAAAACACAGACTACACCCGGACCGGCAACGCCATGGTAGCAACCTGTCAATCACAAGGTAGCCACGACCAAAAGCATACTCTGCTTTATGGTCTATACCATAATTTACTAAATGAAGACCATGCTGAAAATCATACTCTCAGATCTGGAGGGAGAAGAGAGAAAGAACAGAGCTGAAGGCTTTTCTCAATGGAAAAGTTGTTTTCGCTCTTCTCCCGACTGGCTTCGGCATGAGTTTGATTGACAGACGGTTCATCCAATCACCTGCCAAGTATTTTTTGAAAGTGCCTGCACTTTTCCAAACAGTTTCCAAACCATCTGGCGGGTCAGGTTACCTTTGTCACGGTTACAGTAATAAGCATGCGGTTAAGGTTTGGGAACTATCATTGTTTTGGTTAAAGAAACCAACGTTGACTGTTGGTAGCAAACAGGAAACGATTGATGCTGTTGCTCTTATTTTAGAAGAATATATATACTGTTTATATTTGCTCTTGTAATACAATATCAGCTTGTAGCAAGTGAAGCATGATTCACGTTCTTTATTTGGTTTTTATTTTTATGGTTACGTTACTCATTGCACTTGGTTGTGGTTAGGAGAAGATCATGGTCTTCATTAAATATTGAAAAAGTCCTCAGGCGATGTTAGTCCTGTGCAAAAAAGGGCTTTTTTCTGTAGTTGGCTCTGTCGAGTATGAATCACTAGCTTGCTCTTATCCTTTCACATCCTACTGAGGGTGCACAAAGCTAAATATGTAAAGGCAACAACACTAATTTGACTAGACTAGAAATAAAATACAAGCTGGAGGGTAAGATTGGTTTCACAGAATCAAACAAATTGTGGTTTGTAAAGTTTTACTTTTATCAATTTATTGAGCTTACTACATGTTTTTTTGCTTATCTCGCACCCACCTCTATTTCTGTAACTCTTGTTTTTCACTGTTTGAATGTCAGCATGGGCTGAATCAGCCATTTGCTCAATATCTCGGCTACATCTCTAAATCTATTTGTCTCAATCTTGCTTCGTTCTCCACCTCTCACTTGTATGAATTGAAATCCAAATATATTTTGCTGCCACCAGAGGATAGAAAACCTGTTGCAAAAGTGATATACTCTCTTAACTGAGGCGATGTTTGCCCCCAGACGGTTTGACATCTACATTTTAGGGCATCTACCTGTCTGCCATATCAACACTGACTTAGAGTGAGTGCAGCAGTGGAATCTAAGACTCAACACACTGAGGGAGAATATAATATCAAACATTATGCAATACATTTTAACATCAGGAAATTATTATCAATTTAGTTTCTTCGTTAATTTTCTAGCAGCTTGGCGTAGTGGACCAACCTATTAAAAATGATCAACAACTATTGGATGGATTGTAATGAAATGCTGGAAGGCTATTCCTGGTGCCCAGAGGACACATCCTAACAACTCTGGTGATCCCCAGAGTTTTTATCTAATCTTTTTTTAATGTGAAATTAATTACAATATTGGCATTATGTTATATCTCTGCATATGGCTGGAGATACCTTCATCACTTAATCTTAAAAGGTACACTACTCTCGCAGCCCAGTCGGTTTTGCATTCAGTCAGAGCAAGTGACGTTTTTAAGTGAGTGACGTGCGGAGCAAGTGATGTAGTATATAGAGAGTCCATTGCTGAAAGTTACGTGGTATAATGAGAAGTACAACAAGCAAGAAACTCCACCAAGGGCGGGTGAGAGGGGTGGTGGACGGGTCAAAGAAATAGAGGACTTTCACCCAGGGGACAGCTGTTTGGGGCCCGTGTGAAACCAAAAGTAAACGTTGAGTTTACGCTTACGTAATGTTATGTAAGAAAGTCCGCTAAGGGCGGTTGTTATTTATTTACGCAAGCTATATTATTACGGTTGTTACATTCCGTTGTTATGTTCTGTTGTTATGTTCCATTGTTATGTTACAGTATTAAATTATGTTGTTGTGTTACGATGTTATGTTACGTTGTTGCGTTACGTTGTTGCATTACGTTGTTGCGTTACGTTGTTGCGTTACGTTGTTAACACAAACCATGATGTTTTTTCAAGTAGTTTTGATGCCAAAACCTAACCGATCATTTCACAACGTTAACCACGTTTTGTTGTGCGTTCCTGTAAGCGTGATACGAGGCTGATATGAAACGTATTTATGAAACGTACTTTTGGTCCAGAAACGTCCACATTCAACGTATCAAACGTGCAATGCCAACATTTTTTTCTGACGACTGAGTTGATTCTCTATAGTTCCAGAAAGCTTCCCCAGATTTTCTCATAGACAACAATGATTATTCAAAACACAGCACGTTTTAAAGTTAAATGAAAAAAAGATCAGCAGTGAGCTGGAAGGAAATTGCTTTAAGGGAGGGAAAAGTTGCAATTTGTCACCAACGTCTTCAAATGACGGACAGGTGCAGCAGCATTTTGGATTTCTATCATATAATCCAATTTGTAAAGAAGAAGCTATATTTATGTTCACAAACTATTAATTGGAACAGAATTTGTTATAATGTACAACTGTCAGTAAAATCCAACCAGTAATGAATGAATATTCACATCCCCATAATTATAATAATTATAATGTTTTTGAATGTGTCTCTCTCTCCCTCCCGTCCTTCAGTGATTCTGGAGCCTCCACTTGCTCCTTTTTGTATTTTTCCCTCTGATCACAGTGTTCAGAAATCCCTTTGGCCTCATATGTGTCTCTGCCTCTCTGAATGTATCTCACTTTTACATAAATATCCCTCCTGGTCATTTTTAAATCATCCAGTTTCTTTATATTTGTCTTGTTTTTCCAATTGTCTCCCTATTCCCCTCTCCGCTTTATTCCATTGCCTCCAGTGTTTTTTCTACCCTAATTTTTCTTCATCTTGTCCTTTATCTTACCTCCCTCTCCGCCTCTCTTGTTCCCACCTCTCCCCATATCTTTCTCTCACTTTCTCACAACTCTTTGTAATCTACTCTCTTTTTCCTCCCTTTTCATGTCTGTGAAATTTATTATAATCAACAATGTATGTAACGTGCTACTGTCTAATAATGGCACGTGTCTATGTGTTGCTGTGGATTAAAGAAAGAAAAAAAATATTTAGCATTCAGCTAAGAGATAGATAGATAAGATTATCTGAGCAGTGGGGGATGCTGCGGGATAAGAAGTTCAACCCAGTTGCCAGAAAAAATATTGGCGTTGTACATTAATGTAAACCACGGGATACGTTGAATGTCATTGACATTTCTGAATAAAAAAAAAATTCCATAAATATGTTTCATATCAGCCTCGTATCACGCTTGCAGATACGCACAATGCCACGTGATTTAGACAACAAAACTACTTGGTTAAGGTTAGGAAAAACATCATGGTTTGTGTTAAAATAACCTAACAACGTGACGTAACAACGTGACGTAACAACGTGACGTAACAACGTGACGTAACAACGTGACGTAACAACGTGACGTAACAACGTGACGTAACAACGTGACGTAACAATGTGATTCAACAATGTGATGCAACAATGTAACATAACAAAGTAATGTAGCTACATAACAACGTAACGCAACAACTACTGTCAAAGTTAACGCAATATAATTGCATTAACGCAAATTTTTTTTAAGGGCACCAATTGTTTTTAACGCATTAACACAACTTGCGATGTTTAAATGACGCTCCAAATTTACGCAAAATTTTGGTGAGGAAAAAGTGGCATGACCATTTTCAAAGGGGTCCCTTGACCTCTGACCTCAGCAAACTGACCGCTGTTGTTGCCTGTTGGGCTTGAGTTTGCCATGTTATGATTTGAGCATATTTTTTATGCTAAATGCAGTACCTGTGAGGGTTTCTGGACAATTTGTGTCATTGTTTTGTGTCAGTTATTGATTTCCAATAATAAATATATACATACATTTGCATAAAGCAGCATATTTGCCATTACGTTGTAACGTGACAACGTAACGTAACAACGTAACGACCATAACAACGTAATATCCATAAATGAACAGGAATCACCCTTAATGGACTTTCTTATGTAACGTCATGCAAGAAAGTAACAAGCGCAAGGTCAACGTTTACTTTTGGTTTCACACGGGACACAAACAGCGGTCCCCTGGGTGAAATACCTGTTTGTTGGACCCATCCACCTCCCCCCCTACCGTCCTTAGTGGACTTCCTCGCTTGTTATACTTCTTATACCACGTAACTTTCAATAATGGTTGCGTGATATACTACGTCACTTGTTCTGACTAAATGCAATAACGTCGTCATTCAACGTATCCGTGGTTTGAAGAAACGTAAAATGCCAACGTTTTTTCCTGGTGACTGGTCTGAGAAGTTACAGATGTTTAAATTATGCACAGATCCGACTCTCTGTCCCGATACCGATTATTGTACCTCAACTCAAAATATCATACCAATACGCTCTCTTTTCTCTAATTTTTAAATCTATATAGCTCACTGTGTTGAACCCTTTGGGGTCACTGTTATGATAGGTGACACACAGCGAGGGATTGGCACTAAAACCTGAATGTAAGTGATAGTGGAAACACTTAATTATATTATGACAGCGATAAAGAAACTGTATTAATTTGGATCGCACTTCTGGCTGACAGACGATCCAGCGTATCAGATTGATGCATCTCAAATTGAAATACTGTCTTTCTGCCTTGAAAATATGTTTAAACCCCACAGGGATGACTCTCTGGTAGTAAAAGCATACATTTAGTGCGATATATCCCTTTTCTCAGAGAAGGTGATTGATGGATATCTCAATTTTGGTCTAATCTCTAAAAGATTTTTCAAAAATCTATAAACATGGCAGATTTTCACGTGACTATTGTGCAATGTACTTGTGTCAAAGTCCCTTTCAGGAAAGCCCACATTCGAATACAGAGTGTTGCTGTAGCTACCAGGGGCACCGGAGCCATAAAGGTTTTATGGGTTTTATTTTCTGCCTTAACGGCATCAACATTAAAGTGGAGAAGGATCAGATAATATGGTGCTCTTGACCCAGAGGGGACGGATGGGAGATGAAGAAAGATGAGGAGGACAATGTGGAAGTGAAAGAGAGGCGGACGGTGGAGAGTGAAAAAAAAATAAAGAAAAATAAATATCCTCTTTAATGCTGAGCTACGTGTAGGTGGTGTTGGCCTCATGAGTTGAATTTAATTCAATGAAGCGTCTTTAATGGGAAGTGCAAGTTTAACAACCTCAATGACATGCACATGCTCACTCATTTCTTTTATCATCCAAGGCAGGTTTCTCTCTCCAGTGTGCAGTAGTTTAGTGCACAAAAGGCAGTGATACATAAGGGAATATGTGGTCTCTATTAAAGGGCAAATTCCTCCTATCTTACTTCATGGACAAACAAAGACACATGAAAATGAAAATGTTTGAAACCATGGCCCTGTCCTGGTGTGCCTGTGGGATGGAGATCAAAAATATGAATTGTGGTGTGATTTACTGGACTCACACATAAAAGTCCATGTTGGAATTAATAAAAAATACTGTTTGAAACACTCGCCCCAGAATCATTTAACCATCTGTGACCCGCGGGATCGTGGTAGATCCCAACCAGCATTACTGTCTTTCAGAGGCTGTAGCAGGTTCAGTTTTAGAGCTAGAGTGAAGCTACAGATAGCTCATGGAACTAGAAAAAACCTAAGGAATCCATCCAACCAAGGAAAACACTGGCATGGCGAATTTCAAAGGGGTCCATTGACCTCTGACCTCAAGATATGTGAATGAAAATGGGTTCTATGGGTACCCACGAGTCTCTCCTTTACAGATATGCCCACTTTATGATAATCACATGCAGTTTTTTTCATGCAGTATAAATGTGTTATTTTCGCCTATTCTAAAATGGTGAATTTGAATATTTCTCCATACTGGGGTCCCTAAACAGTCTTGGAATTGCATAAATTGGGTATCACTGTAAAGCGGAGACTCTTGTGGATCCAATGAGCCCAACTGTATTCATGTGTGATGATGTTACTCCCCATAGCAGCTATTTCATTGTAGTGTGACCATTTTATGAAACTTGACCTCACTGTATAAGACGACCTGTGGTGACCTCTATGATAATCACAGCCTCATGAAACTTTACAGCCACAAACTAGAGACCTAGAGCATTCAGAGGATGGATGGCTTTTCTAAATATATTGACAATAAGGAGGTTTCTGAGCAGTTTCCAGATCAGAAGCACTCACCATCCAATCGTTGAAAAATGCAATTCTTGCAGAAATCTCCAAATTTCAAAAGTTTCTGATACCAAATCAAAGCATGGCTTTTTCTATGGTGTTCCTCAAGGTCTTGGTGTCTTAATGTGGTATTTTGGAGGGATCATTGATATTTTTTATCAATTCTAAAATGGTAAAAAATTGTTAAATTTAGCACCAAATCTGAGTAACAAATGGTATCAATCCAAAAATTGCTGCAACAATTTACGTGACATAATAGAGCATAAGAATGGCCATCATATACTTCTATCATAATGTTCTAAACCCTTGTGCATTTTCACAATTTATTTTAATTTATGAATTAATTCATTCTTTCATGATTGTTTCTGATTATTGAGTAAAACAACTTGACACAGTGCTGAGCTGCATCTCAAATTAATCTTCAGGTTCCCAGCTTTCAGATGATGTACACCACTTCTATGTAACATCTACTGTTGACCTGCTATCTCCCCCTAAAGACCCCCTGTACCCCAAACACAGGTGTATTGTCGATCTCAGAGGGTTAATAATGTAATGAGTGAGCAAATTAAAGACAACACATCAGCTCAAAAAAAAAAAATCTAAAAAAAGTCTACTGGATTTGCGGTGTCCAAACATCCAGATGCAGTACACAACCACACTGGATTAACACTCACAGAAGCTTGTGTACACTTTACCGACACACAAAGGCACACTTAAACACTGAGTACGCACAGAAATACACAGATACGCATGAACACACTGAAGGAATTACAATAAATGAAGCTCCTAAATATCTCTCACAGTCACAGGCATTAGTCAGAGACTGAGTCACACCAGCGTCAGCCGTCCTCTGCGCGTTGCTAAGCCAAGCTGTAATGGCTTTGGTTTGGTTAAAACGAGTGTGAACGTACAAAACTAGAAATATTCACTGTTGTTTTGAGTCCCTCAGCCTTAGTCGTGGTGTGCCTATAAAAGCCTGCATTGTCAGGCAAAATGTAAAAACACAACATGAAGAGTTGATGGTATATTTGTTCCTCATGCTTTAACTGTTAAACTAAAATGTGTTGTTGGTCGATGCCCTACTGAATGACACAATATAAGGATTTTCTGATCTGAAACACCCGCTTTGAATGTAATCAGCCTGCTGAATGGGCGTAATTGGTGTCATTGAGATTGGTTAGTAGGGACGCTACATTTACTAGTAGGTTAATAAGGCCGTTATCATCTCTTCATATGGTTGATCACTGATATGATTACAAGAAGATGACGCCAACCTCTAGTGGCCGTAGTAATTATGATGGAAGCAAAGGCGATGGACGGGTCAAACAAATACAGGACTTTCACTAGAGATGTTCCGATACCATTTTTTCCTTCCTGATACCAATTCCGATACCTGAACTTGCGGTATCGGCCGATACCGAGTACCGATCCGATACTAGCGTGATAAAAAATAAATAGTTTATGAAACAAATATATATATATCTATATATATATATATAATATTATTTAACAGCTGTTTACTACTGAGCATGTATGGATGTGATATGATTACTATCATTGTTGTATGGCCTGGCTCAGGTTGAAACCAAATGTAAATGTTGACTTATTTTACTGTAGTTTTGTTACATAACTTGCATACTTATTCTAACCCAAACTGTGATCGTTTTGTAAACCTAACCAAGTAGTTTTGTTGCCTAAACCTAAAGATGTTTTGCTTCATTTCACAACGTTAAGTTTAACTCTCACAACGTGGGAGGTGCAGGTTGGCCTGAATGAAGCATTAGAATGGTAGTGATAACCACTGATAACGCCCATTCAATCGGTATCATTTGAAATGGGTGTCTGACACCACTCTCAATAGGACGACATCACTGTTTCAAATATACAACTCTTTTCTGATCTTACAAGGTTGGGTTAGGTTGGGGGAAAGATCATTGTTTGGGTTAAAATAACTACTTTGTGGCAATATAATAAACTCACAGCATTTCCTGTATTGCTCCCAATGGACGAGAGTCATAATTCCTATGGTCTCTAGAGGGCGCTGTCACTTGAGTGTAAAAAATGTAATGTTGATTTTTGGCATTTGCTGAAAAAATTGATGCTCGTCTTTTAGCCTTTCATTTGTAGAATTCACAGTCTTTTTTTATATAAATATTTCAAATTTTTTTTCAATGAATGAATATAAGCTTTCATTAATACTAAAAACTTTGATACTATATTAGAAAACACAAAGCAGGACTGCAGTGGTCGTTTTTACATTTAACACAAAAAGCAAAATGTAGAATCATATTAAAACCAGTCACAGTATTTCTGGAGCTAAAAATCTAAAAGCAGTGTTTTCTAACTTTAATACTAAACACCTCGACTCCTCAAGAGACTGATTGGCACTGACAAAACAAATTGAAGCTTTGCTGAGTACAGCCAAATTAACGGAAGCCACTGGTGTTATCTTCTCCAACAAAATTAAAGCATGTACACCAACCTGCCGTCTGCCGTCACAGACTTTTAGTGACATAACTACAGTCTATTGCTGCCAATTCAGAATTGTTTTGGTCCTGAAATTTTGAATGTGACTATGCTCCAGAACCCCAATCCTGAAACACACACACGCACACACAAACACACACACACACACACACACACTAGTGCTATAAATCTGCTGTGCTTCCTCCTGCTGTCTCTACAGTATATAAGCCTGAGGGTTGTGGCCACTCTCACTGACTGTACAGGTGAGCTGTAATTACTTTAGTCACCTCTAGGTGGGGATGTGTCATTGTGATATCAGAAGAACCACTATTATACATGTGCACACACTCTTTCTCTCTGAGACCCAGATTCACAGTTCACTCTCTCATTCAGACTTCTGTACACACACAACCGTAAATCATGTTCTTCTTCAGTGTGCCAAGGTTATATTGTTTTAAGATTCAGTGTGTGTTTATAATGATAGCTGTGACTTTCACAATGTGTTTTAAGTGTGTTTGCTGGGAATATTAATGGATTTAATGTGTTACTTCTATGAATGGTAGGATCCACAAATTCTCCAGCAGAGCATTCAGTACAGCTGAACAGCCCGTTCTCATTCCCAGGGTGTCAAATACTTTGTAACAGCGGTGTGTGATACCGCCGCACAAGGTGTCCTTTAGCACCTGAATAAGACACACCAGGCTTTCCATTAACAACAGCGTAAACTAGGGCTGTCAATTGATTAAAATATTTAATCACGATTAATCGCATGGCTGTCCATAGTTAATCGCGATTAAAATTAATGAATTAATTCATTCATTCATTCATTAAATTAATTAAAAACATGTTTTTATCTGTTCAAAATGTACCTTAAAGGGAGATTTGTCAAGTATTTAATACTCTTATCAACATGGGAGTGGGCAAATATGCTGCTTATGCAAATGTATGTATATATTTATTATAGGAAATAAATTAACAACACAAAACATTGACAAATATTGACCAGAAACCCTCGCAGGTACTGCATTTAGCATAAAAAATATGCTCAAATCATAACATGGCGAACTCAAGCCCAACAGGCAACAACAGCTGTCAGTGTGTCAGTGTGCTGACTTGACTATGACTTGCCCAAAACTGCATGTGATTATCATAAAAGTGGGCATGTCTATAAAGGGCAGCAATTTAAAGTGGAATGAAGCCCTTCCACGGCACACAGCCCAAAACAGTAGTCAAACACGCCACGTCTGGTGGCTAAGGATCATGGGTAATGTAGCTTTCCGCTCTCCAAAACTGACAAAAAAAACTTTATTTCTCGAAATCTAATGAGGAATAATTGAAACTGATGGCCTCAACATTAACCCATCGTATCGTTGAGTTATCAAGGACACTGTCATGTTTTTGTCTGGAGAAATGTAGTGACACGACGCAAAGACAATGATTCAAACAAAATGCAAGCTATACGTGGGTTAGCAGCGTCCCTAGCAACCAATAATGCGTGCAACCAACCAAGTGTGCGTTTGGCGCTAAAAAGTTGAGAATATTTGAACTTTTATGCACATCTAAAAACCGCTAGAGAAACATGACGTGCGTTGCCAGAGAAGTGCTCATGGCAGGTGCGCCGTACCATACGTAGGAAAACAATGGTTCTTACAATGTGTCTTGGTGTGATCAGTTCTATCGTCTGTATATAAGAAGGGTACGTTTTCAACGTGACGTCACCCATTGGTTTTTGGACTGCCGTTTTGAAGCCCCGAGTTTGGCATTTTGTCTGTCACCATCTTGGTTGCAACCAGAAGTGACACGAGAGGGTGGAGCTGAGTACAACCGAACACTGAATAAGAAATTTTTAGGCGATCAAAAATGTTACAATTAACTTTCATGTACTGAAAACACACTTTGAAAGGGTTAAAATTCTAAGATGAAAACACGGACAACTCCCAGAACGGACGACGCCGTGGTAGCGACCTGTCAATCACAAGGTAGCCACGCCCTAAAGCATACCCTGCTTTATGGTCTAATAGACTCTAAATGGGACCATAATTTACTAAATGAACCACATGCTGTATTGAAGAAGACTTGAAACTAGCCATTGAGACCATAAACTCATGTTTACAATGTTTACTAAGGTAATAAATCAATCAATAAAGTGAGAAGTAGGGATATTCGCTCATAGACTTCTATACAATCACTTCTTTTTGCAACCAGAGGAGTCGCCTCCTGCTGGCTATGAGAAAGAATGCAAGTTTAAGGCACTTCCACATTGGCTTCACTTTTCAGACCCCGGAGTTGCTCACTGGTTGGGCTGAATCCAGACGTGCTGGATTAAACATTTGACAGGAAGAACATTTGACTGTTTAAATGACTGATGGTGCAAAGTTAAAACAAATGAATGTACTTGTTAGGGTGCAGTTAGTACTGTGAGTCCTTGGTTGTTCAAAATTATATATTTTGATACATTTAGATGATGACTTTGACTGGGAGTGATTCACTGGATGACCTGCTGATTAAGTTCAAGTCATTTTTTCTCAAACAAGAGATGTCATGAAATGCAACTAAATTCAAGAACTCAAACCAAGGTCATCATAATAGAAGAAAATCAGCTCTAAATCTTTTACCCTGGATGTTAATTTCAGAATTCCCTGCTCTGTTGTTCAGTTGAAGATATTGCACTCTCATGCAAGTGTTGCATCATGGTAATTGGACTCATTATGTGCTGATTAGTTGTGCCTAATCTAAACCAAATGTTGTTTTTCCCCCATTTCACAAGTAGTCTGAACTGATTGTTTACACCCAGCTACATCTACTTTATTTTTACACATATCTTTGTACAAGTCTCTGTACAGAATTCACAGATGATTAAGGGAGTGTGTCACATGCTGAGCTTTCTGAACTCTGATGTAACAAAATATATACTGTATATATATACATATAAATATATATATATATATATATATATATATATATATATATATACATATATACACAAGCAGTTGTAGGCTACTGTACTGTTTGATAAAGGAAAGGCTGCCATGGTAACTGCAACAGTAATGGAGGATAGATGAATGAATTGGAGCTTTCAGTGACAAGCTGCCACTGGCCAGAAGAAACAACTTCAGAATGAGTTGAAAGAGCTTGGAATCACCCATTGAGCCCATTTCAACATTTATGGTTTAAAAACGTACTTTAGTGACAGTAAGGAATGTGTGTTCTTTCAGAAAATGTCCTTGGTGATTATTATTATTATTTTCATTCCTGAGTGCAATGGTTTTTGGACTGTAAACTCCACTGCTTTGTGTTCTAATCAATGACGTGAGCAGGAAAGCAGGACTTTCTTTCAGATATAAAGCAATACACCTGCTCTGACAAGTCAATGGGACTTAAAGTGCAGCATTTTTGAAAGGTTAATTTTGATGTGACTTGTACCAAATCCTATCCTGATTTGGTTTGACCACAGTAGATTAGTCATCAGATAATACCTATAAACAGATATCTGCATATGAATGCAGAGTCTGTAGACCGGGACAACATTTTGGTTCAGGTTTCCGTTTGTAGTCCGAGTAGTATCGACCAATCACGTCTGAGCGGGCTTTCGTTGAATGCAGGTAAACAGTCTGTGTGGAGAGCAAAATAGGCGGACGCATTGGCCGAAATGTTAGCTAAAAGATAAACTGTTAACTGCGTGTAAACTGGATACTTGAGAAACAATCCGGTCGTAGATGTCGTCTCTCAACTCCAACTCCATTCTCGCGTCTCAAGTTGTTAATCCGACTGTAAACAATGACCGGCGCACGGAAGAGGAAGTCTTGGCCCGGATATCAACCAACGCTTATGCAGTGGCCCTCGCCATCTTGATACCGTTGCACGAGGCACCCTTTAGCGCAGAGATTCTCAAAGTGGGGTCCGGGGACTCTCAGGGGTCCGTTGCCCTCTGCCAGAGAGTCCGCAGAATAATTTGCTATAAATTATAAAATTGTGCTGTATCATTAAAAAGTGCATAACTACAGATGGGGACCATTTGTGCCAATAAAACAAGCATATTGTATTCATTACTCCCACCCAAGTTAGCTTTGGGCCAATAGAAACTCTGATATGATTGTGACACATGAGGCTAATCTGTCATGAATCAATCACTAAGCCAAGGAAGCATTCCTGCTGCTGCTTAGCTTATTAGCCAGCTGGCCAGCTGGCGAGCATGGAGAAATATTTGAGTGAGTCCATATCGTCAAGTGACGCTAACCCCAAGCTAGCTAAATTGAGAAAATATGACGACAGTTATAGTGAGACCAAAATGCATCATCTGTCTTTAGGTGCCGGGGGTCCGGGGAAAATTTTCTACCCTGTAAGGGGTCCCTGTTCCCAAAAGGTTTGAGAACCCCTGCTTTAGTGCCCCGGGCTTTCAACTAACTCCAATGTAAACCCATGTGTGTGATCTTTAGATGCAGAACAAGGGATGTTAAGACAGCCAAAATTCTTCTAAGGGCAGGAGGGAGGGGAGGTGGATAGGACAAATAAACTTTTACTCAGGGGACCGGCGTTCGTGTCCTGTGCGAAATCGAAAGTTGAGTAATTTTTACTGTGACGCTATGCCACTGAGTCACATGACGTTAAGTCCGTAGCTTATTTTATGTTACAAGTATACTTATTTCAAGCCAAACCACGATGCTTTTTCTAACCCTAAATAAGTGGTTTTGTTGCCTAAACCTAATCTCCACCACTTCACAGCGTTAACCATGCATGAACCTTCAGCGGCAATATACTACGCAAAAGGCTGCCCCTGCCGTCATTATAGTGATGCTGGAGGCTTCTGCCAAAGTGGCAAAATATGACGAGTATCCGCTGGCTACACCAAAACCCCCGAAATATTGACGTTGCCCCCAGAGGCTAAATCGTCGTCAGACCAATGGGTTCCAAGATTGGCAATAAGATGATGTGTCTCTTGAGATAAAATAAATATTTTGTACATGTAAAATGCTAATTCATCACATGACCACGTCCTATAAATATGTTATAATTTTAAATATAATCAGATGGCTGATTATAGTTTAATTTAGCAGTGATGTGACGGTGAAACAGTTCCACTGTGGAGAGAATCCCGAGGAGCTACATCATGTGAGATCATACATGGAGGAGTTTTGTCCATGTTGGTGAGAATAATGCATTTATTTACACATGCATAACATATGGCTGGTCTGCGTCTGTGTCAGACCAAATCGTGAAGTGATATATCACTATACTCTTAATGTTCACAGCTGTCTTTTTAACTAGTTAATCTCCGTCATTATATAATGTACATGCTCAATATGCATGAAACGACCAGTTGTAAACAAAACCATTGTACCGAAGAGTTCTCTGATGATTCAGTCTCGTTAATTTTGCAGTGAGATCCTACTGTAGGAATTTGATTTCGTAACACTTTCGTAACACTTTATATATATAGTATTTTAAGATATTATGTGTAAACCTTAAACTGAAATTGTTTGTAAAACATCTATAAACATTACATAGACAGATATGTGTAACATTATGTTGGTTAATAATTGGTTTGTAAACTGTCTATAAATATTATTTGGATGGCTATTATGAAGTTGCAACTGATTATAATACCTTGTTAAATGGTTAATAAATACTTTGTAAAGTATCTATAAACAATATTTAGATAGACAGTTTATACTTTGTCAAAGGTTAATAATTGGTTTCTGGTCCATCTATCTATGTAATGTTTATAGATGTTTTACAAACGATTTCTTAAATGTTTAAACATAATTTGGTAATCACTAACCAGTAATTAATATAGTATATACAATGTTATGTGTGCAACAATAAACTGTTAATAAATACTTTACCAATGTAAGCAGAATAACATTGGTATCATATCTTATCAGCTATGATACAATATATATCATTTATAAACTAATTATTTCATATTACACAAACTAATGACAAAATAACAGAAATAATGGCATTACTTAAATTAGTAAACATTATTAATGATCATTTCATTGTTTGTTTTCATTAAAATAACTATCAATTAAGTTTAATTAACTATTAATTTACCATTTATAAATTATGGTTATTATGAAGTGTTACCTTCTCCTTTGTCTCTTATTAAATGTGTCAGCTTATCTAGGTAAAGTTGTATGCACGTTGGTCTAGTATAAAGTGATGTCGACAATGTGTTTTGACATGGACTTTTATTGTTTGGAGGATCAGTTTTGTGCTTCATGTGTGTTTATTTTTTCTCCATCCTGGTTCTCAGGGCTGTTACTCAGGATCCACAACACCGCTTATTTTCATTCTAGTTCCTCTTAATCAGACACTGATGTGCATCCGGGATATCGGATGACTGCAGTTAACTCTTTGTTAGCATAGCACCATGGGTTCTGAGGACCAAGATCCAAGACTATTTTCACAGAGTGTAAACCTGTGACCTTCAGTTACAGAATGGCTTTTTTCACAACTGGTCCAATAGCCAAATACCGTGTATCAGTGGTTCCCAACCTTAGATTTGCACATGTATAACTAAAACTGTAATAACACACTTACTAGATAATTTATACAAAAGTCTGTTCATAAAACTATTTTAATTAACTATTTTTTTTTTTTTTTGCTACTTAGGCCACATTCTGTCAACCCAGTATTTGTGAACAATATTTTTAGTATTATACTATTTGTAGAATTAGATTCAAGTGATGGCTGCGTAGGATTGTTTCCGACTCGTGTGATCCAAACATTTCCAATCACTAGAGCATTGCAAGTCCAAAAGTCAATATTTATTGAAAAAAGATAGATGTAATCATTTCCAAAATTCACAAAATGTATTTATCTTACGAAATATTCTGATTCAATCCATATTTGTATCCATAAAAACTACATTTTTCACTGCGGTCAAATAACTGTTTGCATTCCCGCTTGCCGCACACAAAGGGAGGAACGCACTGACAAGTTATATTCATTAAAGAAAGTTGATTTATAAAAAAAAAAACGTTTTTCAGGGTATTTAATACCCTGAATCACTTTATTGAAATTGAGGATTTTGTTTGAGTATTTGTAATTATTTTTTAGGGTGATGGGTGACTTTTAGGTCTCAGCTTTTCTTAGATAAAAGAAGGGGGGGCTTCAAGAAAAATAGGTTGGGAACCGCTGCCGTATATCATTTCAGAAATGATTCAGCTGCATTCTTAAAGCTATGATTTATTCTGGATCATTACCCCTGTGCAACATTGAGACATGCTCCGAAGGACCTGTGGATGATTCTGGGGAATTCATAACACTACTGTGCCCCATTTATTATACCAGAGTAAATCATACAGGAGTAATGGTGATCTAAAATCCACTTTGCATTAATAATATGTGTGGCAAGCGGAGAGGGTCTGGAGGATGAGCGTTTGGGTCAGCCAGGTGTGTCTGCCCTCAATTACCCCCTCTGTATATCTGCCTCTTTCTCAGACTGTGCAGGTAAACGAGAGCGGGGACTCTGGCGAGCTGTAGACAGATGACATCACACATAAAGGATGCAGCGGGCTAAAACGTCTGTAATATACAGTGTTAGATTCATTTATGGAAGAGTAAATATATGTTACACCATCGGCAGTCTGTTGCATTGGTTTGGATACAGTTAGTTAGTGACACCCAAGAGACTAAGTAGCAAGAAAACATCCAGTGATGATGTGGTAGCCGTTTTTAAGGCGAGTTTATCTTGTGTCGGTGCTCCACTCAAGTAAAATGTACGACGATGTATTATGGCCATTGTAGGTGAAAAAAATTTAAAAAACGGAGCCGGGGGAGAGAGGTAATATTCCAAGAAAAAACTCACAAATTTATGAGAAAAAAAACCCTAAAATCAGTATGTTGTTTTCTTCTCAATAGGCCCAGTTCACGGCAATGTCTCTTCAAAGTCCAGATGCTTATCATAATACGGTTAATCTGGGCAAAAATCACAAGTATTACCTTTTTGCTAAATCCAATTGCAAAGTATAATTTGATGAGGTCATCCACTGCAGGCTTAAAACATGGCGTCGTCTGTGGTGTGATGAGGTTGATCCAACCTTGCAAAGTGAAGCGATGTCGTTCCTTGACAAATAAAAAACACAATTTTTCCAATTTTTTCTCTCTTGTAAATGTATGACTTTGTTATATCAGGGGTATTCAATTTTTTTTTATTGTTAATTTTTTTTTAGGAGTTTTTTCTAGTAAATTTACTACTTTCGTCTCAGAGAATATCAGAGTTTTTCCCCTAAATGTACAACATTAATCTCATCTTTTTTTCTCGGAATATCACCCCACTTGCCCAGCTCCGTAATTTTATTTATTTATTTATTTTTTAACCTACAATGGCCCCAATACACCGTAGTAAAAATCAGCATTTACATGAAATATATTTGAACTAAGTAGTCACCCAACCTATTTTACAACAGAAAAAAAAGCCGTGACACTGATTC
Organism: Sebastolobus alascanus; assembly: GCA_916701645.2. Taxonomy (NCBI): domain Eukaryota; kingdom Metazoa; phylum Chordata; class Actinopteri; order Perciformes; family Sebastidae; genus Sebastolobus; species Sebastolobus alascanus. The sequence continues at coordinate 322,476 of CAKAOJ020000270.1, forward strand.
CATACCCTTTATGCATGGAGTCATAGTGGGGCAGCATGGATGTCAACAGTTGTTAAATCTTTATCTTAGACGTTATTTGTACAGAGTCACGTCATTGCGTCTTGGGCTGATCGGATCTGATCTCAAAAAAATGTAAATGCATCCAAGACTCATTCGAGACGAATAGAAATTTGAGGGCTGAAACCACTTCCACATGATGTTTGATATGCATGCTAGCCAAATGTTGAAAAAGGTGTAAAGTCTGGCTGTCAAAGTTAACGCGATAACGCAAATTTGTTTTAACGCCACTAATTTCTTTAACGCAACTTGCGATTTTTAGGTTGTAGTGGGCTCAAGTTTAAAGCTAGAGTAAAGATACTGGTCTAGAAAACCTAAGGAATCCATTGGTACCAACTATGTCATACTAGCTTGTCATGAATGAGGCTAAATAAGGCTCCAAATTTATGCAAAATTTTGGCGAGGGAAATGGGTTCTATGCGTACCCACGAGTCTCCCCTTTACAGACAAGACAACTTTAAGGCAATATAAAATAAATTAAAAACGCATCCAAGAATCATTCGAGACGAATAGAAATCTGATGGATCAAACCACTTCCACACAAGGTTTTAGATGCATGCTAGCCAAATGTTAAAAAAACTGTAAATGCATCCATCTCTCCAAGATGTGTATGTAATCCTTACTCCTCTCAAGAATAACTACGTCAGTGAGGGATGGATTAATAGAAAACAAGTAGTCCATAAGACGCGTTGTCCAACCGCGTAAGACATCCAAAGTGTTAAAAGTTGTCCTGAACGGCTGGCAGTCACAGAGACGGGGGGAGACGCGATAGTATACAAATGTGGGGATAAGGGCTCACATTTCTCTCCTCACATTCCTAGTGATGCACAGAAAAAAGCTCTGTGAAGAGTGAAAAAGACACCTAGAGAAAGAAGAGGCTCCTTTCTCACCTCCGCACAGCCGACCAATCACCAAGTAAAGTGGGTGTGAACATTAGATTGTCAGCTCTGGAAAGCTACAGAAATAATTGGGCACACTTTCCTTCCGTGAGAACGGCAGCTGAAATTTCACTGAAATTGCCCGCAGAGGAAAACATCTCCAGCGATTTCAACAAATACAATCAAACAGAGGGCACATCCAGCTGTTGTGTTAATCTGATCCCTGATCAGTTTGACCACTGACTGATCTGTGAGGGTGAGGGAGCAGCTTGAGTGAGAGCCTGTGAAGATGATTAAACGTTTGTCTCACTTGTAAATGCGATTCATGCATGTGTTTATTAGTTTAGGGGAAGTTATTAGTTTGCTAATTGTTTTAACAGAATGGCTAAAGAGCAGAGGTTCTTCTTCTTCTGCTGTTCTTCAGTTACCGAACAGCTTCAGCTGCGCCACCACCGCCCTCGGGACTGTAGGGCCGACACCGATTTACATGTGGCCGAGAAAACAAAGACAGACCGCAATCAGATTTGTGATCTGGCCGACTGAGATGCGTACAGTATATGCGACTAAGTGTATATGAAAGTGTATTACATGTCATCTGGATTTTATCTGGATATGAGACACTTGAAATGACAAGTGGATACGGAGCCTTAGTAAAGACAAAGGCCCACTAGACCACATCTAGCAAGTTTGTGTCTTGACGTCAGAATAGCGTCCAAACTTGATGTAAATGACACGGTGAAGCACACTAGCAGAGTGATTCTTTTATGAAAATATCGAGCATGTTTGATCATCAGCACTTCCAGGATGCTTCTCGGACGAGGTCAGTCCCGGGACAAATACACCCGCTGATGATGACGTAGAAGACATGCAGATTCTGAAAAATTCCTCAGGATTTCTTGTCCTTGACTTGTCAAAGAACAGTCCTGGACTTGAGCTAATGCCGACCATACACTAGGAGACTTTGAAAAGACTTTTAAAATATTGAAGTCTGACACCCTCTCACATCTAAAGACAATGTGTCTTATGTTGAGTTTTTAGTCACAGACTATAATATTTTGCAAAAACTGGGGATCTTGCAGGGTCACTATTTATAAGACTACAACTAGATTCCTTTTGAGATGATGTCACTTCCTGCTCCTGGTGTGAATTTACAAGAACAAAAACTGTTGAGAAAGAAGTGGACAGAAATTGCTGCAGCCCTCGAAATCCCCGGTGAGTATGCTATAGCTAGCTAGCTAACTAGCTAACCACTGTACCGAGTGGGGCGACTTGCAAGCTAACGTTAGCTACTGGAATGTTTGCTATTAGCCTACGAGCTAACTGTATGTTTCAGCTGGAGATTGTTAGATTCAATGTATACTGTAAATCGACAAACATACACTAGTGTACATATGAGAGAAAGCGAGAGAGCGAGTACTGCAGCCAGATTTATGATTGAAGCCAGAAATATTCAGCTGAAACATATGGTCATTATCATTATTTATTATTTTTTTTTTAAGAAACCAAAAGATTTGTGGTATTTTCTTTTAAATTTATAAGTAACACGTAATCTGTTATACTCCTGGTGAATATAATTCAATTAAACTTATTTACACATACATATGTATTTTGTATATACAGTTCCCTTTGTTAACACCTTATTTTGAAAACCAGACGTAGTCACATACAGTATGTCCGTCGCTAGCTCTACCGTCAGCTCCGTTCTCTTTAAACATCCATGGTCAGCTCAATCGGGGCCGTTTGAATGCATTTAACATAAATGTCAGTATATGGGTGCTCTACAGTTGTAGCGTCGGCCGATTTGACCACAGAGATGAGAGTTACGGCTGGTTTGACCGCACGTTACCGCAATACCATAACGTTTCCTGTCCATGACAGAGTTAGCATGTAGCTTTAGCCATGATGTCTAGCTCTGCTGTTCCTGGCGATGTGTGAAACCCAAAGTGTTTCCATACTTTACTGTATGTGTAGTGTTTACCACTTTGGATTTAACATGTGAGGGTGCAGGTCGCAGTCACGCGGACCCTTCGCCGTTATTTGGTTTGTCGTTTCGGCTGGCTGCGGTTTGTTTTTGTGACGGATACGGAACGGATATGACGTCACGTAACAATAAAAGCGGTAACTTCTTTCTACCGCCGCACAGACTCAAATGAATCAAATATATCGATTGTGGCATTAAAAAATTGATTTCAAAATTGTAAAAAAGAAATTGCGATACATAGGTGAATTTTTCCCCCTATTGGATTGTACTATTATTCCTATACTTCCTCACAAAAAGTGGTTTACAGATGTAAAGCCTTTCCTTCCTTTTGCCAGTTTCTTACAGCCATGTACATCAAGTAAAAGTTAATTTTCGACTTTGTGACACCAGAGTCAGGGTGAAACAAATCTGTAGTTATAAAGTTTACTGTATGCTTACTTTTATGGACAGGCAGGGTTTTTGTGTGATGACCTGTAGTCTGCTGTATGCAGTGGAATATTCATCTAAGAAAATAGCACACATAACCCCACACTGACCTTGATTTTGTAATGACAGGATCATTTAAACTGGAAGAAGACATCTGAATAAACGGATTCCCTGCAGTTTGCTCTTGGTTTTATGAACTGAACACATTGCTACAAGCTCTGCAAGACCGACAAAGCACGAGGTCAAGGGAGGAAAAGCTGGCAGAATCTGCTGTGTTAAAATGTAACTTTGAAAAATGAGCATCTACATAAATCAGCTTTTAAAGTTTGCTGTTCTCTTACTTTTGTGCAGACACAGTGTTGTAAAAAAAAAAAAAAAATCAAGTAAGGTCAGAGAAGATTTAAAAAACAAAAAAGTCAAGATTTGATTTTGTATGATGCTGAGGATTTTTGCAGAAGGTTGGACTTTAAATGTGTTTACTAGTCATGTTGAGTCGGCAGGCTGTGTGCGAGCTATTTTTCATCTCCGCTGTAATGCAAATAAAGCGAAACAGCTTCCCTCAGCAGAGAGGAGCAAAATAGTAGCAGGCAAAGGTTACATCCTCAGTGAGCGTTTTGCTCGTGTCGGCAGAGATGCAAACGTACTCATCACACACCGTCTAGATGCAGAGGAACACTTACAGGAGCACAGAGTGAGACAGATGCATTTAACACAGCAGCAAAACACAGACATACATCTGCTCTTCTATGCATAAATATTAGAGGTGGGAAAAAAATCGATTCAACTATGTATCGCGCTTTTAAAAAAAAAAAATTACGATTTTGAAATAGATTTTTTAATGCCAGAATCTATATATTTGCTTCAGTTGAGTCTGTGTGGAGGTAGAAGGAAGTTACCGCTTTTATTGTTGTAGTCTGAGTAACGTGACGTCATATCCGTTCCGTATCCGTCAACCAAAACAAACGGCAGCGAGCCGAAACGAGAAAGTAGAAAACAGCGGAGGGTCCGCCGCAGGGATACGACCTGCACCCTCACATGTTAAATCCAAAGTGGTAAACACTACACATACAGAAAAGTATGGAAACACTTTGGGTTTCACACATTGCAGGAAAAGCAGAGCTAGACATCATGGCTAAAGCTGCATGCTAACCCTGTCATGAACAGGAAACGTTATCATATTGCGGTAACGTGCGGTCAAACGAGCCGTCACTCTCATCTCCGTGGTCAAATCGGCTGACGCTACAACTGTAGAGAACCCATATACTGACATTTATGTTAAATTCATCCAAACAGCCCCGGTGGAGCTGACCATGGATGTATAAAGAGAACGGAGCTAACGGTAATAGCTAGCGACAGACTTGGCAAAGTTAGCGGAAGTATACACGTGTGACTACGTCTGTTTTTCAAAATAAGGTGTTAACAAAGGGAACTGTATATACAAAATACATATATAGAAATAAGACTGATTGGATTATATTCACCAGAAGTATAAAATATTACATGTCCCTTATAAATTAAAAAGAAAATATCACTAATTTGTGAGGGAAATGTCTATATTCTTTGATTTTTGGGTGGCTGGAAAAAAAATCTAATAAATAATTCCTGACAATGACTTATATATATTTGACTTCAGGACATCTCAGACTACATACATGCTGAAAATCAAACATTTTTACCGTATTAATTTAGATATTTTCCAATGTAAAAGTCCCTAGAAGTGTATGATTCAACTTTTCCCATGGTCTAGTGTTAAAAAAGTTAAAACACAATAAATCGTAATATCGAATTGCAATACTTGTAGAATTGCGATGCTTAAAAATCGCAATACATATCGAATCGGGAGATAGGTGTATCGTCCCAGCCCTAATAAATATACACAAATCCACACACATTTTCCCATAAACACATGCAAATCCTTGCACGTACACACTCCTATGCACACACAACATGTGCTCTGCAAAGCAAAGATGCTTCTGACAATGTTAAACAAGCCATTAAATCATCTTTGCCAAATGGAGGGATCAGAAAAAGAGAGTGAGGGGATGGGGGAGGGGAGGGGAGAGGAAGTGATTTCCCCTCGCAGGCAAAATGCCATAATAAGTATATTGTTTTTCAAAGTGAAAACCTTGAATCCAAGTCTCATCTCCCCAGAGATGCAAGAGGCTTACTCTTCTGAGCTATTTGCAATTTCAAATAAATTTCTATGGGCGTGTGCGCACGCACAAATCTACGTAAAATATGTATTCGAGAGACGGATTCTTAGAGGAAAAGAAACAGAGAGTGATGGAAGCAAGGGACCATCGAGGAGAAGGGGGTGGGAGGGAAAAAAAGCCGCAATTATATTCTCTGCTTCATTTTAATGAAGAGCAAAAGTAATTCCCCTATGAAAGCAGCAGTAATTGCCCAAACAGTCTTATTATGTGACAATCATACTTAGAACAAAATGCAGTGTGAAATTGCGAGGGATTTCAAATCAAGGGGAATTTTTTTTTTTTTGCAAGAAGCCTGACAAGTTAAGATAATTAAAATGTATTTTGTTTTTATTTTTGGAACAGAATGACATTTTTTTTCCCAGGGTGTCAAGCTGTCCTCTCTGTCCCGTCGTTGAGTATAACAGGCAATTATACAGCAAGAGATTTGGCTCATGTTCCCAAACAGTCGACATCAGAGGAGAACGGACTGGAACTCCACACAATGTAATCTCCCCGTCCCAACTCTAAGTTAGACATTAGGATGAGAATCTATTATTTATGGAACATGTTGATCTTAAAGAGCTCAAACGAGGCTGCTGTGGATAACGGGACTCTTTGGATATGCGTTTCATTTTAATGATGGGAATACAGAGCCGGTCGCAGGATTTGAATGGATGTGACGAACCCCGACACAAAGAAGCCTAATATTCAGTGCTTGAAGTGGAAAAGAATAAGTGTCAGTACTCTCTTATTCACATGTTGGCGTGTGTATCGGCCGGTATCGGCAATCTCTTGCGACTTATTTCTATTTATTCATTATTTCTTTAAAACTTAAAAAAAGTTTAAAACTTATACTTTATTAGATTTGTCACATACAGGTACATGCATGAAATTTGACCTCTACATTTAACCCATCCTAAATTAACCATGTTATACTGTGTCACTCATAATCAGTTATGATTTTATTGCTATATTATTATTAGGGCTGTCAAAGTCAACATGATAATAACGCGTTGATGCAAATTTGTTTTAATGCCACTAATTTCTTCAACGAATTAACACAATCAACGTTTCGGAGGTTGTAGTGGGCTCAGTTTTACAGCTAGAGTGAGAGTATTCACAATATGAAACTAGAAAAACTAATGAATCCATTGGTATCAACCTTGTCATATCACTTTGTCAGGAAGGAGACTAAATAACAGTCCCAACTTGCGCTAAATTTTGGTGATAAAAAACTGGCATGGCCATTTTCAAAGGGGTCCCTTGACCTCTGACCTCAATATATGTGAATTAAAATGGGTTCTATGGGTACCCACGAGTCTCCCCTTTACAGACATGCCCACTTTATGATAATCACATGCCGTTTGGGGCAAGTCATAGTCAAGTCAGCACACTGACACACTGACAGCTGTTGTTGCCTGTAGGGCTTGAGTTTGCCATGTTATGATTTGAGCATATTGTTTATGCTAAATGTAGTACCTGTGAGGGTTTCTGGACAATATCTGTCATTGTTTGTGTTGTTTATTGATTTCCAATAATAAATATATACATACATTTGCATAAAGCAGCATATTTGTCCACTCCCAAGAGACACATTCTGAATTTCTACAGTGGATAAAAGATACTAGGAGATATTGGGTTTGGGGGTCCTCCTCCAAGAAAATGTGAAGGTTTTAGACTTAAAACTATGCAACTTTACATCATTTTGGACGATTATTATTACTAGTTACATGACTTTGTTATTATTATTATTTACACATATCACAGCCTTCGTCTGAACGTTTGATTCTCCTGGAAATGTTTGCTCTAAAAGAGCAGATTCAGAAACCTTTTATATAATGTTTCATTAATTATATTTGTTCACAAATAAAAAAAAGTTATGACAAACAGTCCACTTATTATTTTACATATAGGACGTGAACATTGTATTGATAAATTACAGCACCCTCGTTCTCACCCTCGCCCCGTGCGTCGGCTCGCCCAGATGCTCCCCACGTTGTTTTTATGTTCATACGGCTTATGAGGCGCGGCGCAAAAATGCTGGCCCTGCGCCGTTATGAATCTCCCAGAGAACCCGATATGGAGAGGGCAGAGAAGAGTACCGGCAGCTTGTGAAAAGTTCCAGTGTGCAAGGAAAAAGTCCCGGTACATCAAAGAGTAAAATGAAGAAGTGCCCATACTGTGTACCGGTGAGTATCGGCCCACTTTGAGCACTGCTAATATTCAAAGCTAGACACGTTGCTGGGACACTTGAAGGAGTAATCCCCACTTGAATACTCATAAACGGTTATGCTTCATTAATTTCCAATGCAGACTTATTTTGTGAGAAAGTTTTCTATGCACAATCCCCTCCTAACCTGCTTCACCTCGTTGTAATTCAGTTTGTGATTTCCTCCTTTTCTCAGAATGACTCCCAGCAGTTCTCAGAGAAGATGACTGAACCTGTTGAGTTCCAGCCGTAGATTGCACTCGTAGGTTGAGAGAGCAATTAGTGACAGTGATTACTCGTGATAGAAAGATTATTCAAGTCCCATCGTGCTTCTCACTTAAAATTCCAAATCTTGTGGCGGCACTGTATTCTACTCTACTGAAGCTACTGTTAAGAGGAGAAATGAGTTCCTCCTCTTCTGTGATGGATTCATCCGTGCTTTATTGTTGCACACTGAATTAGAATAATGAGGTTCTAAAAGGAAGCTCTTGCTCTTTGACTGGTGCCAAAAACCATTTTCCATTGATATTTGAGATGGCTGAAAGATTTTATGCAATCAGACTATATTCAAACAGCTCTGATAAGAGAGAAAAAAAATCATGACAAAACAAAAAAATGGGTCCAGATGTGCATGGTGCATAGCTAAAAGCAATTTAGTAATAGCTACAAAAAAGTGATTAATGGGGAATCCATTCTACAAAAGACTAGTCACAAGGAACGTGAATTTGCCTTGTAATTCGGGGGCAGAGTGTCCCGGGGTACATTATAGACTTAACACTGATTTCTGGGGGTCTCCAGGACAGAATTAGGGTCTTTTCTCTGGAAATAGGAAAATAACTTCTGTAATGTAATGAACATTATAAAATGGGGCCAGGATCAATAAAGTTCATGTGCACCCAATTAGACTATTATCAGGCCATTAAATAGGTGTTATCAATCTAGTATAAACACCATAGATGTGGGTCAACAGGGACCTACTATGTTGTAAAAGTGAAAGTGAAACTTAAAAGCAACACGTTCTAACATGTTGTAAAACTGCATGAAACAATACGTTTTGAACACAAACAAAAACGGTTCTTTAGGTTTAGGTAACAAAACTACAACTTCTTTAGGTTTAGGTAACAAAACTACAACTTCTTTAGGTTTAGGCAATAAAACTACAACTTCTTTAAGTTTAGGCAATAAAACTACAACTTCTTTAGCTTTAGGTAACAAAACTACAACTTCTTTAGGTTTAGGCAAAAAAAACAATTAGGTCTATGCAAACAAACTACAACTTCTTTAGGTTTAGGCAACAGAACTATAACTTTAGGTTTAGGCAAAAGAAACAGTTGGGTTTAGGCAATACAACTACAACCTCCTTAGGTTTAGGCAGCAAAAAAACACTTTGTTAAGTACAGGGAAAAATATCATGTTTTGGGTTAGAATAACTATGAACACAAAGACAACTACACATTGTTGGTTTCACACAAGATGTGAACTCCTGTCAATACTACAGCGCCTGACTTCCGCTTCTGCTCCTGTCATAATTACTATGGTAGCTAGAAGTCACTGTCGTGTTCTTTTATACCTTCTTTTGGTGATCTACGATGTGAACACATGATAAAACCTACTAGTGGGTGTAGTAGGCCCCTACTGGCCCACATCTATGGGGCGTATAGCAATTGATAATAATAAAAAAAACAATTCTTCAGTACAGCTGTATTATACCTTCAGATAAACGCGAGTAGGCGGGGGCGGAGAGAGAAAAAATAATCGACGATACCTGCTTTGATTTCAATGATCGAGATAGGTTTTCGATCGATTTTTGATGTAGAACCAAAATAGTGACACCCCTACAAAATACATATATGGAAAATAAGATTGATTGGATTATATTCACCAGAAGTATAAAACATTACATGACCCTTATAAATTGAAAAGAAAATACCACTAAATTCTGAGGGAAATGTCTGGAAAAAATTGAATAAATAATGCCTGACAATGACTGATATATTTGACTTGGACATCTCTGACTATATACATGCTGAAAATCAAACATTTCTACTTTATCAATTTAGATATTTTCCAAAGTAAAAGTCCCTAGAAGCGTATGATTCAACTTTTCCCCATGCTCTAGTGTTAAAATAGTTAACAAAAATCGCAATAAATCGTAATATGGAATCACAATATTTGTAGAATCGCAATACTTAAAAATCGCAATACATATCGAATCGGCACCCAAGTATCGGGATAGTAACGAATCGGGAGATAAGCGTATCATCCCAGCCCTATAATAAAGCCCCTTGAAATTTGTGAAATTTAGCTGTATAAATAAAATGGACTTAGCTTGACATTACAAATAGAAAGGAATAAGCAAAATGTTCAACAAAAAATAAGGACACTGACATGATGGTCGATGGCATCGCCTAAAAATATGTTTTAAGACATCGAGAGAAAGAGCTACCACAGTAAATACAATGTCCCCTCTTTGCCAAGATCCCCAGTCAACAGACCTAAGTGACCTGGCTACTTTATGCAGTGTAAGAAAAAAAAAATCTAATATTCTATATGAAGGAGCCGTACTGTTCTTGGCCATATGCAGTAGGTGATCTTTAAATTAATCTGGGACTCAAAGGCTACCAGTGCAGTGAAGCCAATAATGAAGTAATATGATCCCTGCATGGGGTCTTTGCACAAAGTCTTACTGCTGCATTTTGAAAGTGGCTGTTGTGGGTTTACTGAGGTAGGAGGAAGTACAAACACGTGTTCTTTATTTCATTCCAAATTTTAGATGAATACCGCTGATTGTACTTTAGTAACCTGACAGATCAGGTATCAGATCAACATCTAAAAACCTCTAACTTTAGCAAACCAAAACATCCGCTGATTAAGTCTGTTGTATCAAAATGAACAAGGACAGAAAGTGTATCACAATTGAGTTATTGGAACAATGAATTGCACTTAAAAAATTATGTTGTATATGACTTTATGCTGATAAGTGGATTATATGATTAGAATTTGGTCCAAATAGCAATGCTAATGATAAAACTAGAATAACCGCCTCGCAGTTGTATACCTCCGCCAACAAGTCACGTTGCAGTTTACATCCATGTCAGTCCAAAATGTCATCACTTCATCATTTTACCCTCATTGTGTGTAATTGTCATAATTAGCATATGAATTATTGAGTTATGGCCAAAAAAGTGTTTTATAAGGTCACAGTTAGGGCTGTCGCAATAACCTAAAAAATCCAATACTGCGATGTTGACAAGTCAACAGCAGGGGATGGCAAGCAACCGCCACAACCGCTATGTTCCCGTTTTTTTTTGTTGTAATCTTTGCAATGGGAGTGCCACGGCAGCAGCGGGACGAGGTATTCTGCGCTGAGCGCTGCACGTTTGGTGTTTTTTCTGGTTGCCATGAGTTGAAAAATTTTCAACTTTAGGTAAAATGCTGCGCTCATCAGTTTCACTTTTTACCCAGCCCTCTATATCACTATGAAGGAGGGGCAGAAAAAAAACCACAAAGACCAACCGTTAAAATTCCAGTATATAATGTATATTGTATAGAAACATATTGAATAGATCAGCTCCATTGTCACCGATATCCGATCCAGCTATTTGAGTCAGTATCGGCCCGATATCCGATCCGGTAACGGTAACGGTATTGGTGAATCCCCAATAAGAACTTAACAATAAAGCTTATATGTACAGCACTAAAATGAGGATATATTAAGTAATTTGCAAAAAAAAAAGCAATAATAGCGCACTGTTGAGCCAATCATTATCACCGCAGGGGAAATTTCTTCAAAGCGACAGCCCTAGTCACAGTGACCTTGACCTTTGACCACCAAAATCAAATTAGTTCATCCTTGAGTCCAAGTGGACGTTTGTGCCAAATTTGAAGAAATTCCCTCCAGGTGTTCCTGAGATATCACGTTCACGAGAATGGGTCTGACGGACGTACCGTACGTATGTATGGACGAACGGACAACCCGAAAACATAATGCTTCTGGCCACGGCCATCACGGATGTAATACAAATGCAACCAAAGCTGCAAATTATGTGTCAAAGGGGACGCATATGCAAAATAAATAGAAAAAGCCTTAGATACGAGCGCTGAGGCTCACTACACATCAACAGGGCAGAAGCATAAACATTAAGGGGAAGGATAAGTTAAAGTCATGCTTCTTTGGGTGAGGTTGAGCAATTACAACATTAAAACAGTTAATGACATGCCATAGGTGAGGAATGTATTTATAAAACTGAAAACGGGGGTGTGTGGCATCAACAACATCCATGGGGAATTTAACAAGGATTATATCCAGATGGCTAGAGGACAACCAAACATGTGACATAATGTTGTTAAGCTCCTTTAGGGAGACTGGGACAAAGTGATTCAGCAATGCAGGGAGAACACAATAAAAGAGAACGGAGGAGCTAGGCTGTGCTGCGTGTTGTCTTTTATGGAGCTACCAGTGTTTGCAGGACTTTCACACAAAAAGTAGGAGCTCAACGTTGTGCAGAGGAAGGCCGTCATTTCCAATGGAGAGAACCGTTCATAGTTCAGCTTAATTGAACTTTGACTCCAAATACACTGACCTTGCATCCAATGGGATTCAGGGATCGACGGGAGGCAGATGTTATGATGGTGACATCTTTTCTGTAGAGAAGAGAGTGTAAAAGTTAATTTCGGGTTGTCGAATTATAAAGGAAAATACAGTATATATAAAAATATCTGTGGCGGTTAAGGCGGGTGGTTGTATGGGGGAAAGTTTATATGTACCTTCTTTTGGTGATCTACGATGTGAACACATGATAAAACCTACTAGTGGGTGTAGTAGGCCCCTACTGGCCCACATCTATGGGGCGTATAGCAATTGATAATGCTAAAAAAACATTTCTTCAGTACAGCTGTATTATACCTTCAGATAAACGCGAGTAGGCGGGGGCGGAGAGAGAAAAAATAATCGACGATACCTGCTTTGATTTCAATGATCGAGATAGGTTTTCGATCGATTTTTGATGTAGAACCAAAATAGTGACACCCCTACAAAATACATATATGGAAAATAAGATTGATTGGATTATATTCACCAGAAGTATAAAACATTACATGACCCTTATAAATTGAAAAGAAAATACCACTAAATTCTGAGGGAAATGTCTGGAAAAAATTGAATAAATAATGCCTGACAATGACTGATATATTTGACTTGGACATCTCTGACTATATACATGCTGAAAATCAAACATTTCTACTTTATCAATTTAGATATTTTCCAAAGTAAAAGTCCCTAGAAGCGTATGATTCAACTTTTCCCCATGCTCTAGTGTTAAAATAGTTAACAAAAATCGCAATAAATCGTAATATGGAATCACAATATTTGTAGAATCGCAATACTTAAAAATCGCAATACATATCGAATCGGCACCCAAGTATCGGGATAGTAACGAATCGGGAGATAAGCGTATCATCCCAGCCCTATAATAAAGCCCCTTGAAATTTGTGAAATTTAGCTGTATAAATAAAATGGACTTAGCTTGACATTACAAATAGAAAGGAATAAGCAAAATGTTCAACAAAAAATAAGGACACTGACATGATGGTCGATGGCATCGCCTAAAAATATGTTTTAAGACATCGAGAGAAAGAGCTACCACAGTAAATACAATGTCCCCTCTTTGCCAAGATCCCCTAGTCAACAGACCTAAGTGACCTGGCTACTTTATGCAGTGTAAGAAAAAAAAAATCTAATATTCTATATGAAGGAGCCGTACTGTTCTTGGCCATATGCAGTAGGTGATCTTTAAATTAATCTGGGACTCAAAGGCTACCAGTGCAGTGAAGCCAATAATGAAGTAATATGATCCCTGCATGGGGTCTTTGCACAAAGTCTTACTGCTGCATTTTGAAAGTGGCTGTTGTGGGTTTACTGAGGTAGGAGGAAGTACAAACACGTGTTCTTTATTTCATTCCAAATTTTAGATGAATACCGCTGATTGTACTTTAGTAACCTGACAGATCAGGTATCAGATCAACATCTAAAAACCTCTAACTTTAGCAAACCAAAACATCCGCTGATTAAGTCTGTTGTATCAAAATGAACAAGGACAGAAAGTGTATCACAATTGAGTTATTGGAACAATGAATTGCACTTAAAAAATTATGTTGTATATGACTTTATGCTGATAAGTGGATTATATGATTAGAATTTGGTCCAAATAGCAATGCTAATGATAAAACTAGAATAACCGCCTCGCAGTTGTATACCTCCGCCAACAAGTCACGTTGCAGTTTACATCCATGTCAGTCCAAAATGTCATCACTTCATCATTTTACCCTCATTGTGTGTAATTGTCATAATTAGCATATGAATTATTGAGTTATGGCCAAAAAAGTGTTTTATAAGGTCACAGTTAGGGCTGTCGCAATAACCTAAAAAATCCAATACTGCGATGTTGACAAGTCAACAGCAGGGGATGGCAAGCAACCGCCACAACCGCTATGTTCCCGTTTTTTTTTGTTGTAATCTTTGCAATGGGAGTGCCACGGCAGCAGCGGGACGAGGTATTCTGCGCTGAGCGCTGCACGTTTGGTGTTTTTTCTGGTTGCCATGAGTTGAAAAATTTTCAACTTTAGGTAAAATGCTGCGCTCATCAGTTTCACTTTTTACCCAGCCCTCTATATCACTATGAAGGAGGGGCAGAAAAAAAAACACAAAGACCAACCGTTAAAATTCCAGTATATAATGTATATTGTATAGAAACATATTGAATAGATCAGCTCCATTGTCACCGATATCCGATCCAGCTATTTGAGTCAGTATCGGCCCGATATCCGATCCGGTAACGGTAACGGTATTGGTGAATCCCCAATAAGAACTTAACAATAAAGCTTATATGTACAGCACTAAAATGAGGATATATTAAGTAATTTGCAAAAAAAAAAGCAATAATAGCGCACTGTTGAGCCAATCATTATCACCGCAGGGGAAATTTCTTCAAAGCGACAGCCCTAGTCACAGTGACCTTGACCTTTGACCACCAAAATCAAATTAGTTCATCCTTGAGTCCAAGTGGACGTTTGTGCCAAATTTGAAGAAATTCCCTCCAGGTGTTCCTGAGATATCACGTTCACGAGAATGGGTCTGACGGACGTACCGTACGTATGTATGGACGAACGGACAACCCGAAAACATAATGCTTCTGGCCACGGCCATCACGGATTTAATACAAATGCAACCAAAGCTGCAAATTATGTGTCAAAGGGGACGCATATGCAAAATAAATAGAAAAAGCCTTAGATACGAGCGCTGAGGCTCACTACACATCAACAGGGCAGAAGCATAAACATTAAGGGGAAGGATAAGTTAAAGTCATGCTTCTTTGGGTGAGGTTGAGCAATTACAACATTAAAACAGTTAATGACATGCCATAGGTGAGGAATGTATTTATAAAACTGAAAACGGGGGTGTGTGGCATCAACAACATCCATGGGGAATTTAACAAGGATTATATCCAGATGGCTAGAGGACAACCAAACATGTGACATAATGTTGTTAAGCTCCTTTAGGGAGACTGGGACAAAGTGATTCAGCAATGCAGGGAGAACACAATAAAAGAGAACGGAGGAGCTAGGCTGTGCTGCGTGTTGTCTTTTATGGAGCTACCAGTGTTTGCAGGACTTTCACACAAAAAGTAGGAGCTCAACGTTGTGCAGAGGAAGGCCGTCATTTCCAATGGAGAGAACCGTTCATAGTTCAGCTTAATTGAACTTTGACTCCAAATACACTGACCTTGCATCCAATGGGATTCAGGGATCGACGGGAGGCAGATGTTATGATGGTGACATCTTTTCTGTAGAGAAGAGAGTGTAAAAGTTAATTTCGGGTTGTCGAATTATAAAGGAAAATACAGTATATATAAAAATATCTGAAACCTGGCGGAAAGTATTACAAAGGACGAAGAAAGAAAGAGAAAATGGTTGTAGTGGGCTCAGTTTTAGCTAGGGTAAAGATATTGGTATCATATGAAACTAGACGGCCTAAGGCATGCATTGGTACCAACCATGTCATACTAGCTTGTAGGGAAGGCAGCTTAAATAACGCTACAAATTTTGGCGAGGACTGGAATGGCCATTTTCAAAGGGGTCCCTTGACCTTTGATCTCAAGATATGTGAATGAAAATGGGTTCTATGGGTACCCACAAGTCTCCCCTTTACAGACATGCCCACTTTATGATAATCACATGCAGTTTTGGGTAAAAACCATGCCGTTTTTTACATGCAGTATAAATATGTTATTTTCGCCTATTCTAAAAATGGTGTATTTGAATATTTCTAAACTAATTATCTTGGAATTTCATGAATTAAGTATGACTGGAAAGCTGAGACTCCAACAACCACCGTACTTTTAACCAGGAGACCCGTGTTCAAGACTGTTGTTGACCGGTGTTTTGTTCTGTAAGTTATGTTAGTGACGATTGTCACGTCACGGTTGTCACATGTTTTTTATTGACGTTTGTGACGTGTTTTCCGTAGTTGTTTCCTATGCGTATTTTACTTTGTTTACTTACATATTTTAAGCCCAACCGTTATGTTTTCCCTTACCCTAACTAAGTGGTTTTCTTGCCTGAACCTAAGTTAGCGATTTTCTTGCCTAAACCTAACTGAGGACGTTTGCGTGGCGTACAAATGACACGCAAAAAGGCATAATTTGCAATTGAAAAAAGGTAATAAATCGCAATATATCTTAGTAGATCGCAAAATGTTATTATTATTTGCATTATATTAAAATATTGCGACTAAAGTATCTTGATAATATCGTTTTGTGGGGCCTCTAGTGATTCCCACCCCTAGTTACTTATACTTAAAGGTATCACACACTGATTCCCAGCCCTAATTACTATACAGTATTTCTGGTGATATTTGAACACAAGAAACTCGATGAGATTCCCTGTGACAGAGTCTGCTCAATTAGCTGCGCAGACAAATTTAGAAAATGTTTCAACACTAAACACAACATCCACAGATCCAACCCAATTATTCTCTGAATTGACTCAGCCATGCTCTTACTGTATTATATAAGTCTCATTTTCAGCCTGCTTATAATCCGCAGGAAGGAGCGTTGGCCTGGCAGCAACTCCTCTGTCTTTCTTAGTCAGCAAAGACTTTAGTTCTGTGTGTAAAAGGAACTTTACCTAGGTCTGATCTTTCCCCGCGTCCCACATGCTGCAGTCGTTAAGTAGAAATTCTAGTTAACATTCATGTGCTCGGTTTGAGGACCCTGTTTTCTTCTGGGTTGAGAGGCAGTCTCCCAGGATGCTGTAAACGAAAAAAGGGGAGATGAGGAGAGATAAGGAGAAAGTACGTGAGGGGGTGGATGAGAGAGACGTTAAAGAACAAAAAGAATTTCAAGAAAATGCATAGGAGAGAGGATCAGAGGAAGCTAAAGCTTACATGTATGAATAGGAGAGAGGGAGAACATGCAAGAGAGTGAACAGCATAGGAACAAGTCAGCCATAAAAAAAGATGGAAAATAAAAGATAAGGCTGAAATTGAGCAGAACTTGAACATTTTCAAAAACATGAGAGCGCATGTGAGACAAAGAGACATCAAAAGGGAAAAATATGAGTGAGAAGGAAGAGTTTTTTGTGGTACAAGTGAAGGAAAGAAGGCAGGAGGAGGAGGAGGGAAAAAGAACACGATCGCAATTTGGTAAAGTCAAATTGAACAAAGAAAGACAAACAAAAGGAGGGGAGGGGGAGGCAGATGAGGAGACAAGTGGGAAGAGGAATGAGGAGAAGATGTGCGAGGGAGGAGAGGGAGAACAGAAGATGTAGATGTTAGATGAGGCTATGAAAGAGGAAAAACAATGTGGTGAAGGACAATGCAAAGCACACAAGAGAGATAAAGAAGAAACAAAGTGAGATGAGGAAAGAGCAGGGATGAAAATGAAAGGAAAGGACGTATTGCGAGGAGACAAGGACATGTAAAGTGAAGAGGGCACACAAGTCGATAGTGGCAGATGAGAGGCTGCGAGGAAACACTGAGCCAGACGAGCGGGAGACGAGGTGGAGAGAGAGGGAAGTGAAATGAAATGAGGAGATGAAGAATAGCGGAGGAGAGCAGACCAGGAGTGGTAGAGAAACTATATCTGGGCCAAGAAGAAAAGAGAAGAGGGTTGAAGGAGAGGAGCGAATAGGAGAACAGTGAAGATGACAAAATGAAATGAGAGGTGAGCAGACAGCTGTGTCTGCTCACACTGCAGAAAGTCCAGTCTGTCTCATAATCAGCAGATCCACCAGGGATTAGCCTTGGCCCCAAAAAACCCTCCCATGACCAAAGTGCTTCACTAAGGCTTTGTTAAAGACTTAAACTCTGACTGAGACATCAGCCCAGTCGCCGGGAAAAAATGTTGGCATTGTGCGTTTCTGCAAACCACGGATATGTTGGATGTGGACGCTTTTGCAGCAAGTGACGTAGTACGAGTGATGCCAGAGCTGGCCACGTAGTATATCGTTATTCGACCATTATTGAAAGTTTTGGTATAATAACGAGTTTAACAAGCGAGAAAGTCCACCAAGGGCGGGAGGGAGGTGTGGTGGACGGGTCAAAATACACAGGACTTTCACACACTGTCCTCGCTGTTACGTCACGCTGTTACGTCACGCTGTTACGTTACGTTGTTACGTTGTTACGTTGCGTTGCTACGTTGTTGCGTTGCTACGTTGTTACGTTACGTTGTTTACGTTACGCTGTTACGTTACGTTTTGTTAAGTTGTTTCGTTACATTGTTAGGGTTGTTATGTCACGTTATTAGGTTTCCATTTGAACACAAACCATGATGTTTTTTCAAACCTTAACCAAATAGTTTTGTTGCCTAAACCTAACCAATAAATCCACAACGTTATTCTGATGTGATACAGTCTGCAGCCTGCTAGCTTAGTTTAGCACAACAAATGGAAACAGGGGTAACCACTACAGTTTTGTACGAATTAAACAGGCAAGACATAACCTGCTAATCAGTGAGCGATAGAGGTGTTGGTTGGTAGGTGGATTTTGTTAGGAAAAAAAAACAAGGAAGGAAAGTGAGATCACAGAAGAGACAGAGGATGAACTGGAAGGCACAGAAGAGGAGAATATAAAGAGAGAAAACAAGGATATATTTGGGAAATCCTCCATTATATGATGCAATGTGTTTTGTTTCCGTGCCTTCATCTCTTCTGTGTTTAATGTGTTTGTTAATGGTAGCAACAAAACTGATGTCTAATACCTCATTAATGTCTCTTTTCTGTTTCTCTCTCCCCCGTTCTCCTTTATCTGTGTTTATCTGTGTTGTTTTCTCTCTTAATAGACCTCATATAATGCTTTTTCTTCTTCTTGTCTCTGTCCTTTAGCTCTGTTATTCCTCACGATGTGTGCTCTCTCTTCTTCTCTTCCCTCTCTTAAAATCGAACACCCTTTAATGCCATACTCTCCTCCGCCTCCGCCTCCTCCCCTATATGCAATAAATGGACTGCATTTATATAGGACCTTTCTACCTTACCATACGCTTTAAAATTTGCCTCTCATTCACACACACATTCATGCACCGATGGTATCAGAGCCGTCATGCAAGGCGTTGGCCTGCCCATCGGGAGCAACCTGGGGTTCAATGTCTCGCCCAAGGACACCTCGAAGTGTGGACTGGGGGAGCCAGAGATCGAACCGCCAACCTTGGGATTAAACCCGCTCTTCCTCCTGACCCATAAGGAACCAGGCTTTTTGAATATATCCCTTCCTCCTGTCATCCCTCCATCATCAGCATCGTTCTCTCTCTCTCCCTGAATGGACTTTAATTATTCAGCAGGGTATCAGGTGGCCTATTTACCCCTGATTGACAGACACACACACACACACACACACACACACACACACTAGAGACAAACACACTAGAGACAAACATGGGTTCAAAAACAGGTAAGCATACACACACACAATATTATATGCTGTATATGAACTGCACATACCCATCAGTGCTTGCACTCGCCCACAAGAACACAAAGCACTTATATTCAAACACACAAGTTCAAAAAGAAAATCACACACATCAAGAACAGACTTTCACAAACACAAACATGAAATGTATTCGTAGATGAAAGCCAACGCAAATGTAAATAAAGTGCATGGCACACAAATTTGCATGCATCCAGAAACACTTCAGACAGCATATAGAGCACTATATGGGAAACAGAGAGTGATTTTGGACACAGTCTAAAGGAGGTCACAGTTTTTGATCCCTATAAATTTCAATGGGG
>CAKAOJ020000270.1:947500-1254331 GCA_916701645.2 Sebastolobus alascanus
CTTATTTTAATAGCTTGACAGCCCTAGACAAAACACATCAAGAAAACTGAAAACATAAATTGGAAAAAAGTAGGGACAACAGTTGTTTGTGAATGAACAGTAAATTCAGAGTTCTTTAAAAATCAAGGTTTGGTCAGCAAAAACCATACAGAAGTAAACCTGCACAGATGAGCAGATTTACACTGAGTGGGCTTGTTTCAGTTTTGTGTTGTGTTATCTGAAATGTAGTTATGCTGTGCACCTCAAGGCCACCGTGTAAAGACCTTACATACAGCACAGAAAGCTTACCCTGTGTAGATGTGAGCTTTTTGACTGACAGCTCCGGCGTGTTTCATTTAATGGGTCCAACGTCCGTCCTTCAACTCGCAGTGGACATTGCACTCATGCTATCACCTGAAACGCTCGAATGAACTCAATCTAGAAGCTGTGAGACGTCGGTGTTAACTTTTATCCGTTTATTTATTTTAGAGGCACTGATGCATAGTTAATTTCAAAGTCAAACAGCTGAAAGTCAGCGTTAAATGGTTTTACTTTTTAAGGGCACCTAGTGTATGGCTCACTAGTTACTGTATAAACCAAGCTGAAAATAAGACCATATGAAGACACTGAGGATGGGTTCACCTCACTTTACATTAAATGAATGGAACATTCAAATGTGCTATGTAAGATTCACTGTGGCAAATGAAACCTGCAAATGCCGGCCGCACCCTTTCTTTTGTAGGACAGATGAAGTGATTGACAGCAGTAAATTGTTTGTGGTTGTTCTCCATGCTTTACACTCGCACGGTTCAGAGCAGACTGTGGGAGGGATTACTTACGTTAGACTTGAGAAATGAGATGACACCTGTGCCGGAAGCTTTTAGAGACAATGACAGCAGATTATGACATGTCACACAGACGAAACACTCACTGTGCAGATACTTGATACCAGATACAATGGAAAAACACAGGTATCGCTGAATGAAGTCAATAAACATTGAATGCAACTGTTTCTAGTAGGGCTGTCAAACTCAACGCGATAACGCGTTAAAAAAAAATAGTTTTTTCGTCACTTTTCTCCACATTTCACATTTCTTTAATGCTTTTTTTTAAGTTGCTGCTATACTAGCTTGTCCCGAAGGAAGCTAAATATCGCTCCAAACTTACGCTAAACTGGCATGGCCATTTTCAAAGGGGTGCTTTGACCTCTGGCCTTAAGATATGTGAATGAAAATGGGTTCTATGGGTACCCACGAGTCTCCCCTTTACAGACATGCCCACTTTATGATAATCACATGCAGTTTGGGGCAAGTCATAGTCAAGTAAGCACACTGACACACTGACAGCTGCTGTTGTTGGGCTTGAGTTTGCCATGTTATGATTTGATCATATTTTTTTATGCTAAATGCAGTAACTGAGGATTTCTGGACAGTAATTGTCATTGTTTTGTGTTGTTATTGATTTATAATACATACATTTTAATAAAGCAAGCATATTTGTCCACTCCCATGTTTATAAGAGCATTAAATACTTGACAAATCTCCCATTAAGGTACATTTAGAACAGATAAAAAAATGTGCAATTAATCACGATTAATTATGGACAATCGTGTGATTAATCGATTGACAGCCATAATATTTTGTATACATCTGACATATACAATTTGGTGTAACAACATCTTTATGGTACTTTCTGTATTTTGTCACCTTCATCAAATGTGCAATCTGAGTTTGTGACAAAGGAAGGAGTTATGACTTTTATAATTACTACATATTGAGAAAAGAAAAAAAAAAACACTTGAAGGAGAAATAAGGTGGATTTTGATCGTATTATTATTTGCACTCATGCAGCATTGAGGTCTGTGGGACTGCAAAGAATGAGCAAGTAAGGCATCATGGGATCGTCCTCAGACAGGCTTTCCAGCGGAGCTTCCAGGTATCTCGGTCCTTCATAAAACTTGCTAGCTTGCCAGCACTCTCCACTCCTGCATCTCTTCTCAGTACGTCCATGTATGTTGGTGTGGGACGTCCCCGTGATCGATGCCCGTGCGTTGGCTCCCACAGCACCAGCATGCTTGCTGGGAGTTCTTGATTGAACGCCAATATCAACAAAACATAAGAGGGCACATTCAATAAATAAAGAGACATACACACACACACACACACACACACACACACACAAATAAGCATGAACAGTGAGCACATAACATACTGAAAATGCATCATTTCTGTTTCACACACAGAAGCAAAGTACA
This sequence comes from Sebastolobus alascanus, assembly GCA_916701645.2. Lineage (NCBI taxonomy): Eukaryota > Metazoa > Chordata > Actinopteri > Perciformes > Sebastidae > Sebastolobus > Sebastolobus alascanus. The sequence goes on from CAKAOJ020000270.1 coordinate 949,734, forward strand.
TAAGTTCCCAATCACCTTCTGTTTTTTTCTCTCAAATGTGATCACAACACACACACACACACACACACACACACACGCACACACACACACACAGGGCTGAAAGAGGAAGCCGGTGCTTCCCCCTGCTGACCTTTTTGGGGTAATATTACCGACAGAGGAACATGACAGGCATTGTGAATTCACTGTGGGGGGGGGGGGACAGTAAAACAGAATTACAAAGAAAATATACAAAACACTAAAAAAAAAAAAAACTCTTGGTTTAAATTTAGAATACAGTTTGTGTACAAGAGCCTTGACACCCTCAGGCAAGCTACAGCAGCTGTGGTGTCTCTCATACACACACACACACACACTCAAAGCAGTGTCTTGTGATTTCAATATGTATTGCATGTAATAGACCTTAGAGAGGCCAGTGGAAGAGACACATAGAGAGAGGAAGAGAAGAGGAAGCTGAAGAAAGAAGAGGGACGAAGACATAATACACACATACAAGTGCCCATGTGTACAAAGCACTGGCAGAGGAGGAGTGAAACTGCGTGATTGACAGCAGCAGGTTTGTAACACTGAGCCAAGTGTGATCTCATACAGGGGAGCTGCTGTGTGAGAAACTGCTCAACTCTAAAACTCCATCAGATAAAAGGGCACTAAATAGGTCAGGGCTATAACCAAACATGGAAAACAGGATGGAAGAGTTATTCCACCTAACAGGATATGTTTGTCAGTGTTACGTATGATGTCGGTAAAATCATACACACAAGGAATTTATTTTCAGATTCCTTCCTGTAATTGTCACAGCTGTTCAGTCAACCCGTTCTCACTCCGAACCCTTCAAATATTTCCGATTGGGCAGTGCTCCTTGGAAACCGACGCACGGAGGCGCCCTTTAGCAACAGTATGTGACGAACCGGGCTTTCAACTAACTCCAATGTAAACCCACCCCCGGCGTTATTTGACGGCCGGTCAAGTGACATAGTCCGCTACAGCGGATGGAAAGGGTGGTGGATTGGTAAAACAAACACAAGACTTTCAACCAGCAGACCGCTGTTCGTATCCCGTGTGAAACTAAAAGTAACTCTGACTTATTTTCTTATGTCAGTCGTTAGTCAGTGAAGTTAACGTCAACCACGACCGTTTCTTAACTAAGTGGTTGTGTTGCCTAAACCTAACTTCCTGTGAAAACAGAAGTTTATTTCACAGGACTTTCAACAAGCAGACCGCTGTTCGTGTCCCGTGTGAAACTAAAAGCAACGTTGACTTATTTTGTCACATCAGTCCCGTGAGTTGTTTAATATCGTCAGCCCCATGAGTCGCTAGTCAGTGAAGGTAACATCAACCACGACTGTTTCCTAACCCTAACATCCTGTGAAAACGGAAGTTTATTTTGAAGGGACACTATGCATGTAACAAGCGTATATTGACACGCCGTCCCTGACACGTTTAAAAGTAACGTAAGAGGGGTACCCGTGCGACACTCTCCGATGCCGAAGGGGCACTGACCTAGTGGCGGTTTTTGACAAGTTGGGAGTAAGAATGTGTTGGTTCAGTTCACACCAGTATTACATGACTTGAATGAGCATGTTTTCACATGCTAATGGATAACATCTTACACATAAAATCATATCTTGTTCAGGCTGTTCTCATATACCGTTAGTAGCTATACCTACAAAAAGTAATGCACTGTAATTCGTATATATCACACAAATCCAATCCGTTCTCACTCCCAACTTGTCCAATACTGTTGTTTTGTAAGTGTCACACGACATCGGAGACAGACGCACGGACGCACCCTTTAGCAACAGTACGTGACAAACCAGGCTTTCAACTAACTCCAATGTAAACCCATCCCACAGCGTTTTTCGACGGTCGGAGCAAGTGACATAGTATTAATAGCGTGACAGTCCGCTAAAGGCGGGCAGGAGGGGCAGTGGATGGGTCAACTACAACCGTTTCCTAACCCTACCTAAGTGGTTGTGTTGCCTAAACCTAACTTCCTGTGAAAACAGAAGTTTATTTTGAAAGGACACTATGCATGTCACGAGCGTATATTTAGTAGTCCGTCCAAAAGTAATGCAAGAGGGTTATCCCATGCGTCGGTCTCCGATGCCGAGGATCACTGACCAAGTGGCATTATTTGATGAGTTGGAAGTGAGAATGTGTTGGTTCAGTTCACATCCGTATTACATGACTTGAATGAGCCTGTTTTCACATGCTAATGGATAACATCTAAAACATATCTTGCAAGGTTTTTCAGGCTGTTCTGATGTTTTCTCTTTTTGACAAACTAGGAACTTTTACTTGACAATAAAATCAAGCTTTATGTCACTTGTGTCAGCAAAGACAAGAAACTAGAAACTATTCATTACATAATAATATATATATTATATACAGACGAGCCAAAAACAGATGAGCAGACAGCAGCTACAAAAAGAGCAGACACTGCCTTGTGTCTTGCCAGTCAATATCAGCAATCAGACTTCATTATGGACACAGCATGGTGCCAAGAGCAAAGCAAAAGTGTTTTGTAAGTAGTTTTGTGCTGTGTTCTGCTCTGCGCTATAGTTGAATGGTTTTCTGCTTTGTACTCTGCCTCTCTGAGTGGCTCTATCATGGTTTCATGATCGGATTTATAATGTTGCTGCCTGTTTTCTGTATTGTTCTCAGTGTCTGTGTGAAGTCAGCTGGGATAAATCTGTGTAAAATATAATTGAAGTGCTTTTGATGTGATAAGAGAGCCTTTCAGTTACGGTAATAGGAATGTAAACCTTTGATCTTTCCAATATTAATTACTTAATAATACTTTAATTTAATTACTGTTTTTTTGTTATGCAATCAGTAACATCTTTTTAAAAAAAAGGTTTTTATTAATGTGAGCACATCATTTTTTTTCCGACATGTCTTATGTTATTGCTTTCTATTTTTATATTACTTTTGTGCATTTTATTTCCATTTTAATTTGTATTGTCGTCTGATTTTATTTAATTGCAGACCTGAAATGTTTTTGTTTGTTTTGTAATTCCTGTGTCAACCATGTAGAGCAGTGGTTCCCAACCTTGGGTTCGGGCCCCCCTTAGGGTAGCACCAAAGATCCCAGGGGGTGTGCCAGGATTTGTCTGCTTTGAGGTTGTCAAAATTAGATTTGCTCATGTATAACTAAAATCTTAATAACACACTTAATGGATAATTTATACAAAAGTCTGTTTATAAAACTACTTAAACATATATATATATATATATATATATATATATATAAAATTTCAAAAACAACATTTTCATAGTGGACAAAAACGTATTTGCTCTCCCGATTGACGCAGACAAAGGGAATCCCGCATCTGTATTAACCGGCAACCTAACAACACCATAAATTACATTTATTTCAACACAATAACAAAAAAATCTATTTTGGCCCTAAAGCTGTTGTAGTAAATTAATTAAATCATTATTATGATTATATGTCATTACGTATGTCATTATGTATCTGCATTTGCTTGGCGAATCTGTCAAGACGTCATCAATTTATTTATGTTGATGAAACTGACGAGTTATGTTCATGAAAGAAGTTGATTTAATTAAAAAAAGGACTAACTCATTTAATACACGGAATCACTTTTTTCAAATTGAGGATTTTGTTCAAGGATTTGTAATTTTTTTTAGAGTGATGATGTATGTGAGGCTCAGCTTTTCTTAGATAAAAGTAGGGGTCAGTTTCAAGGAAAATAGGTAGGGAACCACTGATGTAAAACAGTTTGTAACTTTGTTTTGAAAGGTACAGCATGTATAGAGTTTATTATCATTATTATTATTATTATTATTGTTATTATTATTATTATCTCTTGGTGTGTACATGCAAACTCTAACATTACTGTGTCTGTTGCTTCATTTGTATGCGTCAGCCTCTGTAATGTGGTCGAACCGGTGAGCACTTGCATGTGTAATTATCTTGTGTTTATTTTAAGAGGATCAAGAAGCATCAGCCATTGTCACATACCAGAGCATTCATAACCTGAGCTACTGTAGGTTTGCATCCTGTCCTTATATGGGCCTTTACTCACATGCCCTACCTGCATGTCTACCTGCGTGCACTCTGCTGGAGATTACCAGAGTCTTCCACAAGCTGCTAGCTTGACTGCTGTGAGTGCTGACAATAGCCATGTTCGTTGTTTACGTTCATAATGACATTTTGAGGTAGTGGCTTTGGAGGGCAGCCTGAAGGGACGCACTGTTGGTGCTGCCGACTTTGTGACTTTCTCTCTAGATTTAGGGACTTTTGGAGCTAGTGTTGCTAGCTACTTTCATTGGAAAAGAGTTCTCGGTCGAATTATTTTTAAAATCAAGCGTAGGGTACACCTGCTAGTTTCTCAACAATACCAACCCTTGCTTTAATGTGCAGTGAACAGCTTGCTCCCCTTTATAATTAACGTTCCTGGGTGGAAGTCAGTTTAAGAAAGTACGCTTTGACTGATCAGCTGCTGTTTGAGGCAAACCTAAAATCAAACAGTGTCTTTAACTTTCATGACTATAAAAATCATCTATTGTGAATGTCATTCTGTCCTCAGTTCTGCATCGCACCTGCTGTATATACCTGCGTGTGGCAAACAACGTACACAGTGTGAATAAAATGAAAAGAGAAAATACAGAACCTGGAAATATCAGGAAGGTGTCATTTCAGCCAGAAGAGATGAAGTGAGTAGAGAAAGAGGAGAGCAATGAAGACAGGAAATGAAAGATCAATTGCTCAAATCAAATGCTCAATCATTATTTGTGTGTGTGTGTTTTAGTTTAGTTGTATCTTATTAATCAATTAAATAATTTTAAATCTAAACATAATCTTTCATTTTACATCAAAAGTCAGCTGTGGTCATGATAAAAGACTGAGAAATTAATAAAAATAATAAAGACTTCAGTGAAATATGTAGTCTGGTTCTTTCTGCATGTTCTGGATCCTATTAAGATGCTCTCAGCCTCCTGCGAGTGGGTAGGAGGCTAATCTACACTCATTTCTAAGATAATCTTAAAAACTGACACTAAAGCTTAAGAATGTCTGTATGATGGATTTTACCATCATCATAGCCTCAAGACGCTGTTGGGAAACGAAGCCCTGATCTTTTTGTCAAAATCTTTTTCAACTTGAGTTTAAAATGATCCCATTTATTGATCATTTAGAGCTCTGTGGGGGAGGACTTCCACGTATTGATCCCCCAAACTGAGACAAAAGGAAGCTTTTATGAAAGGGCATCTTACATGTCCCCATAGATGTACTCATGCACTTCCATATTTCTTTGAGACATTGTGTGCATACGCCTGTAAATGTGTGATTGTGTGTTCTTGTGCTCCTCGTATTGTGAATACACGCTTGAGTTTTAGGCCATGGCTAGTTTCACTATAAAGCCTCATCCACACTGGGAACGTCAGGAGCGCGTGGCGGCTGCTTTACCTGTTGTTTTCTATTTCGGTGTCCGTGTTAACAGGCTAGAGCAGCCACACTGCCCATTGCTGGACAAAAAAGCATGAAAAAGACGTTGGTGAAAGTCATGCTGTACATCACGAAAAAAAAGCGAAATTTGTGTCTATGTACACGACTCAATACATTTTGTGACTATTTCACGTACTGCCAAGAGACTGTGTTGGGCTTTATGGGACCTGCAGCCTGGTTCCAAAAGCTTGTGGAAGTCCATTTTATTTTGGAATGAGATGTCCACATACTGGTGTAACCTTCAGGTGTTCACATACAATGTAGTGTAGTTCAGGATCGATTAGATTTAGCGAATAATAACATTAAACTTAAGTCGAATAAAGACCTCATAGGACTGAAGCACAAATGTGGATTTGTTGATGTAACTTCCATTTAGGGGCTTCACCCTGCTCCCCCCTCCACCTGCACCACTTCGCATCTAACTCCCGCCCTATCCTCCACCTCCCTCCTCTCTTGCTGGCACATCAATCGGAAATCGATGGCTGTCTGGGAGAGAAGGGTCGAGAGGTGGCAGCAGCAAAGCTATTGCTCCACCTGCTGAATGCTGCGTGCCTGGAATGCCAAAAACTAGGGAAAGAGATGGAGGGCGAGAAGAAAAGATAACAGTGCAGGGGGAGAGAGAGAGAGAGAGAGAGAGAGAGAGAGAGAGAGAGAGAGAGAGAGCTGGTGGCTTCAAAGCCAGAAAAGGGAGAGAGAGCTTATTGACTGAAGAGGATATACTGTACAAGGAGTAAAAATTATCTCTCCCTCAAAAGACTTCACGTCTCCATGTCTCTCTCCCACTGTTTGTCTTTCAGTCCCATATATCGCTCGCTGTGTCTCCACAGCTGATGGGGGGGTATCAGAATTGGATTGCAGTGATCCCTGCATGATACTGCCTTTCTCTCTCACAAATAATGAAGGATGCTGGAAGAGATGGGGGGTGTGAAGGAGGTGGTCGCTGTTAGAGAGGGGGAAAACATTAAGAGATAAAAGGTAGAAGGCCAGGTAGGAAGGGAAGGAGAAAGAAAGAGGAGGATGAAAAAAATGTAAGCGAGAAAAAATTATGGAAAGTGGTTGATAGAAAGGGAGAAGTTACAGAAAAGAGAAAGGTTGGAGAGTGAAGGGAAGACAGGGATGGAGATACAGAGGAAGAGACTTTGTGGACTGCCGTTTTGAAGCCTCGAGTTTGGCGTTTTGGCTGTCGCCATCTTGTTTTTTTGGCAATCAGAAATGACACGAGAGGGTGGAGCTAATGGTGCCTTCAAATGAGTCCACATGAACGCCCCCCTCTTGTGGTATTCACAACCTTGTAAGTGAAAACTTTGACGAGCTGTGACGTGTTTGTTGACGTTATCAGAAATGGAAGGTCATGGAAGTTCATTTTTCGGTGCATAATAGGTTAAAATATGTAATTTTAGTCTTATGTTGTTTTTCTTTGTAATTTTATAGTATCTACGAGGAAATGTTGATATTCCCAATGGCCTTATCTTTGTCCTCTGTCATTATACCTTTGCATTTCCTGCACTATGTTACCCACTTGCTAGCTTGCTAAATTGTTAGCTCCTGTGGCATCTAGACGCCGACAGTAACATTAATATTGCCATTGCTTAGCCGTGATCTCACGACTTAACCACTTGAACGCCAAGCATATTGTGTACACGACTAAAATTCAAAGACGGAAACTGTGGTAGCGACCTGTCAATCACAAGGTAGCCATGCCCTAAGCATACCCTGCTTTATGGTCTATTTGACTCTAAATGGGACCATAATTTACTAAATGAACATCATACTGTAGTGAAGAAGACTTGAAACTAGCGGTTGAGACCATAAACTAAGTGTTTACAATGTTTACTGAGGTAATAAATCAGGTGAGAAGTAGAGTCATTATCTGATAGACTTCTATACAATCAGACTTCTTTTTGCAACCAGAGGAGTCGCCTTCTGCTGGCTGTTAGAAAGAATGCAAATTTAAAGCACTTCCTTATTGACTTACTGATTTTTCAGAGGATGCCCACTGGGAGGGAATGAGGGTCAAGAGAAGAGGAAGGTAAAGATTAGGGCAGAGGGTGGAAAGGAAGAAGAAGGAAAGAAGGTGAAGAGGAATAGAAGATGAAGAGAAGGAGGAAGAACAGGAAAGGGGATGGGGGAAATAGGAAGGGAGAGACTGAGCAGAAACACTCAGGAAATGGATGGACAAACAATGATTGATGAGAGCAAAACTGAATGAGGAAGGAGAATAAGAAAGGAGGTAATGAGACACAGACAAAAGGACATAAATAGGGGGGAAAAGAGTAAGGAGTAAAGAAATAGAGGAGATAAGGGCAATGAAGGTAGGGTTTTAAAGGAGAGGAGAAAGGAAGGAATGAGAGAGGTGGACGGGAGCAAGGGAGAAGACGGATGGACGCGGGGAGAGAAAGACCTGAGGGAGTGAGGGAAAAAAAGTACAGAGAAAAAGAGAAGAGCTGCATACTGCACCATTATCACCCGATTTCCCACCCGCATGCAGTCAGACTTCAAGTTTTAATTTGTTTTTCCGCAGAATTCTCAGAAGAGACGAGCAGACTTGGGAGGATTACAACCATGCAAGCATATCAATTGGCTTCCATGATGTTAATGACGAGGGAGAGAGAGAGAGAGAGAGAGAGAGAGAGAGAGGGCTCTAATGTAGCGTCACTATTTTACAGTAATGACAGACTCAAACATAAGCCCAGTGGATGTAATGGATTTGGTTTGATGGGGACTAATGGAAACTTGCTAAAACTTGGGGGAATGAGCACAATGCAGGCTATCTCTTTAAACATTTTTTTTTTCCAGATTACGATATGTGAGTCTTGTTGATGTGCTACACATCAGTAGACATCAAAGGGGTAAAGTTTCACAGAAAACTTGAAAGCACATATCAAATTATGAGCCGCTTCTTTTGATCTAGTTTACCGATGCACAGGATGCGTTGCAGCTATCCATGTCTGTTATACAAAGGTGTACAAACCTCAGTTTCATGATGTAGAAAAGTGTTTCTGGCTCGGAGCAGGTGTGTCATCCATGTCTGTGTTTAACAGGTAGATCTTTTCTATCAATAACTGAACTTCCACTCCTTCTTTATCAGCCCTGATCACAGACTCCACCTGCAATGCGCTGACACTGCACTTCCACTCCAGCCCGCAACATCTCACTCAATAATTTACAACTTCACCTCCAATCTTAACAAGAAGAGGCCAAAGGGAAGCTTAACCCCCGCTGACTTAAAATGGCCCAGTCAGCTCTCCAGAAGTATTAACAATCACAGGGAACGTCGGAGCTACAGGGAATCCAAATTTTATTTAACACATTTTCCTTTTTTATCACCCTCATGTTTCCTGCAGTAACTGATTTTTTTTCTTTTTATTGCATGAACAGGATGTACAACATATTCCCATCCCAACTCGTCACATACTGATGCTTTGTCAGACCCCTCAGCATCACTTATCGGTAGCATGTAAACACGTGCGTAATGTTGTGAATTAAACAAAAGCACTTGCTTAGGGTTAGGCAACAAAACCACTTAGTTAGGTTTAGGAAAAATCGACATGGTTGGGCATAAAACTACTACGTTTCTACAGTGCAAATGTGACTTGACGTTGTAAATACAGGACACAAACGAATAGCTGATTGCAAAGTGAAAGTGAAACGCAACGCATGGGACATGAACAGCAGTCTCCTGGATGACAGCATTGTGTTGTTGGACCCATCCACCTCCCCTTACTATACCACGCAACTTTCAACAACGGCCGCAAAAACTTGCTCTAGCCGAATGCAAAAAAAAAATGTCGACATTTCATGTGTCCGTGGTTTGCAGATATGTGCAATGCCAACATTTTTTCCTGGCGTCTGGGCTGTATTGAGTGTATTTTGGAGTATCTTTTATTTTTTAATTACACTCTACTTTATTGCCATTCAACACAACAGTGTGATAGCAAGAAGGGATGTGACTGTGATATATACAAATAGAGCTGTCAAAGTTAACATGATAATAACATGTTAACGCAAATTAGTTTTAAAGCCACTAATTTCTCAAATGCATGAACACAACTTGCCATTTTTAGGTTGTAGCCAGTCATAGTCAAGTCAGCACACTGACACACTGACAGCTGTTGTTACCTGTTGGGCATGAGTTTGCCATGTTATGATTTGAGCATATTTTTCATACTAAATGCAGTAGGTTTCTGGACAATATTTGTCATTGTTTTGTGTTGTTAATTGATTTCCAATAATAAATATATACTAAGGATATTTGCCCACTCCCATGTTAAGAGTAGTAGATACTTGACAAATCTCCCTTTAAGTTACATTTTGAACAGATAAATAAATGTGATTAATTTTCAATTAACTATGGACAATCATGCGATTAATCACAAGTAAATATTTTAATAGCCTGACAGCCCTATTATATACAGTATATATACAGTGGTAAACAATAAGAAGTTATGAAATATGTACATTGTAGGCTACGTGAGACATTATGTTGAGGTGAATATGGTCAGAGGTAAAACAATCATTTATATAATTAACAGGAGTCTGGGGAGTAACAGGAGTTTTTGGTCAAAAATCCCTAACACAGCTTTAAATGTACAGTGCAACATTATCAAGGTCAGTTATTGATTATATCCTGGAAAATGTAAAAAATGCATCAATGCCAGTAAGAAAAACCTTATATTACATTTCTGCAGGACTTCTGCACAGTAATGTGCTGCAGTTTGCACTATAGGGCTTCGGTTGAGATGGTAAGAATGATGGACAGCTGGGGTTGTGCAGGCACACTACCATGCAACATCCCCTGTGTAGCTTCCCTGTTAATGACTAAAAACGTCTGTCGTTAAGCAGCAAACTACACCAGTGAGAATCATTCTCACTCAATGTGGCTCAAACCACCATTCATTTGAATCTGGCTGTGACACCCTCACATCCAGCGCAGATAAATCTTTGTCTCCTCTGGGAATGTGTGTGTGTGTGTGGGGGGGGGGGTGTACTTGTTTTCATGATGAGGACAATTCTATGATAACACACCTTCAATATCCGGAAGCTTGGAAAAATTAGGACGTTTTTGGCGTCTTCATTTTTCCGAGCTGACCACAGTGTTCTACAGCCTCCGTAGCATTAAAATCAGATCTGACCAAAATATAGCCTTAGACAAAATCTCAACAGATGGATGTATTTGTAGAAGCATGGCTTCTTACTTGATACTTTGATTCCCAGGTCTCTAGGACCTTGGGAAAGGCACGTCCCCATTTGTCACATTTTTTTCAAAAGTCCTGACATTGTCTATAAACACGTATCTGTGTGTGTGTGTGGGTGTGTGAGAGTGTGTGTGTGTCTCGAGGGAGACAGAAGGTCCTTCATTAGCCATCTAATTATTGTGGAGATGTGTGACAGAGGGAAGGAGAGGGAAGAGACGGAGAGATAAACAGAGCTTTCAGCACATTGAGTGCCTTTTCAAAACATGCTACTCCAATGTGTAAATAACCACACTGTCCATGCACCTCGGTGATACATCAACAGTCTCACAGCAGTTCGTGAAATAGTAACAAAATTTAATCTATTTGATTCGTGTACATAGACACAAATTTTCCTTTTTTTCGTGATGCTTAGCACGACTTTCAACAACGTATTTTTAGGTATTTACAAATATCCAGCAACACGTGACACACATGTCAATTTCAGCTCCAGTCTTTTAAAAATATAATTACTTAGTTAGGTTTAGGAAAAGATTGCATTTTGGGTTAAAACAACACCGGAAGTGACGTAACTTAAGTGCGGAAGTTACGTGACAAAAACTACATAGTTAGCTTCAGGAAAATATTGCGGTTTAGGATAAAATAACTCCAGAAGTGGCGTAACTTAAGTTTGGAAGTTACTTGACCAAAACTACTTAGTTAGCTTTAGGAAAAGATTTAAAAACTGGCTTAAAAAAGTCAATAGCATAAGTCTTTACATGCTTTTCAAATATGTCTTTTGAACGTTTAAATGGTGGATTCTGGATTGTCTCAGCATGATGTTTGAAAATATTTTTTCCCTAAAAGTTGCTGTGGTAATCAGTAGGTGTTATGATGGGGGATGCCATCCCCCTTGTTAGCAAATCTCCCCCCTCCATCCCTTAGAAGCAGAGAGTGCAGGGGTAGAATATGTTTGTCTAGTTTGTCTGACTCATTGATCCTTTATCTGACTGAGGTTTGTGCAATTTAGAATCTATGGCCCTGACCATGGCTCTGAAATATCAATAGCTTAACTGTGATGTGTATTGATAAATACATGGTGCTGTCCGTGGTGCTGAAGTAGAAGACAGATTTTTAAATGCAGCTTTTTCTTAGACCTGCCCTTCTGTCAGTTGTCATTCTTTTTCCACCAAAATTAGCACACATGCAGTTTTTTTAAACACAGGAAAACCCATCAAAATAGGCGATAGACTCCTTCCCCATTGTGAGTATGCCATGCCATTACACTGGCCTCTCTATTTTATTGCCTGGTGGATCACTTTTGACACCACGGACGTGCCAGCCGGCACCCAAAGCAGGGTTAATAAATAGTGAAAATGTTACAGCGGCTACTTTTTTTTTTTTATATCTGTTACTTATTCAGCCTGTCTTTCAAACCAGTGTTGGTGATTGTTGAAACAGTGGAAAGATTAACAAAGACGGTTTAGGTGAGTTTTATTTTGCTTCTGTCAAGTTTGAATGAACCGAGGGTTACAATAGTTAGCTAGGTAAAATTACTGTTTCTGTCAATGGAGTCTGGTAACTTTGAGGAGAACATATAACAGTTGTTTCTTTTCACATCTAACTCGATGAATTAAGGGTTTATTTCGACCAAACCAGAGTTTGTGATTGTTCGAACAGTGGAAAGACTAACAAAGACATTCTTTTTTTGTATCTGTTGAGTTTGAATGAAGTGTGTTTCAATGATCAGCAAGGTAAAATGACTGGAGTCGGGTGGCTTTGAGTAGAATATATTTATTGTATGTTTTGTCCTTTAATAAATTATAATAATTATCCAAATATACCTGTTGATTTAAATTATTATATATTCACTTCAACATGTGGGGAAGTGTAGCATCGCAACGGAGGGTTAAAAAGGGGCTAAAATTAGTGTGTCCACCCGTTGTCATGTTTGCATCACTGCCGATCCGACAGTGGACAATTCTGAAAAACCCAGGATTACATTCAATGCCAACATTTTAAAATTATATATATGTATAGCCTATCCACACTTTTACTTCCCACCTTTCTACATAAGGACACACTACTTCTTGCACTGGTACGCAACATTGGTATTGGATGTAGACTGGAGGTGCCGGATAACCTAATATGCACGTAATTCAAAGGAATACTGAGCTAAAAATTTCACAACTGTTTGTCCACATGTACAGGGCCACTAACAGCTGACAGTCCATGCTGAACCCTCCCTACCTCAGAAAGCTAATCCCCCCAGGTCTCACAGCAGTGCAAAGTATACACTCTTCGCCATCCTGCCTCATTTTAAAGGGGGTTCAAAAAAAGTTAATAACACCAAATCTTCCATCACTACTGCAGCAAAATCAGTTTATAAGCTGCAGTTAAAATGAGGACAGTAATCGGCACCTTCCAATGCTATAACCTTTAGCAGCCTGATGTAGCAGCCTGCAATACTTTATCGTGGAGAACAAGACTGGAAGTGTGTGTGTTTGTCTGTGTGTGTGTGTGTGTGTGTGTGTGTACGTGTGTGTGACAGAGAGTAAAAGAGAGAGAGAGAGAGAGAGAGAGAGAGCATGTGTGTTCTACAAGGTGAAAAATGCAAACAGACAGCCTGACTGAATTGCTTCCCTGGACTACAGTATACGCAGCTATAGAGCACAGCCAAAAACACATACACACACACACACACACACAAATACGCACACACGAACAAAGCAGATGCCTTCCAGAAATTTAACAAGGTGAATAGTGAGCAATTTCTTTCTCGGTTTGCTTTTTTGCCATGTTATGATTTGAGCATATTTGTTATGCTAAATGCAGTACCTGTGAGTGTTTCTGGACAATATCTGTCATTGTTTTGTGTTGTTAATTGATTTCCAATAATAAATCTATAATAATAAATAATAAAATAATAATACATTCTATTTGGTGGCACCTTTCAAGACACCCAAGTACAACTTACAAAGATAAAATTAAACTCAAACAGATGAAAACAGCCAGAAATGACAAAGACACAGTTATGCAGACACATGTGATGGACTGATGGACACACTACAGTGAATATGCCAGTTTGAACAGGTGAGTTTTAGGGTGGGATTTGAATGTAGTAATAGTGTCAGACTGCCAGATGTGAGGAGGGAGGGTGTTCCAGAGCCTGGGAGCGGTGCAACTGAAAGCCCTAGCTCCCATGGTGCTGAGGCGTGAGGTGGGGTTGGTTTAGAAGACCAGCTGAAGATGAGCGCAAGGAACGGGAGGGGGTATACTGCTGAAGGAGGTCAGTGAGGTAGGTGGAGGCAAGGTTGTGGAAGGCTTTGTAGGTGATCAGAAGGTTTTTTATAGTCAATCCAGTATTGAATAGGGAGCCAGTGTCGTTGGATGAGAATGGGGATGATGTGGTCGAAGGATCTGGTGCGGGTGGTGATCCGGGCAGCGGAGTTCTGAATTATTTGAAGTCTGTTGAGAAATTTGTTGGGAAGGCCAGCGTTGCAGTAATCGATCTGGGATGTAACAAAATGCGTGAACCAAGATTTCTGTGCTGGGATGAGACAGGAATGGGCGGAGTCTGGAGATGTTGCGGAGGTGGAAGAAAGCAGTCCGGGTGACGTTTTTATGTGGGGTGCAAAGGAGAGGGTGCTGTCTAGGGTTACCCCAAGGCTCTTGACATGGGTGGAGAATGGAACGGGGAAGCCATCAATGAAGAGGTTTGGGGCAGTGGTGTTTTGTGCTTTGAAGAGGTTGTTTTTGGAGCTGATGAGCAGGGCCTCTGTTTTATTGCCATTGAGCTTTAAAAAGTTCCTGCTCATCCTGCAGTATGTACTGTATATACATACATTTGCATAAAGAAAGCATATATACACATTTTGAAGGGATAAAAAATGCGTGATTAATTTGTGATTAATCGCAAATTACTACGGACAATAATGCGATTAAATATTTTAATCGATTGCCAGCCCTAATTAAAATAAATATAGTGAATAATACATTTTCAATTACATGTATTGTATATGTGATATAAAATTAGCCACAATAAATCTCATGAATTCCACTAGAGTCAAAGGCTAAAATTGGCAGTACTGCTACACCGCTAAGCTAGTCTCTCTTAGCTTTAGCTGGGTTTTTGTTCTGCATCATGATTAGATATAGCTACTGCCTCATTTAGCTATGTGGAATAAGAAACTGATAGCGTGGCTATCTCACCAGCTAGTCTTCAGTTGATAGAGCTATCTTGCTTTAGCTGTCTAGTTGACTGTTTCTCTGCAACACAGGTGCAGTATCATGACAAAGTCTCTAATAGACCCGCCTGTCCACCAGAGGATAGCGTGTCAGTGTCACGTTTTGCATCGCCGAGGCGTGAATGTTACACACGTTGGTTGGCCTTAAAATAAGTACGTAACCTAAGTACAAAAAACATGTCACAAACATCACTATCGTAACTTACAAAACAAAACACCGGTCTCCTGGTTAAAACTCCTGTGTTTGTTGGACCCATCCACCTCCCCTCAGGCCCGCCATAGTCTTTCTCCCTTTTTATGCTACGTCACTAACTCTGAGTGTAGCGTATTTACACGGATGCATTTACATCGACTTCAGTACAGACTACATGGCGTACAAATGGCACACCAAAAGCGACAAAAGCGTTCTTATTGCACGCTTTTGCCTTGTGCATTACCATGTCATTCACATACGTTTCTGTGCGACCAGGCTAGCAGTACAGGCCTACGTGTGACAGCAGTTCTAGATAAGTGTACTTACTGTGCTTTGGCATGGCTGTTAGCTGTTTATACATTTATATGGTAAAAACATACTTAAGATTGTGGTCTTAACTCAAGTTGTTTTGTCTTGGCTTTATGGGGCAGCATAGGATCTCAATTGGGTTGAGATCTGGTGACTGTGAAGGCCATATTCATATAAGTCAGAGCTGTTTACCACATACAGTTTGCTTGTTAGCTAATGGTGTTCATCAGTTATGACTCAAAGAAATACAATGAACAGTAATACACCGTATATCATGATATTACGATACGAGTGCTGTCCAAGTCTTAATACTGATAATAAATCTAACATCAGACTGCACGTACAACAATATGCACTTGAAGCCTGCTTGTGTGCCCGAACACACTCAATGACACCACTGCAAAATAAATCATTGGCTTTTATAGACCCTAAGATTTGTTTACCACTGCCTTATACTGTTTTATTGATTTGGCAAACAGTTAAATTAATTAAAGCATGTCAAATCGAAGCAGGAACGTAAAAGGTCCAGAAAGATACATTTCAGAAAGAGCATGTTTATTGACTGCAACCGCAGCAATAATAGCATAAAGATATATGTTATATGTCTGCCTGTCTGTTTTTTGGACGAATTTTGTTGACACTATAGCATCACAATAGTGCTAGATGCAGTCACGGAACTTTACAGGTGTGTAGTTGAGATCAAAATGAAGGCATAATTCGAAGATGGGGCTGGTCCCATAGACTGTAAATAGGAAGTGGACGTAGTCAGCCAGCCCGTTGTCATTCCCAGGGCGTTAAATACTGAGGCTTTGTCACAGCCATCGGTGTTTGGTACCGCCGCACTCGGCACCCTTTAGCAACGGTACAAAACGCACCGCAAGATCGCAAGATGGTCTCTAGTCATTAGATATATTTCCCTATTGATGTGCTTTCTACTTGCCCTCTGCTTACTTTGTCTTCCGTTCACTTTTCTCCCCCTTCTCTCTTTCTCAGTGTCTCGTTCTTTCCGTCTCTCAACAGAGGACAGTCACATTGTCAAGCTTGACTGCCTAGCTAGCTGGGAACATCGCTTCACACCAATATGTCACTCAAAGAGAGAGAGAGAGAGATAGAGAGAGGGCAGGGGGAGAAATAAGTGAAGGGCTGGAAATGAAAGATGACGCAGGGGAATGAAAAAGAGAAGAATGAAGACAAAAAAGACAAATAGAAAGACGTCACATGACAATAACACTGTGACAGTATGCCAAATATGAGCTCATGTGAAGGCTGTCAATCTAAAATGATACTTCCACCACACAGAACTCATGCTCCATCAGCCTAGATAGATAGATAGATAGATAGATAGAGTGAGTGACAAACAGAAAGACAGACACAAGTTGGATTCAAGTCCTTCTTGGTGTTATCCATAGAATGAAGTGGACGTAGTCACCGTGACGTCACCCATTGGTTTTTGTACTGACGTTTTGAAGCCTCGAGTTCGGCATTTTGGTCGTTGCCATCTTGTTTTTTTGGCACCAGAAGTGACATGAGGGGGTGGAGCTAAGTACTACCAAACCCTGAATGAGACATTTTTAGGCGACCAAAATGTTACAATTAACTTTCATGAACTGAAAACCCACTGTGAAAGGGTTAAAGTTGTAAGGAGTAAACAAGAACAACTTCCAGACCGGACAACACCATGGTAGTGACCTGTCAATCACAAGGTAGCCACGCCCTAAAGCATACCCTGCTTTATGGTCTATTTGACTCTAAATGGGACCATAATTTACTAAATGAACATCAAGTGAGAAATAGGGTTATTTTCTACGACGATGTATTAGGGCCATTGTAGGTGAAAAAAACATTAGGAGCCGGGGAAGGGGGGCAATATTGTGAGAAAAAATAATTAAAAAGATTAAAATCATAAATTCACAAGACAAAACGTGGATATTCTCTGAGATTAAAGTGATACATTTACAAGAAAAATACACAAATTTACGAGGAAAGTAACTTGGATATTCTCTGAGATTATAAACACGTGTTCGAAGTAACGTCTTCTCAGTGGATGTTTTTAGTGTTAGCTGTGCTGAAATGAAAGACAGACGTCTCCATTGTATTGTCAAAGATAGTTGTTAGTCTCTACTTTCCTGTAACTTCTATAATATTATGAGTTATGTTTAAAAAAAGATCACATCAACAACGTGAAAGAAAACAAGTCAATTTATCTTTCAGGATCTTCGCCTTTTTTCTCGTAAATTTATGACTTTATAATCTCGCAAATTTGTGATTTCCTTTCTCGTAAATTTGCCAATTTAATATCAGAGAATATCCAAGTTTTTTTCTCATAAATTTATGACTTTAATCCTGGAATCGTTATGTCTTAAAGGGGCTATATGTAAGAATCAGAAATTGCTTGCTCACAGCGACACCTGTGGCCGCAATGTCAACGAAAGTCAGCGTCCTGTTGCTCGTGCTCGCGCTACATTGACATGAACGAGCACCGGTCTAAACAGCGGGGCGACACACGTCAGCTAACACACAATATCACTCTATATTTCACCTGCTTGGCAGTAATGTTAGCTGACCAGACGAAGGTGTCTCCATGAATCAATGCTGATTCTAGTGCTGGCTTTTCCTGCTTCCTGCCGACCGCGGAGGGACGGGAGGGGGGGAGGGGTGGAGACACCCGGTCGGGACGATAACGTAACTCGCTGCGGAGCTCCGTCACTTCACAAGACACGGGAAACCTCTGTTGGTCTGGAGGAGCGGCAGCATTTATTTCTGCAAAAACGTCCACTGCACATTCACTAGATATTCTCAGAGCTAAACTAACTCTCTGCAGTGTGCGCGCGTGCACGTGGAGTGGGAGCGAGCCGAACGGGTGAGAACGAGCGCTTCTGAAAGCAGGCAGCAGGCAGCAGGAGCAGCGCGTACCCACACGCGAGCGCGCATGGGATTGCGACCCGTTAGGATTTATGCGCGTGATAAATTACAAATAGTCCCTTTAACTGGACTCCAAAGCAGAGACGGACACAGGTAAGTAAAAGTTTAACAAAGTTTATTCTTCAAACGAAGAAGCAGAAGGGCAAGCACGGTGGCAGAGAGCTGGCTGACTCATGGCGAAGCACACGAAGACTGAGCACATGAGAATACTCAGCCACTGGAGAAACACGGAAGCAGGATCGGCAGCGAGGCACACAGGTGGATCTGCGCAACAGGAGCAAAAAGACACAGGTAAGTTTCTAGGCACTAGAGAACACTAGAAAAAGGCAAAAAAGTACAAAAACTATTCAAGAAAAGGTTTGTCAGCTCTACCGGACGAGACGGAATTATCTGGCACTGGAATGGTGTTCGACCGGGCTTTTATGGGAAGGTTGATGAGGTGAGAGTGGAACCTGGTGTGTCTTGTCTGCTGCCGCAGGCGGAGCCAGCCACACCCCATGCCACACGCATGCCCTGCCATGCAGAAAGAACATAAGAGAGAGAGACCACACACAACAAAAACCAACAACTAAAACAAAACTTAACAGAATAATCACAGGAATATTCCTGGAATATTACCCCCTTCCCCGGTTCAGTAATTATTATTTTTTTTTTTTCCCTACAATGGCCCTAATATGCTGTCGTAGTTTTCTCATAGACTTCTATACAATCAGACTTCTTTTCGCAACAAGAGGAGTCGGCCCCCTGTTGGCTATTAGAAAGAATGCAAGTTTAAGGCACTTCTGCATTGGCTTCACTTTTCAGAGGTTGCCCATTGGTGTCATCATTATTTAAGCCCCTCCCCATCCTTCTCTGAATGGTCTAGCCTCCAGCTGCTGGACTCTGGAGTTAATGCTCAAAGTGCAAAAGGGCTGAGTTCAGTGGGATATAGATCAGAAGCAGTGATGATTAATAAATACATTCTAAGCCAATCACATCACTGGTCTCATCACTCTGAAACACCTGAGCCAGTCACAGCAGAAGCATGACAACAGACACTAAAAAAAATGAAGACACAGCTTCTCCAGGAATTCGTATAGTTGTCTGGACGCACACAGCACCGCAAATCTGCAGCCAAATGCAGATGGTGTGGTTTCTATAACAGATTATTAGTATAGTGACGATAACAATAAATCAGTTAAAATAAACTGGCGAAGCTGTTTATATCATCGCATCAACTGGGTGCTATTTGATTCAATTGTATCTCACGTCGTAAATGCTTGTAGCAATTCTCAAATCGAAGGCTGCAGATTTATCAAAATAATAGCGTCCTGCTCCCTTCAGATGGCTGCAGGGATTTAATGAGCTGAAGAAGAAGCTTTTCACACAGATTGAAAGATTTGTTTCTAAATTTGTTGTGTCTTGTGCTGTTCTGTATGTATTTTAAAGGCCCATCTAGGGACCGGTATGGTATGTGGAATTGATGCATGCTATATACTTGTTCCCATACAAATAAACATTAAATCACTCTATCAGACATCTCTACTAACTTTCCTGCTGTAACAACTTCAGATATTAATATTTGATTTAACCTCTTAAACCCTAGGGTGCTGGATGGTGTGGTTCGCCTAGACAGACAATACCCGAAATAAATCAAGAATAGCTCCACCACTACCATGTCTATATGCATAACCTTGGTCTCTATAGATAGGTACGACCTCAGAGAATTCATCCCGAGTATAGTAATATTATAACCGTTATTATGCCTGAGTAAATTGTGATGAACCAAAGGAAAAAATTACATTCTTATCCTTGCCTAAAATGCTTTCTAGATTAGACAGTGGATAACACCATATAGCAATGATGCCATGTCCAGAGATGCCACTGAATTCATGCAGCAACTCCTTGACTACAACTGTGCCAAAGCAGATAGAAATAACACAAAGCACATAGATTCTACGAAGGGTTTAGTAAGGATAGGACCAGGCAGACTCTCCAATTGGCCACTTGGATACTAAAAGTGTGCTTTACCTTTTTACTTTTTTGTTCATGTGAAATGTACCCCAAATTATTGAACCTGAAGATTAATTTGAGATGCAGCTCAGCATTGTGTCAATTTGTTCTAGTTGTTAATCAGAAATAAACATGAATCAATTAATTAATTGATTATTTAAAATAAATTGTAAAAGTGTGTAAGGGTTTAGAACATTATGATATAAGTATATGATGGCCATATTTTATTAATCAAGAATTGATAAAAAATGATCAATAATCCCTCCAAAATACCACATTAAGACACCAAGACCTTGAGGAACACCATAGAAAAAGACATGCTTTGATTTGGAATCAAAAACTTTTGACATTTGGAGATTTCTGCAAGAATTGCATTTTTCAGTGATTGGAAGGCGAGCACTTCTGTTCTGGAACCTGCTCAGAAACCCCCTTACTGTCAATCTACTTAGGAAGGCCATCCATCCTCTGAATGCTCTAGGTCTCTAGTTGTGGTTGTAAAGTTTCATGAGGCTGTGATTATCCTAGAGGTCACCACAGGTCATGTTATACAGTGAGGTCAAGTTTCAAAAATTGGTCTCAATACAATGAAATGGCTACTATGGGGACTAACATCATCACACATGAATACAATTGGATCCACAAGAGTCTCAGCTTTACAGTGATATCCAATGTATGCAATTCCAAGACTGTTTAGGGACCCCAGTATGCGGAAATATTGAAATACACCATTTTAGAATAAGTAAAAATAACTAAACTCAAAAAATTACATAGTTTTTCCCCAAAACTGCTCCGGACTGCACTGCACTGGTACCAATGGATTCCTTAAATGTATTGTTTTTAACTTACATGTATAAATCATTGCGGGTTGGTGTCCCATGCGCGCTTGCGTGTGGCTACGCTGTTCAGACTCAGAATCCAACACGAACTACACAGAAGCACCAAAACCGCAAAGTTATATCTAGTGAAGCCCGTCTTGCGAAATAGTGTCAACTCTTCTTGCTCCAGGCCCCCGACCGCTGCCAGAAGACACAGGGGAGACTGTAACCCTGGTCTCCAGGGCTGGAGTCTCTGCTTCTCTGCCTCCCTGCTTGCCTTCACTTACACACCGCGCTCGTTCTCACTCGCTCTCTCGCTCCACCTCTCTCGTGCATGCACACACACTACACACTGCAGAAGAGTTAGTTTAGCTCTGAGAATATCTAGTGAATGTACATGGGAAGTTTGTGCAGAAATAAATGCTGCAGCTTCTCCAGACCAACAGAGGTTTCCAGTGTCTTGTTTCCTGAAGTGACGGGGCTCTGGAGCGAGTAACGTTATCGTCTCCGACCATAACTCCGGTGTCTCCCCTATTCCCTCCGACCACGGTCCGGAGGCTGAAGCAGGAAAAGCCAACACAAGGATCAGCATTGATTCATGGAGAGACCTTCGTCTGGTCAGCTAACATTACTGCCAAGCAGGTGAAATATAGAGTGATATTGTGTGTTAGCTGACATGTGTCACCTCACTAGTTTGGACCGATGCTCGTTCATGTCTATGTAGAGCGAGCACAAGCGCGAGCGTGAGCAACAGGACGCTGACTTTCGTTGATTTAACGGCCACAGGTGTCGCTGTTAACAAGCAATTTCTGATTCTTATATAGAGTCCCTTTAAGTTTTCTAGTTTTAATATGATATCTGTACCTGAACCTGCTACAGCCTCTGAATGACATTTAAGTCGGTCAGGATCGGGATCGGGATATTATTAACCCTCTGATCGCTGGAATCAGAGGGTGTTACGCCCCTCCCCCTGTCTTGGAGGCTGCCTTGGCCAATCTCAGCAGACAGTTGGCTGACGAGGGAGGGTCGTTGGCTTGATTGAACTCACCTGGGCCTTCCAGGCTATAAATGCTGCCCCATGTGCTCACTGTCGGTCTCTCTTCCTGCAGCCACTTCCACCTGATATTACCTTTGTTAGGTTCTGCACTTTCAACACCTCCACAGCACATATGCCACACATCCATGCACTACATTCATTTGATGACATTACTGATCTACACACTCCATTGTTCATTTTATGTTGACTTTAGTGTAATAAATTGTTTAGTTTTATATACAACCTTGCGTGGACTCCCTTTTTGTTATATTCCCTGAGCCAGTTTGTAACAAATGGGGGCTCGTCCGGGATTTCAACCCAGTTGGTAAGGTTACAGCTAGCCTTAATGTGACAAAGAAGGCTTTGTTATGTTTGACCAATCTGGTTTCTTACCCTTGTGGTTTGTTTTTGCTAAATTGAGGTTACGCACATTTTAGGAGTACAGATTTAAGTGCCTTTGGTATTTAGGATTGTGACTTAGTTTTTGGGAGTATCTCGCAAGGTTTTTGTTCTGTTCTTGCTGGTTAACTGTGGTTACTTTTGTGGAGTTTGTTTTTGGTGGATGTTGGAAGAGAGCAGTATTTGGCCCCAAGTTAAGTTTGCAAACCCATTGTTACGTCCCAGTTTGGTCTAGGGGTAAGGGAAGCAACATGAGCCGGTGGTATCAGGCGTGAAGTAGCCGTTTATTTGTATCATGAACAATCAAAAATAGTTAACACAAGCTGCTGGCTATTAATTACACAGAGTTGCAGCAAACAAAAGCGAACACAGGGGTGTTGATGTAAAAGGTAACTGAGGAACGGGCTTCTAATGGCGCCGAAATCAATAACTAAGTAAAACAAAACATTGGTTAACTATAAATCAAAATCACAGCTGAGCTGGCAAACAACTTGAACTACTCTAATCTAATAAAACAAAACACAGGAGTGGCAGCCACCTCTTAACCTAGAGTAAATAAACACAATCAAAGACTAACCACTTGCACATCTATGTATCACCGAATACAATAATTATCTAGCCCAGTTCCAACTGAATCACAGATAATCTTCCTAACACACACACAGAAGCAACGAGGTGGACTGATCAATCATAATCACAGCCACCCCGTGTCGTTCATCTCCGCCTCTTTTAACCGATTAGGCCGGTTTCCGCCCCGGCCGCGGAGTGGCGGACACAGCGGTGACGTCACACACGGAGGGAGGGAGGCGGGCCAACCCCATCACCTTGGAAACCTGCAAAGATGGTTACTGACAGAAGAGATCTACCACTCTGATAGATCTAATATAACATGACCCGTAACACCCATTTATTTGAGCTTCAATAAACATGTGCTTTTGAAATATAGCTGCAGTAGTTTGGAGGAGCCATGCATCCCCTTTGTAGGCTGAAGTGGTTGATCTCAACAGGAGACCAATCAGTTTGTTGTTTTTCACTTATTGTGGCGGAGAACGTGGGCGAAGACATGGGTGAAGCTCATGTCTTGGGAGCATTTCCCTGGTTTCTGGAGGGTCGCCAGCTTCTGGTTGCTTTTCAGTTCCGGTGTAATCAGTGCATAAGTACCCACCACAAGTATCTGTCTGAAGACTAGGGTTGAGACTAGTTAGCTAGTATGTTGACTAGTTAGATAGGGCTGGGGAGCTTGGACTCTGTGGTGGCTCTTTGGATTTTATCATTGCACATGTTTCTGTGGGTTTGTAACTTAAAAATACTGTACAATGGCTAGGGTTGTGAAATAGATCAGTGCCCTTTGTTGGGTCTTATGTGTCAACTTGCTTGGAGCCTGGCATGCCTCAAGATGCTTGGGTTCATGGTAAAATTTGGTTAGGAGGGTGAGGAACTAGAACATTGCTAGTGAGGAAGTTGTTACCTTTAAATGTTGTGTCTGCAGCTTGGTCAAGCAGCTTTAGAAGTAAGCACTACAACTCATGCTTTGTTTGGTTGGTAAGCTTTGTTGATGTAGCTAGGTTGCCTCTTTGTGCTGTGCGTCTTGGGACGACTTGGATGGCTTGTGAGCCTTTATTTAGAGGAACCTTTGGGTATGCTACTTTGGTCTGGTGCTTATGGTAATTCCAGTTTTGTTCGTATTTGGTAGCTGGAGTTTTGTAAAGACAGAGCATAGTGAGTTTGCGTTGTCTAGCTGCAGGCCATGTGTTGTCAGACACTTGTGAGCTTTGGTGCTCATTCTGAGATCAACATTTTGATGTGTTCTTTGGGTCAGGGGTTGGATCCTCCTGCTGACCATACTCCTCACTGTTCAATATTCCTCACTGTTCCTGTGTTCCTGCAAAAACCAGACCTGCATTTTGAGGTGGGTATTATCTCCTATGGACAAGAAAATGCCATGTGACTATCCACTAGTTCTGTCATGTGACTTCAGAATTCACCACCTTCTCTTAGCCACTAGTTTCTCATCCTTAAATTGCTCCTTTGGATCCAAGGTTGCTGGGTGAGGGATTGGATCTGGTGAGATGGTGGTTGGAGTTTTGGGTCACTGTTCATATGGGAGTAGGTTTGTCTGTTAGTCATCCTAGAGTAATGGGGCTATAAGTTTAAAGGGGAAATGCAAAACATTTCTCATTTTGTTGTATTGTCTTTGACTTGGTGTCTGGTATTTATGATGTTTTGTGTTCCAGATGTCAAGGTCGAACCTTGTTCTTAAGAGGGGGGGTGTTACGCCCCTCCCCCTGTCTTGGAGGCTGCCTTGGCCAATCTCAGCAGACAGTTGGCTGACGAGGGAGGGTCGTTGGCTTGATTGAGCTCACCTGGGCCTTCCAGGCTATAAAAGCTGCCCCATGTGCTCACTGTCGGTCTCTCTTCCTGCAGCCACTTCCACCTGATATTACCTTTGTTAGGTTCTGCACTTTCAACACCTCCACAGCACATATGCCACACATCCATGCACTACATTCATTTGATGACATCACTGATCTACACACTCCATTGTTCATTTTATGTTGACTTTAGTGTAATACATTGTTTAGTTTTATATATAACCTTGCGTGGACTCCCTTTTTGTTACATTCCCTGAGCCAGTTTGTAACAGAGGGTTAATAATATCAATAAAGAATAAAATTTTATACATTCAATTATAAAATCACCTTTTTCTGTCCTATTTCTAAACGTTTGACTTTTGTCTAGGGTTAGGATATTTGACATTGAAAGATCAGTAGTGCCGAAGATCAGGCTAGGTCTGAAAATATGGTTTTGTAGTGGGTCAAGGTACAAAATGGGACTATGAAGAACATGAAGGGTCTGTGTCATCTTTACAACCAGAGGCCGCTGATCCCTCCAGGCTGCTGAAGCGTATTAACAATTGAACACTTAGGTCCTCTTCAGGATCGCTGAGAGTTTCTGACAGTGGGAGCTGGAATCTCAAAGTTTTTAACAGTGCAGATAGATTGTGCCCAAGGCGCCAGAGAGAGAGGATCTCACCAAATTGAGTCCTCTGGAATTAATTTGAATTTTGCCAGGCAGTCAAACATTAATGCATGTCCCTGTTTCAACTAGAATCAGTCTCTGTTTCTCCCTCTATGTCTCTCAGTGTTGCCCTCTCTCTCTAGACTGTTGAGGGCAGATAATTAAAAATAAATTTAGCGTTGCACAGAACAAATCTGCACACACAAACACATACACACACACACAAATACATAAAGGACAGACAGGGGCCCAGATCCCACCAGACACTGATGTAATCAGTGACCTTTAGATGCGTCCACATTTACATTTACACACAAGGTAGGGGTGAATTCATTTGCCGTTTTATACAAGATGGAAAGCGAGAGAGAGAACAACAGAGGTGATGGATAGTGGCACGAGAGAGGGCGGCGGCAGTAGAGACCAACTGAGCGAGGAAAGCTGAAAGAAAGACAATAAGCAAGAAATGCTGAGAAATAAAATAAGAAAAATGAAATTATGTTTTTTTGTCGATAATTTTTCAGTCAATAATCATTTTTTTTCTTTTATTCTTTTTTTTCAACTGTTCACCTCCATCTCTTGTCTTTGTACGCTTGAAATAATTTGACTTCATAAAAAATGCCAAATCAATAAAGTGGAGGGGACATAGAGTTAAAAATGTGTGTTAGTGTATGTGCATTTTCGTCTTTACTAGGCACTGTTGTATAACTCCTTATTTTCAATCAATTACCAGAAATAAAACTAAAGATTAAATGATTGTTTTTTTTTTTATAAACCCATAAAACTTGCAGAGGAGTTTGCAGTATTGTCCATACCCTCAGTGGCTGTATTGGAAACCACCTACTACATACTACTGACGAACGCAGTATACAGTACATACTGCATACTGCGTTCCTCAGTAGTATGCAGTATGAAACAGTTAAAGCAAAATATTTTTCAGTATGCTAGGCCAGGCTTGAACCTGTAAAACCCTTCTTAAAGCACTGGACAAAAATAAATAACTCCTACCACGACTGCAATATTATCGAACAATACAACTTTTAATTGTGACCAATGTTTGTTTACTTTATAAGATACTGCAGATTTAGCTCCACCACCCCTTAAACAATTCATCATGGTGACGTAAGACAAACAGGATCATCAACGAGGGGAGACGGTAAATATATAACAGTGGATTGTTATCCCTACAAATATTAGAGTAATGTTAAAAAGGGTTGTGTTTTCTCTGCAGGTATCTCTCTGCCCTGTCAGAAGCAGCTCTTTCCCTCGCCTCTCCCCTCTTCCCTCGCCACTCTGCTGCTGTGTAGCCGGTCTGTGAGCGTCCCTGGCTGGCTCTCGAGCGAGCTATGCCCGCCGGCTATTGTTGAGTTTTAACTCTTCAACTCTAAAAATGCAGATAATCACAGGTTCCAGATAATTTATAATGGACATTTGTGTTCATTACAACTGGACTACTTGGATTGAGGCTTATTGGCATGGGTAACATACGTTTACATTACTAAGCAACTGTGAATTAAAAACAAAAATCTGGTCCTCTCTCAAGGTTCCATGGTGGAGAGGAGGTCGTGTTGCTCTGGCTCTATCTATCCGGCGTGGAGAGGAGGTTGTGTTCCTCTTGCTCTATCTATCTGGCGTGGAGAGGAGGTCGTGTTGCTCTGGCTCTACCTGTTTTGCTTGGAGAGAAGGTTGTGTTGCTCTAGCTCTATCTGTTTCGCGACGCCGGGAAGCTGCTTGATTTTAGCTAGCAAGCTAGCTGTTATGGCAGTTTGTGGAGTTCTAAACTCTGAAAACATTGGAGCTAATGTTCGATTCGCCATTTAATATCCTAAAACTGCCAATATTCTAAATCTACCCAGTTGATTACTCGCTTCAGACTTTTTCAGAAGTGAATTTAGTGATGAAATAGCTACGAAAAATGCAAAAAAAAGCTGTTTTTGGCTGCTGTTGTTGTGACCATAGCCTGTACCGTTCCACATCTTTGCATTATGGGATACAGTAGGCGAGGTACACCGGTCCAATGCATACTGGAGATTTTTTCCAAATCAGTACGACATCTGGGTTATTTTTGGCATACTGTAGATTTTGCTTTTGTTCGCATACTGCATACTACATGCTACATTTTGGCCAAATACGTACGTACTATATAATATATAATATAATATAATATAATATAATAATAATATAATAATAATATATAATATAACTATATAACTATTATACTATAAGACAGTACGTACTATAAGTATAGTATGCAGTTTCGGATAGAGCCTATGTTTTCGGTCGGGTTTGTCTGTTTGTTTGTACACGCATTAAGATCTTTTCGGACGGGGAGCGACACTCCGCCTGTGTACTCACTTGGATCCGCAGGGTCTGAGTGCGCTCCTCATGCAGACAAGCGCTCTGCGAGTAAACGCGAGGTGCTATGCGTGGCAACCACGGAAAAGGCATCTGTGCACTACTGTAAGCTATTTATCCCTGCCGGTACAACTGTGTGGTGTATCAAATATCCCTAATCACAGCTTAATTTGTTGAAACACATGGCAATGCTGCTCCTCTTTCATTAACATTGCAAGATACGGCATTTGTGCTGCACTCATGTGGTGTCGGAATGATCGGAAAATACGAGTTCCCGACTGTTAAAATTCATGTGAAAGCCCCCAATCAGAACAATGACTCAAAGCTTGAAAAGTTTTATCATCATTTACAAATTATTCTGCAGCACTTTCACCATTTAAATAAATAATTTGATAAACATGATGTCAAGAGTTTCTAATTTCTTTCTACACCATACAGGCTTTGAATCATGTGTTCAGGGCTGCATGACGCTGGGGGTGGGAGGAGAACAATATCAAGCGATGAAGGTTGGGGTATCCTAGTAGTACAGACAAGAACTTCAATCTACTTTCAAACTATACTGACCTTTTTATGACTTTTTTCGACATACTATACTATAACTTTTTTCAACATACTAAACAATGACTTTTTTTTCGACATACTATACTATAACTTTTTTCAGCATACTAAACTATGACTTTACTTTTCGACATACTATACTTGACTTTTTATGACATACTATGCTATGACTTTTTGACATACTATACAATGACCTTTTATGACATACTATGCTATGACTTTTTGGCATACTATACTATTTCTTTCTTTCGACATACTATAATCGAAAATCATTAAAAAAAAAAGTCATGGCGTGGCATGACGAAAATCATAAAAAAAAAAAAAAGTCATGGCTTGGCATGTCGAAAATAATAAAAAAAAAAGTCATATCACCTTCCTCCTCTCACCTACACCCCCTTATCACTTTTATCACCACTTTTAACACCTTCCTCCTCTCACCTACCCCCCCTTATCACTTCCATCACCACTTTATCACCTTACCCCTCTCACCTACTCCCCCTTATCACTTTTTTCACCTTCCTCCTCTCATCTACCCCCCCTAATCACTTTTATCACCACCTTTATCATCTTCCTCCTCTCACATACCCAGCTTTTATCACTTTCATCACCACTTTTATTACATTCCTCCTCTCACCTACCCCCCCTTATCACTTTTATCACCACTTTTATCACCTTCCTCCTCTCACCTACCCCCCCTTATTACTTTTATCACCACTTTTATCACCTTCCTCCTATCACATGCCCCACCCTTATCACTTTTATCACATTCCTCCTCTCACCTACCCCCCTTATCACTTCTTCCTCTCACTTACCCCGCTCTTATCACTTTTATCACCTCCCTCCTCTCAACCACTCCCCCCTTATCACTTTTATACCCTGACTTTTTTTCGACATACTATACTATAACTTTTTTCAGCATACTAAACTATGACTTTACTTTTCGACATACTATACTTGACTTTTTATGACATACTATGCTATGACTTTTTTACATACTATACAATGACCTTTTATGACATACTATGCTATGACTTTTTGGCATACTATACTATTTCTTTCTTTCGACATACTATAATCGAAAATCATTAAAAAAAAAAGTCATGGCGTGGCATGACGAAAATCATAAAAAAAAAAAAAAGTCATGGCTTGGCATGTCGAAAATAATAAAAAAAAAAGTCATATCACCTTCCTCCTCTCACCTACACCCCCTTATCACTTTTATCACCACTTTTAACACCTTCCTCCTCTCACCTACCCCCCCTTATCACTTCCATCACCACTTTATCACCTTACCCCTCTCACCTACTCCCCCTTATCACTTTTTTCACCTTCCTCCTCTCATCTACCCCCCCTTATCACTTTTATCACAACCTTTATCATCTTCCTCCTCTCACATACCCAGCTTTTATCACTTTCATCACCACTTTTATTACATTCCTCCTCTCACCTACCCCCCCTTATCACTTTTATCACCACTTTTATCACCTTCCTCCTCTCACCTACCCCCCCTTATTACTTTTATCACCACTTTTATCACCTTCCTCCTATCACATGCCCCACCCTTATCACTTTTATCACATTCCTCCTCTCACCTACCCCCCTTATCACTTCTTCCTCTCACTTACCCCGCTCTTATCACTTTTATCACCTCCCTCCTCTCAACCACTCCCCCCTTATCACTTTTATACCCTGACTTTTTTTTGACATACTACACTGTGACTTTTTCCACATACTATAATAAAATAATATAATACATATTAATACAATATTAAATATTAATATTAAGGTATTAAATAGTTGACAAATCTCCCTTCAATGTACATTTTGAACAGATAAAAAATGTGTGATTAATTTGCAATTAATTTCGATTAACTATGGACACTGATGCGATTAATCAGCATTACATATTTTAATCTATTGACAGCCCTAGTAGATACTAAAAAAATGGCCATTAAACTTTGTTGAAATTATAAAGTGTACAAATGAAAAAAAGCAAGTACTGTAGTTCCTACTTCTTCTTACACCCCATAACAAAGTTTTACTTTTCAAACAGGCCGATGAAATGATCAATGATTATTGCACAGTTACAGAAGCTAGAACAGTAGAGAGCCTGAATGTAACATCAAAACTTTGGTTTTCAAGACAAAAGCAGAATAGTTCTGACTGTAGTTCACACTTTCAGTGTCCCTGTCTGTGTATAAATCTTTATACAACATTTAAACAGACAGACAGGCTATTGTACATCCATCCTGCCAAGCATTTAGCTTAATCAAGTAAGGGAAATGGCACAAATGAAAACAAACTACAGGACATGACTGCATTAATCCATCTAATACATTCACACCACACAGTCATTTTCAGACACTTACAGAAACAGTATTTCTCAATCTCTTATTCAACACTGACATCTCAGCTTTTATTAACTCAACTCCTTTTTTTCACCATCATTTGTCTTTCCTTTTAAGGAGTGGGGGGCCTGTGACTGTTCCTGACTCGTCAGCTGTGATTTACTGCACCATTATAGGACCCAAGTATAAAACACAGGGCTGATAACAAATGCATGGGAAATACAAATCTGCAGGTGTTTGCACTGGTGGGTTTGTGTGCCTCTCCAGGCAAAAAATCAGATGGAGTTCCCAAGATCATTTCTCTTCTTCTTTGACGATGCCACCAATCTCTTTCTCTCTCTTCATCTCTCTTGATGCCATCTCTTTTTTCAACCCCAATCTTTCATGGTTTCTCTCTTCCTTGCACTCTGTTCTCTGTCTAAAAAAAATGTGCATTCTTCATTGTATGATTAAGAGGAAGCAGCAGTCAAAAATAGACCTAGACATCACTGAAAAACCACAAAGATAATACATTTGCCAGAGGGGAAAGCAATAATACATTGTTGAGTTATCTTCTTCAGTATGTGACATTGTGTAAATGCAATCTATCTATTAAATTGGGAGGTTGAGTGAGGGCATGGGGGAATCAACTAGCATATTTTGACTAAGCATATTCATCTTGTTAATGTGTGTGTGTCATAAATAGTGCCATGAAGTATTACATTTCCTCAGTATATTCAAGTCAGTACCTCTAAATATATCAAACTTTTTGTTTTTTTTGAGTATTAAGCTTTGTCAACACATTTTCACTCGCAACTCATCAAATACCCATTGTCAGTGCCGCTTGGTCAGTGCCCCTCGGCATCACAGGGTTTCCGTTTTGCATTACTTTTGGACGGACCAGGGACAGCGTGTCAATACACACTTCTTACATGCATAGTGTCAAAGGAAGTTAAGTTTAGGCACCACAACCACTTAGGTAGGTTCAGGAAACGGTCGTGGTTGATGTTAACTTCACTGACTAGCGACTCATGTGACTGCCGATACTAACAACTCACGGGACTGATATTAAGTCAACGTTACTTTTAGTTTCACACGGGAAACGAACACCGGTCTCCTAGTTGAAAGTCTAGAGTTTGTTTGACCCATCCACCACCCCTTCTGCCCGCCCTGAATGGACTCTCACGCTATTAATACTACGTCACTTGCTTCGACCGTTGAATAACACCACGGATGGGTTTACATTGAAGTTAGCTGAAAGCCCGGTTCGTCACATACTGTTCCTAAAAGGTGCCTCCATGTCAACCTGTTCTCACTCCCAACTCATCAAATACCGCTGTTTGTTACGTGCCCCTCAGCATCGGAAACCGACGAAAAGAGGCACCCTTTAGCAACAGTACGTGACGAACCGGGCTTTCAACGAACTCCAATGTAAACCCACCTGCAGCATTATTCAACGGTCGGAGCAAGTGACATAGTATTAGCGTGAGAGTCCGCTATGGGCGGGTGAGAGGGATGGTGGATGGGTCAAATAAACACAAGACTTTCAACCAGGAGTGTTTGTGTCCCGTGTAAAAGTAACGTTGACTTATTTTGTCAAGTCAGTCTTCAGTCACGTGATCAAGTCAGTCTTCAGTCACGTGACTCGTCGGTATCGTCAGCCCCGTCAGTCACGTGACTCGCTAGTCACGTGAGTTGATTAGTATCGTCAGCTTTGTGAGTCAAATGAGTCACTAGTCAGTGAAGTTAACGTCTAACACATCCTGTGAAAATGGAAGTTTAATTTTACAGGACAATATAGCTCCAACTCAATTCCCGATTTTTTGCATCCTCGTCTCCTCGCTCCGCGATCCTCCGGCTTATGACCCGGAAATCGATCTCAGCGCTCCATCTTGAAGGACATCCCTCTATGGGCCAATGGATTTGGAAGATCCAGGTAATTTTATACCCAGGAAGATAAACTGTTTTGACCTGCACTCAATACTGTGCCTGAACGCATCTTGTGTAGACACTGATGGAGCACTGAAGCTGCTTTTGTGTAGATGTTGTGTTAGAGTGCGAGCATATGGCTACTTTATCGAGGCAGACCCCAAACACACCATATTCAAAGCAAGAGTCAGTACAAATGATGAATGGGTCAGGTTCTCTGCCAGCACTACTTATAAAGTGGATTGGAATCCCATCATTTAAATTTGGAGCTTTTGTGAGGGATATAATTTAGGTTCTTCTAAGTTAAATGAAAACAAATGAACTATTTTAATTTGTCTCTTTTTAATGGAGTTCATACTGTAAATTAACAATATATCACTGACTCAACATAATCTTGTCAATGACTGTATGCCAGAGATCCTCAACTTGGTGTCATTAAATACCTTTCTTTCTTAGAGTACTTTTCATTTCATGACAATCAATAAAGCCTTAAATCACATGAGTCTTAGCTCTGCATTGCTGCAGAGAGGTCCCTGCAAATCATCAAGGTGTTAAGATATGTTGATGGGGAAGAACATTACACTGAGGAGGTGGCGGGTAGTGGTGCTGCCAAGCCTGTTTAATTCTAGGATATCTGTTTTCACACTATGCCATGTAACATAAAAATAAAAATTGTGTAAATTGCATTGTAGCGTTTAACCACTCTACATGTAATTAAAGATTTGCACTCGTTAAATAAAGAAATACTCAATTCGGGGCACCACCACTTTTTATAGGAAAAGCGGAAACTATTGTGATAGAAGTATTGATCATTAATCAATCTCAAGTCTGAAGTATAAGTTCTGAATTCATTGATCTACAGTTCTGCTTTGAAATACACACACAGACAGGACGTAGTGATAAAGTGAAACATTTATTTACCATAAATCGTGATAATTGAATAAATGAAGTGATGAATATACAAATGACTAATTAACACTGGTAATTAATGAATGAATGAAATGAAACGTCAATGACGCAATTCTGATTGGAACTTTAGTAGTGAGGGAAGTCTGATTATTCTCTCTAAGCTATAAAAGTTGCAGTTAATAATTTGGAAGATTAGGAAATTTAGAAGATATGTCTGACAAACAACTATTGATCATAAAGCCACAGAACATTCACTTATCGCTGCAGTTGGTTCTGTGGGTCCAGAGGCCGTTTCCTCACACGTTGTCTGGATAGACAAGCCCTTTGGATGGGTTGGATGAGATCGGTTCAGCTGGCCCGGGATACCAAACAGCAAAGCGTGGAGAACATTCAACTTTCTTGTCAGAACATTGAATGTGGGAGTTGAAGTCCGTTGGCTGATTACTCGTTGAAAGAGATCAAAAAGCTGAAGTCGGATTATCTTCTGAAGCTTTAGAATTTATCTATTTCACGGAAAAACTCGAAATGCTGGCCGAGCACTTAGCATTTAAATCACGCGAGATAAACAAAAGATCTTTAAAAATGCTGTCCTTTAGAAGTCACTTGACTCATAAAAATGAACATGAGGTAGAAAATAAACACACAAATGAAATGTATGTATGTAAGTTCTGGAGAGCTCCTGCTGGAGTCATCTCCCTGCGGACAACTTTCTCAACTTCTTCTGACAACAGAACTTCTGACTCTGTGTCCTCTCTTCTTTAACCCCCTCTGGGAGGGAGGGGTCGAGACCTTCTCTTTCTCTGATCGATTCATTATTGAAAAACCTTTACATGCGCAAAATCAGAATTCCCTCTTTACTAATTTTTCCTTTCTTTTGCACGAGACAGACACATATCAAAAACTATAAAACCACTAATGTTTTAATCAAACATTAGTATCAAGATTGTCAAAGTTGGATTCTAAGTTCAAGTTATTACTCATTCTTAATAACTTTAAAGTTAAGGTATTACATCTATTGAACATCACTGATAAAACATTAAAACGTATTACATACCATTAATGATTATACACAAAGAAGTCAATAATCTAACACATGATGAATTCTAAACTATTTAATTATTGGTCACATTACCACAGATGAAAACTAGGTGGGGTTGACGATTCACCGCTGGAGTGAATCTCTGGGTCACTGAAAGGTTAAGAAACCTAGGCTGTGGAATGTGAGATGGACAGGGGAGTGTGTGTGTGTGTGTGTGTTTTTGACCAAACGGATCACTTTGAAGTCAGGAAAAGTTATCAGTTCTTGTTGGTTTAAGTGGGGAGAAAACCCTTCCCACAGTTTTAAAAGTTATTATCCTCCTGGACAGTGTCAAAACTGACACTCGATGGTCGATAAAAGAGTTTATGGCCCTTTACCCAAACAAATTGTTCTTTCTTTGGAGAATTCCATCTGTAAATGACCAAATCTTGTTGGACACAAGAATGTGTTTTTCTCATCCCAGTAGATGCAGGATGAGATAAGATGCTTCTCAAAGTAGCAGGCACCATTCACGCTACAGCATATAAAAGAAAGACAATATGCACTTAGCACATTTTGTGACAAAAATAAATCAGATGTTGTAACTGAACTGAAGATAGACACACCTTTTTCACAGGAAGTTCAGTTTAGGCAACACAACCACTTAGGTAGGGTTAGGAATCTGTCATGGTTGACGTAACTTCACTGATTGGTGACTCACTTGACTCACAGGGCTGACAGTGTCGACGAGGCACGTGACTAACGACTGACGAGACAAAATAAGTCAACGTTACTTTTAGTTTCACTCGGCACACAAATACCAGTCTCCTGGTTGAAAGTCTTGTGTTTGTTTTCACCCATCCATCACCCCTCCCACCGGACGCTCACGCTATTAATACTACATCACTTACTGTACTTGAACAACAAGCAGTTATAGCTGATCTGAGGTCTGCTGTCTATGAGAGCCGGCTGTCAATCACTCGTGAACTCCAACCAAACGTTCAAACTAGGCAGCGCTGATCAAATATGAATCAATATTATGTTACGTTAATGCCTATTTCTCGCCTCAAATGTTTTCAGAATCATCTTGTAGTGTACGGTTTAGCTGTAAAATGAGAAAGTTTCTGTCCCCGAAATCTGGTGAAGGAACACCAAGTTCCGTTCACATGACCGGAGCGCAGCCAATAGGAAGGCTTTCTCAATAAAATGACCTGTGATTGGTCAAAGTCTCCCGTCACAGGCTAGGTTTTTTAAAGCCTAAAAACAGAGCCATGATGAGGTGCAGAAGTTTAGTTTTATCTCAGAACACTTGAATTACAATATGCTGAAAGGTTATTATGGAATTTTTGCCCAATGATGCCAAAAACATACTGCCTACAGCCACTTTAAGAGTCGCTCATTGGCAAAAAGAACAAAGGGTTTGTTGGCTGAACTTGGCCATTTATTTTTCACAAAAAACACTGGGATGGAGTGAGATAAAAGTCGTGAAGAAACACAATATCTATCTTGTTGTAGAAATGACAAAAAAACTTGAAAAAACCCTGACATGTCCCTTTAATGAGCCCACTGTGTCCGGAGGCAATGCTCTAAAGCCACAGATCAATAGCAGGGGAGATGGGTCTGACAAGGTTGACTCACTAAGGTTAAGACAATCACAGCATTTTTCAATCTGCAGGCCAGAGCTCAGTGATCTTTAGAATGAAACAGGGACTTGTCTGCTCCTTCAGAGCTCTTTGTTACTTGAATGGTTGTTTCTGCTTTTTCCTCTCCTGTGCTTTCTGTTTTTCTGTCATAGCACTCTCATCAAAATCTCTCACTTGCTGCACTACTGTGACACTCTCACAGGAAGCAGACTGACATGAAATAGCATGGCAACAAGCTTTTTGTTTTTTTTCTCTGTTTTGCCATTTAGAGTTAACCAACCAAGTCTCTCCATCAATCTCAGAATCTCTGTGCTGCTGACACAATTGAAATCTGTCAACTGTCAGTCCTCTTATCATCATCAGAGAATGAATTGTATCATACTTCATGCTGCCTAAATGGGATTACCAACTGATGAAGAATTTCATGTCAGGGTATAATCACCCAAAAGATTCAACTTGAAATTACAATTATATTCTCTCTTGGTAGAAAACTGTCACTGAGATACATTTTTTAAAACTCTTTGCTTGTTGCACATTTATCTCCAGCATATTAAAAAATAATCTTTGGAAAAAACATCATGAACGTGTTGTGACGCAGCCCAGTCGCACAGCAGTTTGTGAAATAGTCACGAAATTGAATATATTGATTTGACTCGAATTTCACATTGTTTCATGATGGTCAGCGCAAAATCAATTCATATGTAATCCATGTAATTGTGAACCGGGAAGTATAGAGAGCGACAGACACCGCGTAGGCAGGAGGTCGGGGTGGATGGGTTGGTCAAAAAACACCGGACTTTCTCCCAATAGATCGGTTTTCATGTCCCATGTATTAGTGGCATTAAAACAATTTTGCGTTAACACGTTATTATCGCGTTAACTTTGACAACCCTAATAACAACATAACGTAACAACCGTATAAATGTAACTACTGTTAATAAACAAGAACCGCCCTTAGAGGACTTTCTTACGTAATAAGTAACAAGCGTAAAGTCAATGTTAACTCTTGGTTTTACACCAGACATGAAAAGCAGTCCCTGGGGGAAAGTCCTGTGTTTGTTTGATCCATCAACCACCACTCCAACCTGCCCTTTGTGGACTTTCTCGCTTGTTATACTCATTATACCACGTAACTTTCAATAATGGTCGCTTGATATACTAGATTGTCTGCTCTGTGCGTCGCTTGTAGTACACTTGTTGCAAAGACGTCAACATTCAACATATCCATGATATGCAGAAACACATATTGCCAACATTTTTTTCCTGGTGAATGAGCTTAAATTATCATGAGTAATGCTGCTTTTAAAATTGTGAAAGTCAATGACAATTTCATACTTTGCAATTTGCAGTGAATTTCTGTATTAACGGAGGACAGATGCAAGGCAGATACATGATCACATATACGAATGATCAAATAATGACCATATTATTTCTCCTTAAACCCAGGGAAACGCCCTGCAGGACTCCAGTAGGACTGAGCTCCGAGTTCTGCAAGCTCTTTGGACTTCAGATGGTCTAAGAATATTCATTGACATGACTATCATGTGTATCCATAAAACATGCAGGTCTATTTACATGAAAGATCTGCACCCGATCTCCACACCATCTTCTATCTTCTCGTGTTAAGAACCCCTCAATTCCCTTGGACAGTCGTGTGGTATATTGCAACTCTTGTAAATGCCAATATGTTATTCCAGGAGTGTTTCTGCGAAGAGGTCAGGGTGCAACATAAACAACCAGAGTCTGTATAGCATAAAAAATGTATGGATATGTGTTATGTGTTTGTACTTTTTTTCCTGCTCATGCATTTTGTATATCACAGGAGTCACTTGCTGTCCAAATGTTTTGCTGTGGGGCAATAAGATATACCTTATCTAATCTAATCCTCTTTGCTTCACTTAATCTTTACTGTGCTGCTTCATGCTGTTTTATGTGTGTGTGTGTGTGTGTGTGTGTGTGTGTGTGTGCGCTTGCGTGCCTGTATGCAGTGGCATAAGAGGTTTTAAAGGGGCCAAGGTTGAACAACTGCTGTCAGGCCTCTATAACTACACGGTCCCCTTTAACCCAGCTGACCTACATCACAAACTGGTTGGAGGGCAATTCAGTTTCATGACAAGTGCATCATTTTTGTCATGATTATTTTAATGTGCGAGTATAAAATTGAAAGAGCTGTGCAAGGATACCGTTATATTAGGAGGTCGAACATCGTGTCTGTGTGTGCCCATTATCCACTCCAAAGAAACAACGGAGTCAAGAGTGAGCTTGTTTCTCATTTCCCGATTTTGTGCCTCCTTGATCCTCCGGCATGTGACCCGGAAATTGATCTCAGTGCTCCATCTTGAAGTACATCCCAATTCCTAAAATGCGTCTCGAGGAGCAAGGGGCGATGATCGAGGAGGCTTGCCGGAGGAGCTATAAGCGAGGATACACCGGTGTATCCTTTGCGGTGTATAAGAGGCGTGACACACAGCTGGAATATTCTCACACCATGGCAGGACTTTACAAATGTAACTGTTCCTTTTGTTTTCATCAGTTGTAGTTATTTAAGATGATGGAAACTTTCTGACCACTGTTTGTGTAGCACCTCATAAGACGCTGTTCTAACCACATTCCTTAATGACATTTCAACTTCATATTACATGTGTTTATTATTGAATGTAGACTACGATAGCCCAATTTACCTGCTATAATCGTATGCAAACAGCTGCTGACGGCAAATTATTATATCAGTAAGAATATTCTCTTACATTCTAATTTGCTGTATTGTCATATAGATAGACAGTGTGAGTGTGTCGTGTGTATAATATATATCACTCAATCATATAATGTCACTCTTTATTTATAGTATAGTACTTTTCATACAAACATCTGTAGTGCTGAACACAAAATGTATAAAGGCTGTAATGTGTGTGTCTTGTCACAGGATGCCATGTTTTGAATTGAATTAGTGATAGTAAATATCACCTATAAGTTGTAATGAGTAATGTTCTCCACATCTGACAGAGATCATGAAATACAGCAGTAGAACAAAACAATGGACAGCTGATCCAGCTGTGCGAAAGGTCAAATTTAATTGACGTCACTTTAAAATGACGGTTCCGGGTCAACAATGTCTCATTTGTTAAATGCCTGTTGCCTCGACTCCTCTCTCCTCGTGTCTCTTGAAAGGAATCAAGGAGGTACAAAGGAACAGTGTGTAGCATTTAGGTTACTGTTTCTCCAAACTGGGGTCGTGCTGACCACCATCTACTGTAGGTAACACACTGACTATGGATAAGTGCCTCATACAACCCCACTTCAAAACACCCAAACTATCCCTTTAAGGTTAAAAAACATGTAAACATTCCAGACTGTAGAGCATTAATTAAAATCTGCTCCATAATTTAACTTGTGTATAATACTATTAGATTTTAGATATTTTCCAATGAACAATCTCTATATTTTTAATATTTATGGAAAGCAGTGTTGGTATTTATTCATTTATTATACCGTAATCATTGAAGTTATAACTAAACTGAATGCTGATTTTACAGTAATTAAAGTCAAACTCATCAACTCTTGAATTTCCCCAGACATTACCCATTCCCCTTACATTCTTGTGTTTTGTGAAGAAATTCAGTGCTTCTCTTGAAGCTTTTACTTTTTCATGTTTATTATATTTATTCTTATCTCTCCGGTACAAATTTGTGATTGTTGTTTCTCTTTGTCATGTGTATTTGCTTTGAATTTCATCATTGCGTTTTTGTTCTTCCACTTAAAGGGACTCTATGTAAGAATCAGAAATTGCTTGTTAACAGCGACACCTGTGGCCGCAATGTCAACGAAAGTCAGCGTCCTGTTGCTCACGCTCGCGCTTGTTCTCGCTCTATATAGACATGAACGAGCACCGGTCTAAACAGTGAGGCGACACACATCAGCTAACACACAATATCTCTCTTTATTTCACCTGCTTGGCAGTAATGTTAGCAGACCAGACGAAGGTCTCTCCATGAATCAATGCTGATCCTAGTGTTGGCTTTTCCTGCTTCAGCCTCCCGACCCTGTCGGAGACGATAACGTAACTCGCTGCGGAGCCCCGTCACTTCACAAGACACGGGAAACCTCTGTTGGTCTGGAGGAGTGGCAGCAACTTATTTCTGCACAAACGTCCACTGCACATTCACTAGATATTCTCAGAGCTAAACTAACTCTTCTGCAGTGTGTAGTGTGCGCGCGTGCACGTGGAGTTGGAGTGAGCCGAGCGGGTGGGAACGAGCGCGATGTGCAAGCAGGCAGGAGCAGAGTAGAGACTCCAGCAAAAAAGTTACGGTCTCCTCCGCGTCCTCCTCCGCGTCCTCCGACCGCGGCTGGGGTGGGCGAAGCAGGAAGAGCCAACACTGTTTTGCAAGACAAGCTTCACTAGATATAATTTTGCAGTTTTGGTGCTTCCGTGTAGTTTGTGTTGAGATTCTGCGCGCTCGCGTACCCAAACACGCTCGCGTGTGGGACACCGACCCGGTATGATTTATACGTGTAAGAATTACATATAGTCCCTTTAAAAAAATGTTATCACTTAAATTCCTTTGAAATAAAGACTGTGAACTTTGGAAGTCAGCATTTCTTCTCCAAAACCAGCTCACAAAACCCTGAGACTAGTTCAACTTTGAAATTATTTTCAATTGTTTTCACAATTCTGGCACCTTAAAATGTGTCCTCTTGTAATTTCACCATGCCAAACATTCTCTTCCTCCCTCCT
Organism: Sebastolobus alascanus; assembly: GCA_916701645.2. Taxonomy (NCBI): domain Eukaryota; kingdom Metazoa; phylum Chordata; class Actinopteri; order Perciformes; family Sebastidae; genus Sebastolobus; species Sebastolobus alascanus. The sequence goes on from CAKAOJ020000270.1 coordinate 990,777, forward strand.
CCTTTCGCTTTCATTCTCTCAAGGTTACCCTCTGTTGCTCAAAGGGTAAAGCAGCAGGGCTTTGTCAATTGCATGTCTCTTACATAAGAGCGACACATCAGTGGTGCTCTTATGTAAGAAACATATCATCGACCGGGCCAAATTAATTTCCTCTCCCTCCCCCGTCTCGGAGGTGCTTTACCCAGCAGGGGACATGGGTTCAAAAACGAGAGAGAGGGAGACGGATAGAGACAGAGTCTCCCAGTGCAGGAAAATATCCTGGTTCTGGTTTGTCTGGCTTAAAAACAAGTTCTTATCGTGGAGAAACCAGATAGATGGCACTGACAACTGGCAGATAGACACACGGACTGACAGAAAAAGAAAAACAAGAAAGGAAGGATGAAAGAAAGCAGGACGAAAAGACGGAAGGAGACAGAAAAGACCAGAAATAGACAGACACCCAGGCAGATAGGGGTAGGGGTCTCAGAGATAAAAACCCACTGGATGTTGCTACTTTGACGGGTCTACTACTCTCTACTCTGTCCCCCTCCCTCCATCCCTTTCTATCTCTCTCCCTGTGCCTCCTCTAAGCCCCTGCAGCTACACGCTAGCTTGTGCAGACCATCTGGGAGAAAGGGGATTGTTTTTGCAGAAGGACCCACGGTGCCAGCTTCCCACACTGACTGATCTGGGGGCTTTGGAAAGCCCTACTCCCCCAGCTTCAAACACAATAAACAGAATGGATGAATGTATGCCATTGTACTGTATCTCAAGGGGGGGTGAGAGAGTGGGATTTTTTTGAGCTGGAGTGATAGCAAGATACAGATATAGAGGCTGAGGAGAAACAACTGAGAATTTGAGTGACAGGTGCAGTGAGACACAGCAGCACTTCACTGCTGTCTACACAGACATAAATTTGAAGTGTAACATAATTATTTCAAAAACATGATAATAAAAGGGAAGTTAACAAAGATGTGCTCGCCAATTTAGGCCCATTATTTAGTTTGAAGGTGTTGAACCGAATCTCACAGAAACTGTGATGTGCTGTGATCTGAATAGGATATAACTAATATTTGGGTCTAAGATTTGGGTCATTAGGTGCCTACTACGCCTATATTGTAAAAGTGAAAGTGGCACAACACTTTCTATCGTGTTGTAAAACTGAATGAAACATTAAGTTTTGAATACAAACAAAACGGCTTCTTTAGGTTTAGGCAACAAAATTACAACTTCTTTAGGTTTAGGGGGAAACATTGTGTTTTGGGTTGAAATAACTACAAACTAGGACTGTCAAAGTTAATGTGATAATAATGCGTTAACGCAGATTCATTTTATCGCCTCTAATTTCTTTAACTCATTAACATAGCTTGCAATTTTTAAGTTGTAGTGGGCTCAGTTTTAAAGCTACTGTAGAGTGAAAATACTGGCATCATATGAGACAACAAACCTAAGGAATCCATTGGTACCAACCATGTCATACTAGCTTGTTGCGAAGGAGTTTAAATAACGCTACAAACTTACGCAAAATTTTGTCGAGGAAAAACTGGCATGGTCATTTTCAAAGGGCTTTCTTGACCTCTGACCTAAAGATATGTGAATGAAATTGGAGTCTATGGGTACCCACGAGTCTCCACTTTAAAAACATTATTTTCAATATTCTTATTTCATTCTATCGTTTTAACTATTCTATTGTTATTTTACTGCTTATTTGCACAGACAAACCAAAGCAAATTCCTAGTGTATACCTCATACACCTCGCAATAAACAAGATTCTGAATCCAATTTGATTTACAGACATGCCCACTTTATGATAATCACATGCAGTTTGGGGCAAGTGCCTGGGATTGATTGTAGCGTCTGGGATGCACTTCGAATTGTCAATCAGTGTGTGAGTGAACGCTGGCGCGACTGGCTGCCGCTGCTCACCGCTGCTCACCAGCACTTTTAAACTTATTTTAACGTTTTTTATTGCCTCATGTCCCACAATTGTCAGAGCATCTGTTCTCACTCGGGGAAAACGTCTTCACTACTTACTCATAACAAATAAACGACTCGACTGTCACTCCTGCGTGGCTGTGTAGGACCAACACCAGCTCACCTGCTCTGCCTCGGCTATCGAGCCTCACCTGGACTTGCTCACCTTGACGCCTAAGTTGCTCGAGTACTTGCCAACAATGTGGTCCGACAGGATATACATCTGGTCCGTGCTTGCCTGGACTCTCCTGTCGCTTGCTCGCCAGCCCGTGACGGGACTGCTCCAGTACTCAGCTGTGGAGCTCCTGGGACTGCGCTTCCACCTGCCCGAGCCTCCGCCGACTGCGCTACACCTTCACCCGGACATCGCTTTCCTGCCCCGTCGGAGATACATCCACCGGGGGTCCCGCCGGAGCTTCCGAGTGGACTCTTCAGGATCTATCAAGTCCATCTGGTCCAACTCCCGTCGCTCTTCATCCAACACCGGCCGTGTTGCCAACCACAGCGTGCTAACCAGCCTAGCCCGGTCGGCTAACACAGCTGTCAACTTCGGTCTGTTAAACATCCGCTCACTCACGAACAAGGGGCATCTCATCCAGGATCTCCTCAATGACCGTAAGTTTGATTTAATCTGTTTAACTGAGACATGGCAACAGCCCAACGACTTTTCACAACTCAACGACTCAACTCCTCCGGGGTTTGTTTACATCTGTCAACCCCGCGCTTCCGGCCGGGGAGGAGGTATCGCGATAATCCACCGCGATACGTTGAAAGTCTCGCCGCTGTCTGTCCCTGGCTTCAGCTCCTTCGAATCCACTGTGTGTCAACTGCCTGGACCTACTCCCACAACCATTGCAACTGTTTACCGCCCCCCGAAACCAAAAAGTGAGTTTTTAAATGACTTTGCTGCTTTCCTCACACACCTATCCATTCTCTCACCAAACACAATACTGCTGGGGGACTTTAACATACACATGGACAATATAAACCATCCTCTTACCAGAGACTTTACATCCTGCCTTGAGAGCTCTGGATTTCAGCAGCACACCCACATCCCCACACACTCCAAAGGACACACCTTGGACTTAATATGCTGCTCTGGTGTCACCCCCACTGACTGTGCAGCAGCTGAACTCCCCATCACCGACCATTTCCTCCTCTCATTCAACGTCGACCTCACTCTCTCCATCACTAAGTCCCCCCGTCTCATCTCCTTTCGTAACATTAAGGACATAAACATGGATTCCCTCTCCTCCAGTATTGACCACCTCATGGACACTGAAGACCTATCCACCCCTGAAGAGCTGGTCTCGCATTATAACACAGGACTTCATGATATCCTCAACTCCCTCGCTCCACTAAAAACCAGATCTGTCTCTTTCTCCCTCTCTGCTCCCTGGTTTACGCCCGAACTTCGGCTTATGAAAGCAAAAGGCCGGCAGCTTGAGCGGCTCTACCGTAAAACTGGACTGACTATACACAAAGAGATGTACAAACACCATTTTCTGCATTACCAGGACTGTATTACTAACTCCAAATCAAACTATTACTCCAGCTTAATCTGTTCAAACGTAGGTAACACCAAGTCACTGTTTTCACTGTTTAACAATATCACTCGATCCCCAGTTTCTATACCACCCCATATGTATTCAACTGCCTTCTGTAATTCTCTCATGTCTTTCTTCAACACCAAAATCCAGACAATCCATCAGGATCTCGGTTCAAACTCCTCCAGTGTCACTTCTGACCTCCACCCACCCACTCACCCCTTTTCCTCCTTCGAGCTCCCCACCCTCTCAGAGATCTCTGACCTCATCCACAAGTCCAAACCCACCACTTGTCAGCAGGATCCCCTCCCCACAGTTCTGGTTAAATCCTGCCTCCCCTCTCTGGCCCCCCTCATTTATGCCATCATCCACTCCTCTCTCACCACTGGAACTGTTCCTACATCATTCAAAACCGCTGCAATAACCCCAATCCTGAAAAAACCTGGTGCCGATCCTACTAACTTCAATAACTTCCGTCCCATTTCTAATCTACCCTTCATTTCCAAAATCCTCGAGAAAATAGTCGCTACTCAACTCCACTCCCACTTATCACTCAACAATCTGTATGAACAGTCCCAGTCTGGTTTCCGTCCACTCCACAGCACAGAAACCGCACTCGTAAAAATCACCAATGATCTCCTCATGGCAGCCGATTCTGGTCTCCTCACTATCCTCATCCTCCTCGATCTGAGCGCAGCCTTTGATACCATCAGTCACCCCACCCTCCTCAATAGATTAATCTCCATCGGCATCACCCACACTCCACTCGACTGGTTCAGATCCTACCTCTCAGGCCGCACTCAGTTTATTCAACTCAAATCCTTCACATCCCAGCCTTTTCCCGTCACTTCAGGTGTGCCCCAGGGCTCTGTCCTGGGGCCCCTCCTTTTCATCATTTACCTTCTTCCCCTCGGCAATATCTTCCGCAAGTACAACATCAGTTTTCACTGCTATGCGGATGACACCCAGCTCTACCTCACCGGTAAACCCACCTCCACTCTCCCACCCTCGTCCCTTGCAGACTGTCTAACCGACATAAAATCCTGGTTCTCTTCCAATTTTCTGAAACTAAACAGCGACAAAACTGAGGTTCTCCTCATTGGTTCTAAATCAACACTATCCAAAACCGACAGTTTCTCAGTAACCATCGACAACTCCACTGTCTCCCCCTCCCCACAGGTTAAGAGTCTGGGTGTCATCCTCGACAGTACTCTATCTTTTCATTCCCATATCAATAACATTACCCGGTCTGCATATTTTCACCTACGCAACATCAACCGCCTCCGCCCCTCCCTCACCCCCCATACCACCTCTATTCTTGTTCATAGCCTCATCACTTCTCGCCTGGACTACTGCAATTCTCTCCTCTCCGGTGTCACTCACAAATCCCTCCATAAACTCCAGCTAGTCCAGAACTCAGCTGCCAGAATCATCACAAGGACCCCCTCCATCCACCACATCACCCCCATCCTACAACAGCTCCACTGGCTCCCAATAAAATTTCGTATTCAATTTAAAATCCTCCTTTTAACCTTTAAGTCCATTTACAGCCTCGCCCCTCCCTACCTGTCCGACCTCCTCCATGTTGCCACGCCCTCCCGCACTCTCCGATCCTCCTCCTCCATCCACTTGACTGTCCCACCTGCCCGTCTCACCACCATGGGGAGCAGAGCATTCAGCCGCTCTGCTCCTCGTCTCTGGAACAGTCTACCACCGGAACTCAGGAACACTACTTCACTCCCACACTTCAAATCCAAACTCAAAACCTACCTGTTCAAAACTGCCTTTTCCCTATGATTTCACGTGCACTGTGTAATTTTAAGTTTTTGGATCATTTTATTTACTCCCCATTGCTATTCGTGTTGTGTATTATTACATGTGTTGCTGTTTTTAACCAATGTACGGTGACCTTGAGTGTCCAGAAAGGCGCCTATAAATAAAATGTATTATTAAGTTATAGTCAAGTCAGCACACTGACACACTGACATCTGTTGTTGCCTGTTGGGCTCCAGTTTGCCATGTTACGATTTGAGCATATTTTTTATGCTAAATGCAGTACCTGTGAGGGTTTCTAGACAATATTTGTCATTGTTTTGTGTTGTTAATTGATTTGCAATGATAAATATACAGTATACATACATTTACATAAAGCAAGCATATTTGCCCACTGCCATGTTTATAGAAGTACTAAATACTTGACAAATCTCCCTTTAAGGTACATTTTGAACAGAAAAAAAAAGTGTGATTAATTTTCGATTAATCATGATAAACTATTTTAACCAAATGACAGCCGTACTACGAACACAAAGACAACTACACATTGTTGGTTTCACACAGGATGTAAACTCCGCTCTCCTCGGTGAAAACCCTGTGTTTTGCGTCCCATTCATTGTCCCCGATCTCCACCCCTTATGGAGTTTCACACTGACTATACAACAGAACTTCTGCTCCTGTCATAATTACTACAGGTCGCTGTCGTGTTCATTTATACCTTCCGTCGGTGATCTCCCATATGAACAGATGATAAAACCTATTAGTGGGTGTAGTAAGTCCCTATTGACCCACATCTACGGGGCTTATAACAACTGATAATGCCTATTTAATAGCCTGCCTAATCAGCTGAATATTTGGTGTTTGAGTTCCTGGTGCATCCAAGTTGATGTAAGCTAGATAAAAAGCATATCTGTCTGAATTGGATGTTTTGTCTGAAAAAAAAAAAAAAAAACCCATGTACCTAAAATCATATCTTTCTATCTTATATCTATCTTATCCTCTGGGTATCTTTCAGTATACTGCTTTGATGGATGTGAACTGATTATCTTCAGTGTTATTAAACTGTCCACTCAATTCACAGATACAATATTCTCCAGTGGATGTGGAACATCAGGTAATTTGTCTTGTTCAGAATTGATATGAAACATTCTGGAAACCTTGTTTCAGTTTTACAGGGGTATCATTACAAGGCCACAGAGAAATAACACCTGATTTCTGCTGCTGACTGATAAAGCCATAGGTGTGCTGTCTCACCCTGATACCACGGCTGCACACCTGAATTTCATTTTGACGGGAGATTGTGCCTTGTGGGGATGAACGTATATCATTTTTTGGGGAGATGGGATGTTTTCAGAGGGGAGTGGATTTGTGAATGAGGTGATGAGCTTAGTGGAGGAGAGGCCTTTAAATTTGAACACAGCACCCTCTCACTGACTGTGTGATGGAGGTCTAATACATGGAGTAAGCCTGCCCTCTGCTGCAGGCATTTTGTAATAACGTATGCATGTCTGTAGAAAACTGCAGCAGCATAAAAAGTTCAAAAAGCAGAACTGATATGATAGGGAAGTATTAATCCTTTATGGCCCCATCCATCAAGAAAAACAAATGAAAAAATAAATACATTTTCTCTTAGTTTTAGATAAAAGTCACCTATTTGTTTCAAAGTGAAATAAAATACTTTAAAAGATGAATGAATAAAATAATCTAAAAAACAACAACAACAACTAAGGGTCATATAAAAACAATAGTCATATAATATGCTCTGCAATCTACGGGGAATTGTAATCTATACTTTTGTAAAAATCCCATTTGGATATATAAATCAACAACACTAAGACCTTATTCTTATTCTTTATTCGGATCCCCATTAGCTGCCACCAGGGTAGCAGCTACTCTTCCTGGGGTCCACACACAACAAAAACATAACATATAACACATTTAAAAAAACATAATAAAACATGTTCAAGACAAATAAAAATAAAAAATCAAGACAAGAGAAAATAAAATAAAAGAAGAAAAACAAACAAACACACAAACAAAAACTGCCAAAAATAAAAAAAAAACTACAATCAAACAAAATCAAACTGCAATCCCTCATGTTTGTTCAGAGGCCTGTACTACGTAGTTTTCAGGAGTACAGCCAGTTGCAACAAATGTTTACTCTTACCACTTGAACATATCTTTAGTCAATTTAGATAAGGTGTGTCATTTAAAGCAAGTGTGTTACTTGATAATTTGTTTCCAGAAGATGAGCGGGAACACTGATGACATCAACCCTGTGAACTGCACAATCAAATCTCCTAAAATAAAAGTTATCTTAGTTTGAGGTAAAAGTCATAGATTTTTCTACAGCAAAGTGAAATAAAATACTTACAAAATAAATACAGACTAAAAAAAAATAAAAAAGAATAACGAATAAAATAATAATAAAAAACTAAGGGTATTATTAAAACAGTAGTCATACAATATGCTGTGCAATCTGTGTAGAACCACATAAAAGCTGTTCATCTGTGTTTTGTTGCAACAGTTTTTAGGTAAATATTTCGTCTGGTTTTCTACAAACCATCACCAACATGTATTCAAACACAAGACAACTATTATTTCCTGTTCACTTTGATCTAGACTTTGAGCACATGTGTTACTGCCCCCAGTGGTCAATGTCCACAACTGTTATTGATTTTTAAAATGATTGATTTAAATTTTTAATTATTACCATTATTAGCAGTATCACCTGATTATTACTGTGTATCCATACCCATATAATAATTTAAACAAATATAGAATAGTGTTGAGAACACTAGTGTGTGAAATATAGAGTATGTTTTCTGCCAGCTGAGAGTGCTGCTGGCCCTTTAAGACGCTCACTGTCGCCTTGGTTACAGTCAGGAAGTAGCTAACAGAGTGGCTTTAGCATGTCAACCAACATATGCCACTTCAAGCGTTTCAGTCTTGCTATTATTTTAGCCGTCCTCTTTTACAAACTGTGACTCCTCTCTGACAAAGAAAGGTGAGTGCTGAACCAACACAGCGTCACTTTATGGATTTCTTCGACCCCTATTTCACCAACAACGCCGACTCATCCGTTAGCTGTTGTGCTATCGCCAGTTTGTGCCCTGCTAGCTTCTGTGCTAGCGTCATGGTAACTCCGAGGTTATGAGTATGTGTTACACAGGTGATTTGCAGCATCACGACATTGATATTTCACATTATAAGCCGTCAGTGTTGCTGGTCAGTTAAACTACATGTGTCCTGCTGTCTGCTCAACGCTCCTGAACATGTCGCTGTCCGTGGTGCTAGCAGAGAGAGAGGACAAGTCAGCTGGCTAGAGAGCATAACAATGTTAAACTGGGATAATGTTAGATTTATCACAACAGTATACAGTCACAAGAGTTTCTATTCCATGTTGTTCCTTGTTTTCTACTAAGAGAAATTAGCAGACTACAGTAAGGTTCGTAAAAAAAATCGAATGTCCAGTCTGTTTTTGAAAACAGCTGTATGTATTTTATTTATACTAACTGTTAGATAACAAACTATACAGCCAGTTCGTCTAATCTACTGTAGCCCTGTTACATCAATGTCATATGAGCTGTAGAACATAAGTGAATACATAACTGTAAAATATCTCCCTAATTTGCCCGTGCTTTTTTACTAAGATTATCCTTTTTCTTTTACTCATTAGCTACTAATTTGAAAAAGAAGAAAATAAAAGTGAATTAAGCCGAAGAGGGGGGGTGGTGGCGAGCCAATGCAATAAAATAAAATACTATTTGATAATTTTAATAGTTTCCACATCACACTTGATGTGGAAGTTGCATACTGGTTGTGATGCCACAAATCCTGCAATGGTCTGAAAAGGCAAGCTAGTAATCAAAATGCAAGAAGCACAAGAACACACAAACACACACATGGAGTAGCGTGCAGAAACATATGCAACATGTGCAAGCAGCTCAGGGTGCATGAGATGATGAGCTTACTGGAGGAGAGACCTTTACATTTGAACACTGCACCCTCTCACTGACTGTGTGATGGAGGTCTAATACATGGAGTAAGCCTGCCCTCTGCTGCTGGCTTTTGTAATAACGTATGAATATCTGTAGAAAACTGCAGCAGCTTAACAACTTCAAAAAGCATCCAGAAAGAAAAACAAATAAATAAATAAATATTTTCTTAGTGTTAGGTAAAAGTCATAGAATTTTCTCCATCAAAGTGAAATAAAATACTTAAAAAAATAAATCAATACAAAAAAGATGAGTGAATAAAATAATATAAAAACAAACAAACCCCATTTGGATAGATACATCAACAACACTAAGACCTTGGTAGGTAGCAGGAGTTTTCAGGAGCAAAGCCAGTTGCAACACGTGTTTACTCTGACCACTTGAACATATCTTTAGCCAATTTAGATAAGGTGTGTCATTTAAATCAAGTGTGTTACTCTCATTTGTTTCCAGAAGATGAGCGGGAACACTGATGACATCAAGCCTGTGAACTGCACAATCAAACCTCCGGTCTACCTGCAGATTGGAGATACCAAAACTGACGCAGCTCACTCTGGTGTTTGTGTTGTAGATGTCACCCTCCCCTTCGGAAAGCCTGTCAATGTAAGCTACCACTTACCACAGAAATTTGTTGATTTAATGCACAATACATATTCAGTCTTATCAAAAAATGCCTTTCATGCTTCGTTGGCTTCTACCGTTTTGCCTGCAGCCTACAGTATGAAACTTAGGTCAACTTAAGCAAATAGACCAGACTTAACCTCAACTGTTGAAACATGTTGGTCTTTACATTGCTAAATGGTTAATTTTACTATTCAAAGGACACATTATTCTCATTTAAACTACTGTAGGTGGATAAACACTGATTTGGAAGAAGTGCCCAGAAGTGAACAGGTTACATGTGACGGCAACATTGAAATAATCATGTCTGGTTCTCATTACAAAAAACATCAAGACAAAAATACTTGCAGGCACATATAATCGTGATCACTTGAGTCTCTTCATCACGTATCTGCTCATGTTCATCCTGGCAATCACTAATTACTAGGGCTGTCAATCAATTAAAATATTTAAGCACAATTAATCGCATGATTGTCAGTAGTTAACCGCGATTAATTGCAAATTAATCACACGTTTTTTTTATCTGTTTAAAATGTACCTTAAAGGGGCTATATGTAAGAATCAGAAATTGCTTGTTCACAGCGACACCTGTGGCCGCAATGTCAACGAAAGTCAGCGTCCTGTTGCTCGCGCACGCGCTTGTGCTCGCGCTACATTGACATGAACGAGCACCGGTCTAAACAGTGAGGCGACACACGTCAGCTAACAAACAATATCACTCTATATTTCACCTGCTTGGCAGTAATGTTAGCTGACCAGATGAAGGTCTCTCCATGAATCAATGCTGATCCTAGTGTTGGCTTTTCCTGCGCAGAGGGAACGGGGGGGGGGGGGGGAGACCGACACCCGGTCGGGATAACGTAACTCGCTGCGGAGCTCCGTCACTTCACCAGACACGGGAAACCTCTGTTGGTCTGGAGGAGCGGCAGCATTTATTTCTGCACAAACGTCCACTGCACATTCACTAGATATTCTCAGAGCTAAACTAACTCTCTGCAGTGTGTAGTGTGCGCGCGTGCACGTGAGAGGTGGAGCGAGCCGAGCGGGCGAGAACGAGCACGGTGTGCAAACAGGCAGGAGCAGAGCTGCAGGAGCAGCGCGTACCCACACGCGAGCGCGCATTGGATACCGACCCGTTAAGATTTATGCGCGTGATAAGTTACAAATAGTCCCTTTAAAGGGAGATTTGTCAAGTATCTAATATTCTTATCAATATGGGAGTGGGGAAATATGCTGTTTTATGAAAATGTATGTATATATTTATTACTGGAAATAAATTAACAACACAAAACAATGACAAATATTGTCCAGAAACCCTCACAGATACTACATTTAGCATTAGAATATGCTCATATCATAACATGGCAAACTCAAGCCCAACAGGCAACAACAGCTGTCAGTGTGTCAGTGTGCTGACTTGACTATGACTTGCCCCAAACTGCATGCGATTATCATAAAGTGGGCTTGTCTGTAAAGAGGAGACTCGTGGGTACCCATAGAACCCATTTTCATTCACATATCTTGAGGTCAGAGGTCAAGGGACCCCTTTGCAAATGGCCTTGACAGTTTTTCCTCGCCAAAATTTAGTGCAAGTTTGGAGCGTTATTTAGCCTCCTTCTCAACAAGCTAGTATGACATGGTTGGTACCAATGTATTCCTTTTTTTAGTTTCATTTGATACCAGTATCTTCATTCTGACTTTAAAACTGAGCCTGTTACAACCTAAAAATCACAAGTTGCGTAAATGCATTAATGCAATTAGTGGTGTTAAAATAAATTTGCATTAATGTGTTATTATCTTAACTTTGACAGCAGTCGCGTAGCTGTAGCTCAAACCACTACACTGATCTTCACTCTATCTTATGAAGCAACACCTTATAGAATTGTGACCTAATAGGTTTTCTTCATCTACCAAGACAATACTGGACAAATAGTTTTAAATTAATTATTTAATCATGCCTACTACTGTAAGATGTGATCACATTCTCTTAAAACCTGTAAAAAAACAAAATGGAATCGTTACTGTTGGTGTTCTGAGACAGATTTTCTGACCATACGCTGACCCGAGAAACCTATAACTAATAATACTGTCATGCAGTACTAGAAGTAAATGTATTATTGTAGAAGAATGCACAGCATATCACTAAAGAACTATATAATCTCTTCCGTTTGATTTTCTTGGCTCCCAGCATGCTGTTAAAATAAACTCTCAAAGTACTATCTTATTTTATTTAACATCCATGTTTCTGGTGTCTCCCTGCGGCACAGTCTAGTAAGTAAGCAGAATATACACACACATACAAAGCATTTCTTTAAATATCAAGCTGTATTCCTGGCTTGAGAGAGACTTCCAACATTTTGGGCATTAACCTACTTTTTAGCATTTAGTCCTAATTAAAAATCAGGTTTTAATGCAGAGTGACTCCTCATTAGCGCCAAGCTTCAAGCTTCAAAGGCGGCTGCCTGGAACGAGTTTATGCATGAAGGAATTATTTCTGCCAAGCGTTTGTCTTTAGGTTTAAATGGTAATACTGTGATTTGGCAGACTGTGTTTCTTAAACAATAGGTTAAGACCCAATATGGACTGAAGGCATGTTTCTTCTGGGCACCAATATGCTTTTATTAGTCTCATATATTGTGCAAATGCACTTTATTTTTAAGTTTCATTTTATCCAGCAGGGCACCAGAGAACTTAAGTTTATTTGTACTGACAGCCCTGTTATATATACTAATTTGAAGTTGGTTCCAATGCTAAAACTAACTCAAGCTCAACCATTATTATGAAGTGAAATTAGTCTCAAAACATTTACGCAAAAACATGTTCCAATCTACACACAAATACCAATCAGATTGAACACATGTAGAACAGCTTTACAAATGCACACATCACAACCTCAATAAATATTAATATTTATTCACTGGTGACTACTATTTGATAAAATGAGCCAAACAGCCTAGTTGTAGCCTAGTAGTTAAGCTAACGTTAATTATCAGAGGCTGAACAGTGCACCAAACTAACAGACATAGATTATGTTATCCGAAGTTACCCGAAATATTGAGCTTATAACTATGTAATATTCATATGCAACGCATACAGGTTTTGCTTACAACGGCTGGTTTAACTTATACTCACTTCAAAAGATGAGAAACCGGGATGTCTCTCCTGTCTCCACCTGGCAGTAGCTTATTTAAACCATATATTTACACTTACAATATAGGCTACTGCATTGAGTACATAGTTGGTAAATGTACGTGTTCTAATCGAGGTGTGACAAACTATCCACTTTGAAATTACACATAATTTCCCCAAAAGCCCAGATATCCCAGTTTTCCACCAGTGCTTAAACGCAGCATGCATTTGTGGATCTGCATGGCACTGGAGATGTGAAATAGTCTCAAAAACTCCACACGCAAATGAAACCTGATCCATTCGTATCAGGCGATCCGTGCGCACACAGGAAGCTTTTTGAAAGCGAAAATGATCAGACCTGTGAAACTGAAGTTCAAAATGTATACGTAAAATATGAATATTTAGTCAGGTTGTGATGTGTGCATTTGTAAAACTTTTACCTGTGTTCAATTTGTGTGTAGATTGGAATACGCATTTGTGAGTACCCAAATTGCGCACAAATCATTGTACACATTTATAAATCTTATTTTTCATTTGTAGATCATGTAATACAAATTTGTGACCATTTTGAGACAAATTTCACTCCATACATTATTCTTATTCTCAAATAGGTTATACCACATGATCAATATTTGTAATAAATGTAGCGGAATGATAATGTAGCATGTACCCATTTGTACAGTTTCTATAATCCATGGTCACTGTCTGTGTTTCAGATTGAGGAAATCACCTTTAAGAACTACTACACAGCATATGTGACTGTGCGTTTGCTGAGGAGGAGCTCCGGCCAGGAGGCCCCCGCTAAGTGGTGCACTGCTCTGAGAGACCTGCCTCTGATGGACAACCCCCACACCGAGGGGGGCTCCCAAGACTACTGCTCCATCCACAGGACACAGGTGGGATGGAGCATGTGTATTCGCATGCTGGTGTGTGTATGCATAAGATACACCACTATTAGTTTGAAGTGTCCTACGGTCTTTCTTCTCAATTTGCGATTTTTAGGTTGTAGCAGGCTCAGTTTTAAAGCTAGAGTGAAGACACTGACATCATATGAAACTAGAGAACCTACCATACACCAACCATGTCTTACTATCTTGTCGCAAAGGAGGCTAAATAACGCTACAAAACTTGGGCTAAATTTTGGCGAGAAAAAACTGGCATGGCAATTTTCAAAGGGTTCCGTTGACCTCTGACCTCAAGATATGTGAATGAAAATGGGTTCTAAGGGTACCCACGAGTCTCCCCTTTACAGACATGCCCACTTTATGATAATCACATGCCGTTTGGGGCAGGTCATAGTCAAGTCAGCACACTGAAAGCTGTTGTTGCCTGTTGAGCTTGTGTTTGTGATTTAATGCCAGGTGCAAAGGGGGTCAAGGATACTTTGTCTCGTGGGAAGGAGAAGCTGGGGAACCAAGAACCCTGTGATTAGTGAACGGTCTTCTAATTGCTGTCAGCCCACTCTGAAGAACTGACTATAAATGAGACATGAGGACATGTAGATGTCCTCAGGAGATGTTGTTTATTCCTCTAGTTTGTGAAAATGTGCACTTTCAAACAATAGCAGCATTTTAAGATCATGATAAATTGATCTTGTGTTGGTGGTCCAAAGTTGTGTCCTGCCACAGCCAAACACTTTTCCATGCGTAAACAATTCTGGCCACCCCTTCCGCTTATATCCTAGTGAACATTAAATGATAGCCCACTCTATGTAACTGCAGCTGAACTTCACATCCGATCTGTAAACCAACAGATCCAATTGGGCATAAAACTAACACAGCCTGTCAGAGCTTAGTACCGTTTATTTTACCTCTCAGCTGGTGTTGGACGCAAGCCAGCCAACTCTGCAAGAAAGGCTCCATATGCATTGTAATGTTGATATGTGGAGACAATACAAACTGAGTTATTTATCACTTCTTGTTTATTCTCTTTGCAAACGGAGCCAGATGGTGGATGGTGATTTAATTTTTGTTGACTTCAGATGGTGCTCCAAGTCTGGCATAGTTTAAAGGGTAATGGTGATAATGTGTTTATTCACCGTTTATGGGTTATTGTTTGTCATATTTTAGCCTTAAGGGATGCTCAGTGTATTCTGTTACTGCAGTAATTATTTGTATGGGGACTGGAACTGAAAAACTATCTAAAAAGTCTGTCTCCATGTATATGTGTGGAGTTATTGTTTTTTACCCACCCACATTCTGCGAAAACCCGCCCCCTACTCTGCCTCTGATTGGCTCTGACCCCGATAGTCTTCTTCGCTGAATGGGAAAAAAAAAAGGCATGCGTGTATGTTTGTGTAAAACCCTGCCCTGTACTCCTCCTCCCTTCACAACCTTAAAGGCAGTGTGGTGCCCCCATCACACCACCCTCCCACTCATCCAATTTTGCCCTCCTCAACACCCGGTCACTCAACAACAAAGCCCCCATCCTCCACAAACTCATCCTGGACAATTCACTCGACTTCCTCCTGCTCACTGAAACCTGGCAACAACCGATGATTTCTTCTCCCTCAACCAAGCAACCCCCCCCCCCAACTTCGGCTACCTCTGTAAACCCCGCCCCTCCCGCCGTGGAGGGGGCCTCGCAGTATTATTCAACCGGAACCGCAGGACCACAGAACTCACTTTCCTACAGTCACCTCATTCGAATCCCTCGCCTTTAAAACCTGCTCCACCAGTCATCCTCATTTATCGCCCACCTAAACCAAACTCATCCTTCCTCTCCGATCTGTCCGAGCTCCTTACCCTTGCATCATCCCTCTCCTTACCCCTACTGCTACTTGGCGACTTCAACATTCACATAGACTCCCTCATCTGTAAATTTGCTTCTGATTTCACTACTTTACTTGACAACTTCAACCTCACCTAGCACATCATCTTCCCCACACACAATAAAGGCCACATTCTCGATCTCGTCTGCTCTGTCAACGTCCCGATTCTCAACATCCACCCATCCCCCTATCTGATCACAAACTCATCCAATTCACAATCCCTTCCCCAACACCCCGTCCTCACCTCCCCAGAGTCATATCATTCCGTAAAACTAAGTCCATCGATCACCTCCATCTCTCCGACCTGCTTTCTACTGCCCTCCCCCTGGACCCAACCCTCACCTCACATGATTATCTGACCAACCACCTCAACTCCACCCTTTCTGCCTTCCTCAATTCACTGGCCCCCCTAAAAACAAAAACTGTTTTCTTCAACACCTCCTCTCCCTGGTTCACACCCTACCTCCGAAAACTCAAACAGACCGGATGCCAACTAGAACGCCTCTGGAAAAAAAACATCACTCACTGTTCACTTTGAAGCCTATAAATCCCACCTCATCACCTACAAAGACGCCCTCACTGCTGCCAAGTCTGCCCACTTCTCCACTATTATCAATGACCCCACCCGTAACCCCCAAACCCTCTTCTCCACTGTCAACACTCTCCTCAAGCCTCGTGCCAACACCTTCTCTGCCCCTTCACCCGACCTATGTAACTCACTCCTTCAGTTCTTTGCCGACAAAATCACCACCATCAACAACTCTCTGTTCCCTGTGTCTGACCCAGCAGCACCCACACCGGCCCCTTTTCTCTTCTTCCCTCTGGATCCCCCCCCCCAATCGCCGCCTCTCCCGGTTCGACCCAGTTGACCCAGCCACCATTTCCAAACTCATCAGCACATCCAAACCCACCACCTACTCCCTTGACCCCCTCCCCACTCCCCTGCTGAAGTCCTGCCTCCCTGTCCTATGCCCCTACCTCACCGACCTCTTCAACTCCACACTGTCCCACGGAATCATCCCCTCCGCCTTCAAAACCGCTGCTGTCATTCCCATTCTCAAGAAACCTGGTCTTGACCACTCCTGTCTCAATCACTATCGCCCTATCCCCAACCTCCCCTTCCTCTCCAAAACCCTTGAACGCCTCATCTCCTCACAACACCAATCCCACCTGCGCTCCAACAGCTTACTTGAACCCCTTCAATCCGGTTTTCACCCCCTCCACAGCACAGAAACTGCACTCATCCAAGTCCTCAACCACCTCCTCACCTCTGCCGACACCGGAGCCTTCAACATCCTCATCCTTCTGGACCGGAGTGCAGCCTTCAATACCGTGAGTCATCAGATCCTACTCACCAGACTTAAAAACATCGGTATCGAAGGTACTGCACTCAGCTGGCTCAGGTCCTACCTCACCTACCGATCTCATTTCATAACAGCTCCTCTGCCACATCCACGATCACACAAGGTGTTCCCCGCTCTGTACTCGGTCCACTCCTTTTCATTATCTACATTTTCCCCCTTGGTCAGATCCTCCGCCATTTCAACCTGGACTTCCACTGTTATGCCGATGACACTCAGATATATTTCAGCACCAACTCCCCCCACCACCCACCCCTCTCCCACATCAACTCCTGCCTCTCTGCAATAAAAACCTGGATGCATGAGAATTCTCAAACTCAACAGCGACAAAACTGAACTCCTCCTCATCGGCTTCAAATCTACCCTCAACAAACTCAACAATCCCACACTCACCATTGACGGCACCTCTGTTTCCCCCTCCCCCCCAGGCACGAAACCTTGGCGTGATCTTTGATCTCTCCCTTGAGCCCCATATCCGCCAAGTTGTTAAAACCTCCTTCTTCCACCTCCGCAATATTGCCAAAATCAGACCCCCTCTCACACCCACCGCTGCCAAGAGGCTCATCCACACCTTTATCTCCTCCCGCCTCGACTACTGCAACTCTCTTCTGTACGGCTTAAGCACTACCTCCATCAACAAACTCCAACTGGTCCAGAACGCAGCTGCCCGACTCCTGACTCATACCAAATCCTTGCACCACATCACCCCAGTCCTCAAAGACCTCCAATGGCTCCCTGTTTCCCACCGGATCAATTTAAAAATCCTAACCCTCACCTAAAAATCCCTGCACCACCTGGCTCCCCCTTGCTCTCTGACCTCCTCTCCCCCTACCAACCCTCACGGTCCCTCAGATCCACCTCAGCTGGTCTACTCTCCACCCCCAAGTCAAACCTCCGCAGTTTTGGGGACAGAGCATTCTCCAGGGCAGCTCCCAGGCTCTGGAACTCCCTCCCACAAGTCATCAGAGACTCTGATTCCCTCTCTCTATTTCAGTCCCGCCTCAAGACCCATCTCTTCTCCTCCGCCTACTCCTAGCCCCCACCCTTACCCTTTGGTCTGTGTGTGTGTATGAGTTTGTGCGCTTGTTTATGTCGTTTGTCTGCTGTGTCTCACAACGCTCGCCGTCCTATTGTAAAGCGTCTTTGGGACCTGAAAAGCGCTATATAAATCGAATTTATTATTATTAGACCGTATGAGAATAATGATGTGTCTTTTGAACATTAAAACATATAAACATGTTCTAGTAGAAGCCCGAAATACAAAAATGAACCTGAAAATGAGCATGATATTTCCCCTTTAAAGGAGATTTCTATTTAACAATCAGGTTTGATTTATTTCAAATTAGTACCATTGTTTTTCTATATATCCTGCTCATTTAATTCCCCGATTCGTAATACTTGAGAACCGCTTTTTTTCTTCCATTACTCATGTTATTATTTATTGTTGTTTGTATAGATGCAGGTGGAGCCTGATCGTGTGGTGTCTGTGAGACTGATCCTGAGACAGCCGTCCTCTGCCTGGCTAACCTTCAGCCTCGAAGAGATCAAAATATTCCCTCATATGGAGCCGGTTAGTTTTTTTTTTTTTTTTTTTTAAGACAGACAGAAAATATATTCAGATTTTTTGACTATCAAAGTAAACAAGCATTAATTACAAACTCGATGAGATAGCAAAGGTGGAATAATGTACTTAATGAGGCTTAAATGCCACTGAGAGTGGAGGTAGTTATTCAGTAAGGTAACTGCTCCCCTAGCTTTTATGTAGCATCAGGATAATATTCCAGGGACTGCTTGATTTGTAGTGTAATTATGCTTTGCCAACTCAGTCTGTGGGATTATTAATAATAATACACTTGATTTGTATAGTGCTTTAAAAAAGGTACTCACAGGCACTCTACATGTTAATAAAGAGGGGAGTGAGGGAGAATGTCTGATAGGTAAAGTTTAGTCCGTCAGCGGGTCATTATGCTTATGTAGTAATGTGTTTGTTAAACTTGCACCCTTTCAGCTGAATATTAATAATGTAGCCACATCAGGAACGTCAAAATAAAACCCTATGTATTTTGGGTATAAATAGACGGACTTTGAGATGTTTTAGTTGCCTGTTGCCTTCTAAGTTAAAAAACCCTATCATCACAAAATGATCCATAGGCACTAAAGATGATGGGAGTTCAACCTGCAATAGACAATTCTTTGGCTGGTTATGGGTAATGCAAAAAAGCTGTAAACACAACACTGACACATCACCTTTGAAGTTGATATAATGAACTTTTTGGCACTTGCTTATTAGCACATACAGCATGCGTTTGTGTCCACGTGATAAAAGCAAGTCCAATGTTCTATCTCTTTTAGCTCCGGTTTTTGGTCTCTACCAACTCCTGAGGGAAATATCTGTCTCTTTAGCTGCTAAATGCTCCACTATGTTCACCAGCTAGTCTCCAATTTGTGATCTATTGTCAACATAAACATATTGATTATAGCTGCTTCAATAAATGAAACAATCCGGGGGGAAAATCACTGTCGTCACTTAGGTTTCAGCTCATTCTCTCTGTGCCTCTGGATTTGAATCAGAGGTAGCAGTAGCAGCATGCATAGCGGTCTAGTACATAGTAATTTTTTATTTTTTTTCTAAATGTTATTTAGTGCAAAGAGACATAACAGGTGAGGCAAGACAAGACATAAAACAGTACATTGGTTGACATGATGGGTAACAGTGACAGAAAAGTAATAATCTGGGGTTGGTTCTTTGATTTGGGGGGTGTAATAAAAATAAAGACTGTATTGCAAACTTTTAACCAAATAAAATATATAAAAAAAAAAAAGAAAGAATAGAAAATGTGTTAATACTGCCACCAGATGGAGCCCAAGTGACGACTTATCAAGTGCTACACACAGTGGATTTAACATACAGACATTTAAATTTAAGCTAAATTATTGTATTGTAATTACAACATTAGACTAAACTGCACAATTTAAATGGCATGTATTGCTCCTCCTTCCAGGACCCAGAGAAGGAGGTTTCTGATTGGCTGTCTGACCTGACGCTGGTTGACCAACACCCTGACCTGGAGGTACAATTTTTTTTATTTTTTTTTGTGTCTGACTATCTTTAGGCCTGTGTAAACGGGGTCATACAATAATAATAATAATAATAATAATAATAATAATAATAATGACTATTATTATAATCATTATTATATTGATACACTTTTAATGAAATAAATTGTGTCCCTTTACTAATTCTCCTACTTGTTAGACTAAATTTACCATTTAAAAAACCCATTGGATTATGTGAAAAATGCATCATCACAAAGCTGAAAACTCATTCAATTTACAGAGAATATAAGTGAATAAATTAATAATTCAAAATATCAAAACAATTTTGAGACTTTAATTATTGTCTTTGGTTACATTTGTTCAGGGCTTGGACTCATGACCTCAGCATTTCTAAAATCCCAGCCACAGCGCTGTGTGTATGCAAATAAATAAGTAATCTCTATAAACCAATACTGCATTCATATGCATTCTAGTTTCTGTTTGTAGTCCGAGTAGTAATGACCCTTGAGCGGGCTTTGGTTGAATGCAGATAAACAGTCCATGTGGAGAGCAAAAGAGGCGGAACGCATTGGCCGAAATGCAATCTGGGAACCCACCCGCTATTAATTTTAGCTTTTTATTGGTTTAAAATTACCTTGTAAACTGGCTACTTGTGAAACAGGTCATCTTTCAACTCCAACTCCAGTCTCACAGCTCAGGTTGCTAATCGGACAGTAAACAATGAGCAGCGCACAGAAAAGGAAAAGGAAGCTACACCGGAACCCCAGAAATATAGTCGCTTGCCCCCAGAGGCTTATCCGTCGTCAGACCGATAGCCGATGGGTTCCCAGATAAATAAGATAAGTAAGTGAATGCCCTGCAGTGCGCCCTGGCTTCCTCTGCTTGACATCTGTTTCCTATATATCTCCTAGGGCCTCCCAGACCCCCAGACTGTATCATCCAGTATCCAGCAGATGTGGGCTCTGACTGAGGTGATGCAGACCAACCAGACTACAGCCTCCATCGGACGATTTGATGTAAGTCTTAAACACACTGTTACGTTCCCCCCGAAAAAAAACAAAATCTGAACGACAGGGGTCACTAGTAGGTAACTAACACAAATAAACTGCTCACAGAAATAATAATAAAAGGGTCCCTGGGGTTCTAAAAGTTAACTGTGGGAATATAACTCCCCACAGCCACCCACTAAGTCTGCCAAAAATGATAGACCAACAAAAAAGGTATCGGACCAATATGAAATGTAAGCTGGGAGTCACTGAGGGGGGGACACAAAAGAGAAGTAGAGGCTGGCTAAAGTTGTGCACACTCAAAATCAACCCCACAAAACACACAAAGTCACTAAACACAATGTAAACACAGAAAGCCAACTGAAGGTGCTGACCCTCTGCAGACACACAACCAAATGAGCAGGGTGCAGCCAACCTGCTTATATAGCCTCCCAGCCAGGCTGATTATCAACAGCTGAGGGAGATCACAGGTGCCACCAATGGCTCCTGATGAGCAAGGCTCAGAGAAACCTGCAGCCCAGGGGCCTGTTCTACAAAGCGAGTTCAACATACCCAGGGTATCTTCTCGTTATCTGGCTTAACTAACCCTAACAACCGAGATCACGCTAAGCGGTCCTACGACGGTGGTAAAAAAATAAATATAAAAATATAATTCAAAGCGGTAAACACCCACAACATAAATCCAGCTATCCTTCCTGCATTTGTCAGTTTAAACTGTGCTGTTTTTAGTCTGGATTACGACTTAAACTTCTTATTATTTGTCTAATATTACCATACCATCCGCGCACTGAGCTCTGATTGGTCAGTATGCGATGCTTTTATACGAGTGGATCTCTTATCTGGAACATAACCTGCTCCCGAGCAGGTTAGCTGTTACCAGCATAAGTTACCATGGCGATCTACTCCAGTAAGAAGTGATCCACCTTCGTAGGACGGAAAACCCAGGGTTAACCCTGAAGTTACCTCGCTAACAGCTGTGGCTCAGTGGGTAGAGCTGGTCGTCCACCAATCAGAAAGTCGGTGGTTCGATCCCCGGCTGCTCCGGGTCACATGTCGATGTGTCCTTGAGCAAGACACTTAACCCCAAATTGCTCCCGAAGGCATAGCCATCGGTGTGTGAATTAGTATTTAGATTACATCCTGATGGGCGAAGTTGGCACCTTAGCAGCCTCTGCCATCAGTGTATGAATGTGTGTGTGAATGGGTGAATGCTGACAAGTAGTGTAAAGCGCTTTGAGTGGTCGGTAGACTAGAAAAGCGCTATATAAATGCAAGTCCATTTACCATTTATCTAACGCCAAATCCTGCTTCGTAGTACAGGCCTCTGATCTGTCATGATCCCTCTGACCATAACAACACCGATCACCACTGCCTCCAGCCTGATGCTGAACACTTTTCAGTTGACACAGAGATAGCTTAGCGTTACAGCAAAATACCAAAAAAAAGATATGAGTCTTGTGGGGTTGCAGCTTGTGAAACAAGAAGCTGGCCAACATCCCACACAGTCAGGGGGAGGACAAAAGGGCAGGCCCAAGGGAAAGCAGTATAATTACAGTTTGTACATATTGAGCGATGTCCATTACCTATCTTTGACAGTTTTACAGTTTCATCGATGTGCTTCAAGCCACACAGTCTTCAATTCTCTTGGCTTTTTTTACTTGATCCTCCATGAAGGCAATCAAGGGAGAATATGTAGTATCAGCATCATCAATTGGTCTTGAATACTAATTTAAACCATATAGACTTAACGATGGACGACATAACAGCAAAGAGTATAGAAGCAAAGAGGCAACACTCCGGTTTTAATTAGTTATTTGATGCTATAAAAAGAGGGTGAGACTTCATGATTGACAGCTCTGACTTCATGATTGACAGCTCTGACAGTTAGGGCGATAATAAGGCATTAATGCAAATTTGTTTAACGCTACTACTTTCTTTAACGCATTAATGCAACTTGCGATTTTTAGGTTGTAGCGGCTCAGTTTTAAAGCTAGAGTGTAGAAACCTAAGGAATCCATTGTTACCAACCATGTCATACTAGCTTGTCGAGAAGGAGGTTAAATAACGCTCCAAACTTACACATTGCTTTGTCCTTTGTTGCTCCAGGTGGACGGATGCTACGACATCAACTTGCTCTCCCTGACGTAACATGGCTGGCGTGTTCTTACATGTACATTGAGCTCACTTTGTGGAAGGAGTAATGACAATAACCTATAAAAATGTATATCGTCTGCATAAGAACCATTGAGAACATTTTCAGAGAAGAAAAATAAAAAGTATAATGTATAATGTTTTTGCTGGAATGGCAAGGCATGAAAGAACGTTAACAGTGGCTAATGAGAGAACTATCATGATTTATTGTGATATGCTTTTTAAAATTTTTTTGGTCTGCTCAAACATTGTTATGCACCTAAGCTTGTATAAAATGTTTCAATCACTTTCAAGGAAAGGTACGTCAATGAGAATACACTATTAACTGCACTTACTGATGCAGTTATTTATTGAGCTAAAAAGTATACTTACTCAGCAGTCCTGCTCTAATCCTGCATACAGTGCGGTATTGTAATACTCTAAATAGTCTTGTCGTCTGGCATCAATATTTAGCTTTGTGCATACTGCAACCTACTGAAACCATTAGACGACTTCTCCTTGTAATTGGTTGACTTGTGTTGAGGTCCATGATGACGGGCTGCAGGAGGGTTTGATGAGTCCGATTCATTGTGAAAATATACAGTACAGTATACCATCAGTCTGTGGTTCAGACAATACTCTGAATGAGTCAAACTGTACTATATACTGCATATATTATTTAAAGAGGGCATATCATGCTCATTTCCAGGTTCATATTTGTATTTAGGGTTCCTACTAGAACATGTTTACATCACAGCTCCTTCTGCTGCTGGAACACTTAACATCAACATATAATAAAGGATTATCTGACCTAACGTAGACAACCGGTAAAAATATTACTTCATTACCAAGGTTGGAATTGATGTAAAAAAAAGATTTTTTTTTAAATATAGAATAAATATTGAGTTAATTGTTTGAGTTATATATATAGAAGGGGTAGAACTACACGTGTAGGCTGTACTTCTTCCTACTCCTTTTCGGACATGTAATATTTATTTATGTTGATTATTTGTTTATTGACAGTTTGCGCTATGTTTACTGTTCATTATATTTGTTATTTCGTTTTTTTTTACTTAGGTATTTGTTACATGTTCGAAATGAATAAATAATTAAAAATAAGGTTGAAACGAAATGGTTGTGACTGTCCATTTATCAACATTAATCCCAATTAGAATATGACTTTATGCAAATAATAATGCGAGATAAATATTTTGTTTGTTTTTATGAATGGCAGAATGGTGCGTCAGTTTAGGAATTGAACGCAAGGAATTGTGGGATGTTATCTCCTTTCCTTTGGTAAAGGATGGTCCAGTATATCCTATGCTAAGGGAAATAATAAAGGAAGCATTGAAGCTCCTTTCCTTAGCATTCAGAGAATTCGAACAGCTCTTATCACTTTGATACATCCAGGTCATTTCACTCCGTTAGGAACCTTCCTTAGCAAAAAAGACTTTTCAACCGCAGCCCTAGTCTGAAACGCTTCGTTTTCGTTTCCTGTCTCTTTAAGAAAACCCAGTCTGCTCTGATTGGCTTGTGAGAAAATATGGTGCACCTCTGCAAAGGTAGTTTTCAAGCTATGGGCGGTATATTTAATGAGCCTGCATGTGACACAGGAAAGGGAGCCAAATACGAATGGCTTGTTGAATCACATGTTTTCTAATCTAGACAGCCCTTGTCTTATTTCACAGTTTGTGGGTTGGTAGGTACTCGAGATACCCAAACGTATGTGCACAAGCACTGAAAAAGCGAGCTTTTCATGATATATCTCCTTTAAGAGGTGTGTGTATGCGCTGTTAACTTGCAAATTAAATGCATCATGTCAGGGAGGGTCCTTATAAGTATTGAAGTACACATGTCTGTGTGTGTCTGTGTGAGTTTAAATAAAAAGTGAAAAGGCAGAAGTGTGCTTTCTTTATGTTGTGTTATTTGCAGCTCTTGTTGCCTTAATAAAAAAAACTAATATTCTTGTCTTTGCTGTGCAGTGCACGACTGAGCAGTTATCAAACATTATTATTAACTTGGGGATTCATTGGGGAATATGGTACATAGACTCTATTTAGCAAGTGCTGCTGAAAAAAAAAAAAAAAAACTCTCAGAGGTGCTTCTTAAAATACATCAGCCAGTGTTCTTATTTCAGTTAAACTGCAGAACAAGACTGTAGATTCTCATGAGGTTCCCTCAGCAATGCTGACTGAAGAAAAGAGGACAAGTGGTTCTTCTTCTTCCTCTCGTTGTTTTACTTTGTAGAGAACCGCCTAGTCTTTGCTGTCACATTAAATGCCTACAAGCATGATACCCATTTGATATGACCCCACACAGTTAGAACATCCTGGTGTTTTGACATTTCAAATGTTACTTTGAATATTTATTTATTTCGGGAATATATACATTTGTTCCCCTCACAGTAATGTTAAAAATCAGACTTATTGAAGCAAGATAAATGATTTAGGCCAGGTTTCAGGCTGAATAGAACATCAGTCTGAAAGTTAATCCCTGATTTGCACTCTGCTTGACTTGGTTATTACATCCTCGTCACTTTCCACTAAAGGCTGGCCCACACTAGAAGATTTTTCAAATATTAACAGATGTTGAAATGTGAGAGACCCCACGTATAACGACATGTTATGTTACATTTCACAGTCTTATTCCTATAGTGTGTGGTGGGCAACGAACAGCACACCACACACTAACAGATTCCGTTCAAGAGTCATGATTCTCAAACTGTTGTTTGGATGAAATGCACTTGGAGTGTTGTTTTAGTATCGTTAAGGCCTCATCTTTTAGAAACAATTTGGAAATAATACCACCACAACTTGTTAAGATGTTTTTAAAGGCAGCATACCGGGTTTTTGGGGTAAAAGAGGCTAATACAAAATAGTTAACCTGCCAGTGAAGACAGAAACACAGTTATGTGTCTGTTTATGGTACCACATACTTGATAGCTTTGAGTTTTTCCTCATCTCCTGTTGTCTGTTGCCTGTAAAGCCCTTTGAGACATTACATGTGATAGGCCTATTGGGCTTTACAAATAAACTCTCCCCAACTTGCCTTCAATCCATAGCTTCCAGCAGAGCTGCAGATAGGAAGGAAGGTTAAGAAAAGTAAATGCGAGGAGCCAGAGAGAAGGAAATTGGGTCGAAATTGAGGGAACAAATTGAGAGCGGACAGGAGACTGTCTGTGCACACAAATACAAATCATCAAACTACAAAACTGTAAACCACAAATCTGCAGAGCCAGCCGCCTACTCAAGTGTACTTGACATTTAAATTCATACACCCGGCCCCTCTTCTCGCACCCTGCATATTGATGCATTCTGGAGGAACAAAACATTTGTTAGAGAGCGAGGCCAGTGTGAATGCAGGGAGGGGAGGGGGGACACTGTTTCTATGTGGGAAAGAGAAAGAAAGACAATTAATGAGACAGACAGACATACAGGAAGACACAGCAGACGGGAGGATCTGTACCTGCGGCGGCGTAGTGATGAATCTGTTTGTTTTTCACTCTAATAGAGCACACAAATCTCCTTCAACCACAGCCGACGCGGCTCAAAACCCACAAACCTCCATCTTTCCCTTCCCTCTGTTCTTACATTCTCCACATAAGAGGCAGGTCCAATTAAACTCACACACAGCCCTCTCCTTATCAAACAGATGTGTGATGAGACCATACAGAATCACAGGAGAAGTTAATCGTATGAATGTGTGTTGTATTGCAAATGGTGGAGCTACACATTCACCTCTGCCTAGTATACAGCCACTGTTTATTTTGAGTGTACAGATTTAAACATACATGTTGAGGGACGTTAGCAGTTTACCAGCTTATGTCAGGTACACACTACACAAAAATCATGCCGATTTTGGGCATGGGCTAAAGATTATCTTTCCAGATATTACTGTGGTGTGAGGTATGTTATGTTTTTTACATCCTCGATCTGCTCAGAAGTCCATCCTGGCCGCACCAATTTCAAATCGTAAATATTAAACATGTAAATATTTACGATTGGATATCCTGTTGTGTGCGAGGAACCCCGAGGACAGCCGATGACGCAGTCATGTGGGAAAGAACGATAGCCAATTGAGAACCAAGCTGACTGAAGCAGAAGGACAATCACCACCATCATTACAGACTTTTATTTCGGACATTTTTCAGACATTTTTACGACCTTTTTTTGTGGATATAATTCAGACTTTTTTTTCGGACATTTCTTATTCTTTTTTTTTTCTTGGACATTTTTCAGACTTTTTTTCGACCTTTTTTTGTGTATATGCTTCAAACTTTTTTTTTCTGACATTTTTCAGACTTTATTTTTTCGGTCATTTTTCAGACTTTTGTTTTGGACATTTTTCAGAATTCATTTTCGGACGTTTTTCAAACATTTTTTTTTTTTACATTTTCCAGAATTTTTTTCCGGACATTTTTCAAAAACTTTTCCGGACATTTTTCAAACATTTTTTGGGACATTTTACAGACATTTTTTTCGGACATTTTTCAAACATTTTTTGGGAAATTTTATAGACTTCATTTTTTAGGAAATTTTACAGACTTTTTTATCCGGATATTTTTCAAACATTTTTTTGGACATTTTACAGACTTTTTTTTCGGACATTTTTCAAACATTTTTTTCAGACATTTTTTACACTCTTTTTTGGACAATTTTCCGACTTCATTTTTTCGGACATTTTACAGATTTTTTTTTTGGGACATTTTTCAAACATTTTTTGGGACATATCACAGACTTTTTTTTCTGGACATTTTTCAAACATTTTTCAGGCTTCATTTTTCCGGACATTTTACAGACTTTTTTTTCCGGACATTTTTCAAACATTTTTTGGAACATTTTATAGACTTTTTTTTTTCGAGTATTTTTCAAAAAAAATTTTTTCGGACATTCTTCAGATTTTATTATTTCGAACATTTTACAGACTTTTTTTTCCGGACATTTTTCAAACATTTTTTGGGACATTTTACAGACTTTTTTTTCGGGTATTTTTCAAACAATTTTTTTTTGGACATGTTTCAGACTTTTTTATTTGGACATTTTACAGACTTTTTTTTGGGACATTTTTGGGGACATTTTACAGACTTTTTTTTTCGGATATTTTTCAATCATTTTTCCGGACATTTTACAGACTTTTTTTTCGGACATTTCTCAAACATTTTTTTATGGACATGTTTCAGACGTTTTTACTTGGACATTTTTCAGACTTTTTTTCGACCTTTTTTTG
This sequence comes from Sebastolobus alascanus, assembly GCA_916701645.2. NCBI lineage: Eukaryota > Metazoa > Chordata > Actinopteri > Perciformes > Sebastidae > Sebastolobus > Sebastolobus alascanus. Next base: position 1,019,349 of record CAKAOJ020000270.1, read on the forward strand.
TGTATATGCTTCAAACTTTTTTTTTCTGACATTTTTCAGACTTTATTTTTTCGGTCATTTTTCAGACTTTTGTTTTGGACATTTTTCAGAATTCATTTTCGGACGTTTTTCAAACATTTTTTTTTTGACATTTTCCAGAATTTTTTTCCGGCCATTTTTCAAACACTTTTCCGGACATTTTTCAAACATTTTTTGGGACATTTTACAGACTTTTTTTTCTGACATTTCTCAAACATTTTTTGGGAAATTTTATAGACTTCATTTTTTAGGAAATTTTACAGACTTTTTTTTGGGACATTTTACAGACTTTTTTTTGGGACATTTTACAGACTTTTTTTTCGGACATTTTTCAAACATTTTTTTCGGACATTTTTTACACTCTTTTTTGGACAATTTTCCGACTTCATTTTTTCGGACATTTTACAGATTTTTTTTTTGGGACATTTTTCAAACATTTTTTGGGACATATCACAGACTTTTTTTTCTGGACTTTTTTCAAACATTTTTCAGGCTTCATTTTTTCGGACATTTTACAGACTTTTTTTTCCGGACATTTTTCAAACATTTTTTGGAACATTTTATAGACTTTTTTTTTCGAGTATTTTTCAAACAATTTTTTTTCGGACATTCTTCAGATTTTATTATTTCGGACATTTTACAGACTTTTTTTTCCGGACATTTTTCAAACATTTTTTGGGACATTTTACAGACTTTTTTTTCGGACATTTCTCAAACATTTTTTGGGAAATTTTATAGACTTAATTTTTTAGGAAATTTTACAGACTTTTTTTCCGGATATTTTTCACACATATTTTGGTACATTTTACAGACTTTTTTTTCGGACATTTCTCAAACATTTTTTTACGGACATTTTTCAGACTTAATTTTTTCGGACATTTTACAGATTTGTTTTTTGGGACATTTTTCAAACATTTTTTTCGGACATTTTTTACACTTTTATTTGGACAATTTTCAGTCTTCATTTTTTGGGACATTTTACAGACTTTTTTTTGGGACATTTTACAGACTTTTTTTTGGGACACTTTACAGACTTTTTTTTCGGACATTTTTCAAACATTTTTTTCGGACATTTTTTACACTCTTTTTTGGACAATTTTCCGACTTCATTTTTTCGGACATTTTACAGATTTTTTTTTTGGGACATTTTTCAAACATTTTTCAGGCTTCATTTTTTCGGACATTTTACAGACTTTTTTTTCCGGACATTTTTCAAACATTTTTTGGAACATTTTATAGACTTTTTTTTTCGAGTATTTTTCAAACAATTTTTTTTCGGACATTCTTCAGATTTTATTATTTCGGATATTTTACAGACTTTTTTTTCCGGACATTTTTCAAACATTTTTTTGGACATTTTACAGACTTTTTTTTTGAGTATTTTTCAAACAATATTTTTCAGACATTCTTCAGATTTTATTATTTCGGATATTTTACAAACTTTTTTTTCCGGACATTTTCAAACATTTTTTTCGGACATTTTTTACATTTTTTTTTCGGACAATTTTCAGACTTTATTTTTTAGGACATTTTACAGATTTTTTTTTTGGGACATTTTTCAAACATTTTTTGGGACATTTTACAGACTTTTTTTTCGGACATTTTACAGACTTTTTTTTCGGACATTTTACAGACTTTTTTTTCGGACATTTTTTCAGACTTTTTTACTTGGACATTTTTCAGTCTTATTTCTTTCGGACATTTTTCTAACTTTTTTTGGGACATTTTACAGACTTTATTAAGCAGAAGGACAATCACCACCATGATGGTGGCCAAAATAAGGTCTGAAAATCTCTGTAATGATTACAGAGATTTTCAGACCTTATTTTTTTCTTGGACATTTTTCAGAATTTTTTTCGACCTTCTTTTGTGGATATGCTTCAAACTTTTTTTTTCTGACATTTTTCAGACTTTATTTATTCGGTCATTTTTCAGACTTTTGTTTTGTACATTTTTCAGAATTCTTTTTCTGGACGTTTTTCAAACATTTTTTTTTGGACATTTTCCAGAATTTTTTTTCAGACGTTTTTCAGACTTTTATTTCGGAAATTTTACAGACTTTTTTTTCGTACATTTTTCAAACATTTTTTTCGTACTTTTTTTACACTTTTTTCGGACAATTTTCAGACTTCATTTTTTTGGACATTTTACAGACTTTTTTTTCAAGTATTTTTCAAACATTTTTTTTCGGACATTCTTCAGACTTTATTTTTTTGGTCATTTTACAGACTTTTTTTTCCGGACTTTTTTCAAACATTTTTTTAGGACATTTTTCAGAATTGTTTTTTCGAACATTTCTCAAACATTTTTTTACGGAGATTTTTCAGACTTTATTTTTCGGACATTTTACCGATTTTTTTTTGGGGACTTTTTTCAAATACTTTTTCGGACGTTTTTTACACTTTTTTTCGGACAATTTTCAGACTTCATTTTTTGGGACATTTTACAGACTTTTTTTTCAAGTATTTTTCAAAAAAAAATTTCGGACATTCTTCAGACTTTATTTTTTCGGACATTTTACAGACTTTTTTTTCCGGACATTTTTCAAACTTTTTTTCGGACGTTTTTTACAGACTTTTTTTTCGGACATTTTGAAACATTTTTTTCGGACTTTTTTTACACTGTTTTTTTCGGACATTTTTCAGACTTCTTTTTTTGGGACATTTTACAGACTTTATTTTCCGGACATTTTTCAAACATTTTTTTCGGACATTTTTCAAACATTTTTTGGGATATATTACAGACTTTTTTTTCCGGACTTTTTTCAAACATTTTTTTTCGGACATTTTTCAGAATTGTTTTTCAGACGTCTTCAGACTTTTATTTTGGGCATTTTACAGATTTTTTTTTCCGGACATTTCTCAAACATTTTTTTACGGAGATTTTTCAGACTTTATTTTTTCGGACATTTTACCGATTTTTTTTTTGAGGACTTTTTTCAAACACTTTTTGGGACATTTTACAGACTTTCTTTTCCGGACATTTTTCAAACATTTTTTTCGGACGTTTTTTACAGACTTTTTTTTCGGACATTTTTCAGACTTCATTTTTTCGGACATTTTACAGCCTTTTTTTTTTCCGGACATTTTTCAAAACATTTTTTTGCGGATATTTTTTACACTTTTTTTCGGACATTTTACAGACTTTTTTTTCGGACATTTTACAAACATTTTTTGGGACATTTTACAGACTTTTTTTTCAAGTTTTTTTCAAACATTTTTTTTCGGACATTTTTCAGAATTGTTTTTCAGACGTCTTCAGACTTTTATTTCGGAAATTTTACAGACTTTTTTTTGGGGAGTTTTTTCAAACATTTTTTTCTGACATTTTTCAGAATTGTTTTTCAGACGTCTTCAGACTTTTATTTTCAGACTTTTTTTGGGACATTTTACAAACTTTTTTTTCGGATATTTTTCAAACATTTTTTCGGACATTTTTTACACTTTTTTTCGGACAATTTTCAGACTTCATTTTTTGGGTCATTTTACAGATTTTTTTTCAAGTATTTTTCAAACATTTTTTTTCGGACATTCTTCAGACTTTATTTTTTCGGACATTTTACAGACTTTTTTTTCGGACATTTTACAAACATTTTTTGGGACATTTTACAGACTTTTTTTTCAAGTTTTTTTCAAACATTTTTTTTCGGACATTTTTCAGAATTGTTTTTCAGACGTCTTCAGACTTTTATTTCGGAAATTTTACAGACTTTTTTTTGGGGAGTTTTTTCAAACATTTTTTTCTGACATTTTTCAGAATTGTTTTTCAGACGTCTTCAGACTTTTATTTTCAGACTTTTTTTGGGACATTTTACAAACTTTTTTTTCGGATATTTTTCAAACATTTTTTCGGACATTTTTTACACTTTTTTTCGGACAATTTTCAGACTTCATTTTTTGGGTCATTTTACAGATTTTTTTTCAAGTATTTTTCAAACATTTTTTTTCGGACATTCTTCAGACTTTATTTTTTCGGACATTTTTCAGACTTTTTTTTCCGGACATTTTTCAAACATTTTTTGGGACATTTTACAGACTTTTTTTTCGGACATTTTTCAAACATTTTTTACACTTTTTTTTTGTTCAATTTTCATTTTTTCGGACATTTTACAGAATTTTTCTTTCCGGACATTTTTCAAACATTTTTTTGGACATTTTACAGATTTTTTTTTCGAGTATTTTTCAAACATTTTTTTTCGGACATTCTTCAGACTTTATTTTTTTGGACATTTTACAGACTTTCTTTTCCGGACATTTTTCAAACTTTTTTTTCTGACATTTTTCAGACATTATTGTTTTTGACATTTTTCAAACTTTTTTTTCTGAAATTTTTCAAACTTTTTTACTTGGACATTTTTCAGACTTCTTTCTTTTGGACATTTTTTCAAACATTTTTTTGGACATTTTTCAGAATTTTTTTTCCGGACATTTTTCAAAAACTGTCCGAGTATATTTAGTTGCAACATGCTCTCACTCCCTACTGTTTTGGACGGGTCAGGGAGGGCGTGTCAGTTTTATACTCGTTACATGCATAGTGTCTTTTCAAAATAAAGTTCTGTGTTCACAGGAAACGTATAGTTTCCGCTCGTTATGTGTGCATATTCAATCAAACTAGCCCTAGTTCTTTGGGGAAAAAAAGAAAGTCCCTGGTGTTTTTTACACACAAGTATGCTGAGTAGAGGTTGGAGATTATCTATGCTAGTGGCCCAACTCCTTAATATCCACCTGCACATCCTGGCATTGCAGTAATCCTAAATTAACTTGGACTGACGAGACTTGGAGAGAATTTAAAATCCCCAACGGGAGCATTTTTGTTGATCTCATTTAGTTTTGTTGGAGGAAACAGGATACTCACTGAGTTCCAGAATCTCTCTGGTGTCTCTCCCCCCAGTTGGGTGCAGTGTGTGTTATTGATGGTGAGTTTCAGAGTATATTTAATAATGTAAATGACATTTCAACAGTTTAGACAAGAGTGTCTTTTTCTCTTGACAAGTGAAAACAGGACATCTCCAGATGGATGTTATTGGACTGAATTGTGTTCTGCTGTGTAAGAAAACTTTGTCTGTCTCTCATTAGCTTCCTCTCCCATCACTCCCTCCCCTCCACCCATCACTGCCTACTCTCTCTCTGCCCTCCACGTTCAAAATGTGATTTGATCCTAACAACATTGCATCGTTTTTCACGTTGAGTGATGAGTGATGCCACTTTTCACCCCGACGCCATGAATCATTCATTCAGATGAGTCTGTGACAGCAGTGTCATAGCCTCTCTCTAATACCTGACGGCAAGAAAAAGACACTTCATGCTGTGAATGGAATACCTTATGCTGCTCTATCCACCTCCACACAAGATGAGTTTACAGGAGACACTTTTTTTTTTTTTTTTCAGAAAGGTGCTTCTTAACATCTTTGGGCTGAAAGGTAGTTAAAAGTTTTTTTGTCTTTTTTCTTTAAGTCAGGTGTGGTCCAAATTCAAAAAAGGTTGACTGTGGTTCAGCTGCAAACAGAGGCCCGGGGGCAAACTGTGGTACAGTTGGCAGCATGTGTTAAAACCGGTGGGGAAAAAAAAGGAATATTTTTTTTTGAGAATTATGTTTATTTATTGTATTGACAGAAAGTCAGATTGACACCACTCTCATGTCTGTACAGTAAATATGAAGCTGGAGCCAGCAGCTGGTTAGTTTAGCTTAGCATAAAGACTGGAAATAGGGGAAGCTGCTAGCCACGCTCAGTTTAAAGGTCACAAAATCCACCTACCAGCAGCTCTAAAGCTCACTGATTTACACATTATATCTTGTTTGTTCCATCTGTACGTAAAAAAACTAGGGCTGTCAATCAATTGACAGCGAGTTTCGATTAATCGCATGATTGTTCATAGTTAATCGGGATTAATCACAAATTAATCACACATTTTTTATATGTTCAAAATGTACCTTGAAGGGAGATTTGTCAAATTTTTAAATATTCTTATTAATGGATTAATGGATTTTTTTTTTTAAATATTCGTCTACATAAAAATGTTATCAATAAGACCTTTAAACACCAACTAGTACAGTGCAAAACTATGATTCAATCATTACCCATCATATTACCCACAATAAGTTAGCAATAATAAAATTACCTAGAAACAGATGATTCCAGCAGGAACAGAGAGGAAAAACATTGGAGCGAAGGGTGGAACAGAAACTATCCTGAGACACTGAGGTGGATTCAGCTGAGCTAAGAAGTTTGGAGGAAATGTGATGTTCATTCTTGGATGACTTTGGCTGAACTTCAACTGTCTTGGGACATGAGCGTTTTCCGTATTTTTTTTTTTTTTTTTTTGTTGAGGTGGCGCTGATGTTATTTGTGGTAATACTGTATACTTTGGAGTATTTAAATTAGCCTTTATAGGAATGGGGCTACTGAGCATGACAAGCTGCTTTGTCTTTTCTTCCCTTCTGAATTACACACCGGAACAATTTTGTGATTAATACATATACTTCAGAATGTTCTGAACCCATAAGTCATCACTTATTTTTATTATATGTTTTTTACAGCCTCTATTACTCATCTTTACGACTCAGGTGAAGGCTGAGTCTCTCTCTTGGAAAGTTTAAATTGAGTTAATTTTTCTCCATTAAGAGTTTATTATTCTTTTAGAGTGTTTTGCATATTAATCTGGAAGCTATTTGCATTTCTCCTCCTTCCTGAAAAAAATTAAACAAATAAAGAATGAGGCAAACTACTGTGTATGAATCAGCTTTGAAGCAAATCACACAAACAAAAACACATCACTTCTGTTCCAATTATGAGAAGAAACAATTCACTGCATGTGCATGGCCCCGGAGGAAGACAACATTATTACGTTCATCATTTTAACTATGTATTACTTTGCCTCAGCAGCAAGCTGTGTCACACTAACTGCTCTGGAAACAAATGTTTGATAGTGTATTATTAGTATATCTAAAACAGAGAAGTTCCTGTCTATTAATGCATCACTCATTATTCTTAAAATGCCAAACTGGGATATAAATGATTTAGTCAGATATGCATTAGAATTGTGTCCACTGAGATTCAACACAACAAACGTCTGTTCATTACCACATCTTGTAAAACTCTTTCATCAGTTAATTAACCACTGAACTGAGAGGCATATGCTGATCCTGGTTCTTTTTTTGTTTGTCTTTGCAGCAGCAGAGGCAGAGACAATTACACCTACAGTAGGTGCAAATACAGTCCAGATGTTTACTTTATGTAATAGAACAAAAGAAAAACAAAACAAAAGCATTTTAGATTTTACTGTAGTAACAACACATTCTGGCTTCCTCCAAAATCGCATACTATGCACTACATACCCAATAGGTGTACTATCGTTCGACATACTTTTGTGTGAATAAACAGTAGTATGTATCTTTTCGGATGCACTGAGCAGTAATTTACGTTGTCACTTCCTGAGAGCCTCCTTGCCAGTTGGAGACCTGTAACCATGGTAACCCATGCCAATCTCATGTGGCCAAAAGGACAGTTTGTGAGAATCAAAGTCTGAATTAATTTAAAATATATATTACGCCTAGCAAAGTGAAATCTTATACTTATAGTTAAATTGAAGCTTTATTGATGTTACAGAGCTGTCCCTCAATGTCTGTTATGAACGTTATCGTCACTACCTCATTGCATTGTGGGATATTTATGCTGCTGTAGTGTCCAGCGTTGGATACTGTAATGCTTCGCTAATAATAGTATGCAATTTGCGTACTATTGGTTTCATACTAAAGTTTTAGAAATAATAAAAATTAAAGCTGCAAGCAGCGATGAACGGGCCCTCGCACCTTCCCGCACGTCGGGGGTACTGGCGGGACACCGGTCGACGCAGCCCTACATTTCAGTGACCATCGGACACTGCACGCACAAGTTAGACGTTATTTCCTGCGTAGATTGAGCGGCACAGGAAATGACGCATTTCAATTTTTTCACCACTTCCTGTGTCCACTATGTGGCGCTAGAGAACACACGCTACACATGCATTATGTTGCTCATTATCAAGTTTAGACCACACATTGTAAATTTCATGTGAATCGGATTATGTTTGTCACATAACACTGACTTCCTGTTGCCAGTAGGTGGCGCTATGAATAGGAGTCAATACTAACATGTAGATGTCCTCAGGCCTGAAGTCTTATGAAGTAGATCAAGTTTGGGGCAGATTTGACCAAGTACAGTCGAGTTACAACAGTTTGTTTATCAATGGCGAGTCATGCAATTTCTCCGCCACGCCACGTCAACGCCGTTTCAAAAAACCTCACGATTTGAACAACTTTTCATCACAAAGATCTTTAGATTGTACTGACCAAATCTGAAGTCGATCGGGTTAAGTCTGTAGGACTAGTTCGTTAAAGTACAAAGCCTGGAAATGGCCAAAAATATACGAAAAATTCACACAAAAATCAAGATGGCCGACTTCCTGTTGGGTTTAGAGCATGGCACAAAGAGACTTTTTGTTAAGTCTACGGGTGATACATGTGCCTACCAAATTTCGTACATCTAAGTGAAACGTACTGCGAGGGCTGCTTCGTTGAAATTTTGTAGGGGGCGCTATCGAGCTCCCTTGCCACACCAAAGCAAAAAAACCATATCCGTTTACACATTTTAGCACCGTTAATGAGTGTGCCGAGTTTAGTTCATTTACAAGCATATCTAGCCCTTGAAAAACAACTTCCTGTTTCATGGCGAATGATGCGTCGCCACGGCAAGTACGCTCAACGAAAGCTAAAAAGCTTTGCAGGCTGGCATCAAGAACTTCTTAACACCACGCTGACCAAATTTGAAGTTGATCTGGTTAACCTGCTAAGAGTAGCACGCCAAAATAGAGCGACTTTAACTTCCTGTTGCCAATAGGTGGCGCTATGAGTATGATTCAAAATGTGCCTGTAGATGTCTTCAGGTCGGGACGCTCATCAAACGTCAGAAATTTGGAAAAGATCTGACCATCTGGAGTCGAGTTACAGAGGTTTGTTTTTTAATGGCGAGTCATCGAAATTCGCCATGCCGCCACGGCGCCGCCATTCAACGAAACCTCACAATCTTCACAAGGAAGCATCATCAAGGTCTTAAGGCTTTCCTGACCTAATTTGTGGTGGATCTGATTAGTTTGTGAGGCAGAGTACATCAGCATGCAAAACATGACATTTCCTGTTGCCAGTAGGTGGCGCTATGACTGCGAGCCAAAATTTGCACGTGGATGTCATCAGGGACGGACCTTTATCAGGCATGAGAGATTTGGAGCAGATTGGTTAATGTACGACAAAGTTACAGCAACTTCCTGTTTTTTGGCGAAAGGCGCTTTTTTGCCGCCACGCCACGGCAACATAGTTCGATGAAAATGAAAGATTCGAACAACTTTTCATCACAAAGGTCTTAAGACTGTACTGACCAAATTTGAAGTCGATCGGGTTACAACTCTAGGACTAGTTCGTTAAAGTATAGTGCCTGGAAATGGCAAAAAATACCCTAAAATAACACATTCAATTCAATATGGCTGACTTCCTGTTGGGTTTATGGTATACCTCCAAGAGGCTTTTTTGTACGTCTCAACATGTTGCATATACCTGTCAAATTTCATACTTCTAGGTGAAACCACAACGAGGGGCTCAATGTTAGCAATTTTGTAGGGGGCGCTATCGAGCCATTTTGTCACATCCCAGCAAGAGACCCAGAAAATATCAAATTTTTCACCAGTCCTGATACATGTGCAAAATTTTTTCATTTTCCGAGCACTTTTAGCCCCTCAAAACTGCGATTACTTTGTCCTAAAAATAATAAGAATAATAATAATAATTAAAGCTGCAAGCAGCGATGAGCGGGCCCTCGCCCCTTGCGGACGTCGGGGAACACGTTGTCGCCCACTTCATGAAAGTCGGACACCGAATTTTGAGGGTATTTCCTGCGTGTGGCGCGCGTTGCCGTAAATGACCTGTTGATAACCTGTGGGGTATCCTTTAAAGGCACTTCTATGAGGGTGGGTGGCAGTACACAACCATATGCTATTGCCAGTAGGTGGCGCTATCACCATTACTCAATAATGGCACGTAAATGTCTTCAGGCCAAGACTCTTATAAAACATGTCAAATTTGGGGCTGATTGGACAATGTATAGTCAATTTACCACAACTTCCTGTTTCCTGTAGGGGGCGCTATGACTATCACTCATAATGGCACGTATATTTCTTCAGGCCGGGACTCTTATAAAACATGTCAAATTTGGGGAAGATTGGACAATGCATAGTCAATTTACAACATTTTCCTGTTTCCTGTAGGGGGCGCTATGACTATCACTCATAAAGTTACATATATGTCTTCAGGCCTGGACTGTTATCCAGCTTGTGAAATTTGGGGCAGATCGGACTATGTAAAGTCAAGTTAAATCAGACTCCTGTGTCATGTCAAAACATCGAAATTCGCCGCGCCGCCACAAGAACGCCGTTTCGCAAAAACACAAAAGCTTCGCAATTTAGCATCGTGAAGGTGTTGAGATTCTGCTGCTTTGAGATGGATCTCTTGAATCCTCTAGGAGGAGTATCGTAAAGTTTCACACCTATAAAATGACAAAATGGCGTCTTCTCACATGACCTATGACATCACCGTTCGAGCGATCAAAAATTCCTAAACAAGTTTTTGTCACACCAGTTTGAGGGTTATACCATCCAAATTTGACGCGAATCCGATGAAGCCTCCAGGAGGAGTTCGTCAAAGTATGCGTAAAATGCATGAAAAACGCACAAAATTCAAGATGGCCGACTTCCGGGTGGGCGGGGCTAATGAAACCCAATGAGGAATATGTCTGAAATAATGAGCGGGATGTGCCTACCAAATTTCATGAACATAGGATCAACTATGTTGAAACTATGGCCTTCCACGCGGTAGGGGGCGCTATGGAGCCCGCTTAACGCGCTGAACCCAATGGCTGTACATTCACGTACAGTTCACAGGTGTCCATGTTTTTGCCAAATTTCATGAGTTTTCGAGTACAAAAAGGTATGCGTAAAGGCTAAAAGACATAAGGGGGCGCTAGAGAGCCAACATGCCACGCCCAAGCCAAATTACACCACCAAATCAAAGTAAGTACTAGTGTGCATATACGTGTAAAGTTTCATGAGTTTTTGTGCATCCTAAAGTCCTCAAACATGTGTTCGTAAATTTTAAAATCACGCAGGAAATCCAAGATGTCTGACTTCCTGTTGGCCGAAAAAATCTCATAAATATTTACGACGGACTTCAAGATGTGAGCAATGACATACTCGAATTTCGTGAAGATCGAAGTAACTTGTTCCGAAAACCTGCATGCATTAGGGGGCGCTATAGAGCCCGCTGGCGACACCCGAGCCCAATCAGTACAGAACTTTGAATTTCCCACCAGTTCTGATGCATATTCCACTTTTCGTGAGTTTTCGTGCATCCTAAGGGCCTCAAAAACGCGATATTCCAGCAGAAAAATAATAATAATAATTAAAGCTGCAAGCAGCGATGAGCGGGCCCTCGCCCCTTGCGGATTTCGGGGAACACGCTGTCGCCCACTTCATGAAAGTCGGACACCGCACGTAACGGTTTGAGGGTATTTTCTGCGTGTGTCGCGCGTTGCCGTAAATGACCTGTTGAGAACCTATGGGGTATCCTTTAAAGGCACTTCTATGAGGGTGGGTGGCAGTACACAACCATATGCTATTGCCAGTAGGTGGCGCTATCACCATAACTCAATAACGGCAGGGATATGTCTTCAGGCCGGGACTCTTGTAAAACATGTCAAGTTTGGGGCTGATTCGACAATGCATAGTCAACTTACAACATTTTCCTGTTTCCTGTAGGGGGCGCTATGACTATCACTCATAATTACACATATATGTCTTCAGGCCGGGACTCTTATAAAACATATCAAATTTGGGGAAGATTGGACAATGCATATTCACTTTACAACATTTTCCTGTTTCCTGTAGGGGGCGCTATGACTATTACTCATAATTACACATATATGTCTTCAGGCCGGGACTCTTATAAAACATGTCAAATTTGGGGAAGATTGGACAATGCATAGTCAAGTTACAACATTTTCCTGTTTCCTGTAGGGGGCGCTATGACTATCACTCATAAAGTTACATATATGTCTTCAAGCCTGGACTCATATCCAGCTTGTGAAATTTGGGGCAGATCGGACGATGTAAAGTCAAGTTAAATCAGACTCCTGTGTCATATCAAAATATCGAAATTCGCCGCGCCGCCACAACAACGCCGTTTCGCAAAAACACAAAAGCTTCGCAACTTAGTATCGTGAAGGTGTTGAGATTCTGCTGCCCGACTTTGAGATGGATCTCTTGAATCCTCTAGGAGGAGTATCGTAAAGTTTCACACCTATAAAATGACAAAATGGCGTCTTCTCACATGACCTATGACATCACCGTTCGAGCGATCAAAAATTCCTAAACAACTTTTTGTCACATTAGTTTGAGGGTTATACCACCCAAATTTGACGCGAATCCGATGAAGCGTCTAGGAGGAGTTCGTAAAAGTATGCATGAAATGCATGAAAAACGCACAAAATTCAAGATGGCCGACTTCCGGGTGGGCGGGGCTAATGAAACCCAATGAGGAATATGTCTGAAATAATGAGCGGGATGTGCCTACCAAATTTCATGAATATAGGATGAACTATGTTCAAACTATGGCCTTCCACGCGGTAGGGGGCGCTATGGAGCCCGCTTAACGCGTTGAACCCAATGGCTGTACATTCACGTAAAGTTCACAAGTGTCCATCTTTTTGCCAACTTTCATGAGTTTTCGAGTACACCAAGGTATGCGTAAAGGTTAAAAGACATAAGGGGGCGCTAGAGAGCCAACATGCCACGCCCAAGCCCAATTACACCACCAAATCAAAGTAAGTACTAGTGTGCATATACGTGTAAAGTTTCATGAGTTTTTGTGCATCCGAAAGTCCTCAAACATGTGTTCGTAAATTTTAAAATCACGCAGGAAATCAAAGATGTCTGACTTCCTGTTGGCCGAAAAAATCTCATAAATATTTAAGACGGACTTCAAGATGTGAGCAATGACATACTCGAATTTCGTGAAGATCGAAGTAACTTGTTCCGAAAACCTACCTGCATTAGGGGGCGCTATAGAGCCCGCTGGCGACACCCGAGCCCAATCAGTACAGAACTTTGAATTTCCCACCAGTTCTGATGCATATACCACTTTTCGTGAGTTTTCGTGCATCCTAAGTGCCTCAAAAACGCGATATTCCAGCAGAAAAATAATAATAATAATAATAACCCGAGCAAAAACAATAGGTTTCCTCGCACTTCGTGCCAGGACACCGTTGGGTCCTGGCACTTTCGTGCTCGGGCCCTAATAATAACCCGAGCAAAAACAATAGGTTTCCTCGCACTTCGTGCCAGGACACCGTTGGGTCCTGGCACTTTCGTGCTCGGGCCCTAATAATAATAATTAAAGCTGCAAGCAGCGATGAACGGGCCCTCGCACCTTCCCACATGTCGGGGGTACTGGCGGGACACCGGTCGACCCAGCCCTACATTTCAGTGACGATCGGACACTGCACGCATAAGTTAGACGTTATTTCCTGCGTAAATTGAGCGGCACAGGAAATGACGCATTTCAATTTTTTCACCACTTCCTGTGTCCGCTATGTGGCGCTAGAGAACACACGCTAAACATGCATTATGTTGCTCATTATCAAGTGTAGACCACACATTGTATATGTCATGTGAATCGGATTATGTTTGTCACATAACGCTGACTTCCTGTTTCCAATAGGTGGCGCTATGAATAGGAGTCAATATTAACATGTAGATGTTTTCAGGCCTGAACTCTTATGAAGTAGATCAAGTTTGGGGCAGATTTGACCAAGTACAGTCAAGTTACAACAGTTTGTCTTTCAATGGCAAATCATGTAAGTTCTCCGCCACGCCACGTCAACGCCGTTTCAAAAAACCTCACGATTTGAACAACTTTTCATCACAAAGATCTTTAGATTGTACTAACCAAATCTGAACTTGATCGGGTTAAGTGTGTAGGACTAGTTGGTTAAAGTACAGAGCCTGGAAATGGTCAAAAATACTTAAAAAAATCAAAATGGCCGACTTCCTGTTGGGTTTAGAGCATGGCCCCAAGAGACTTTTTTTTAAGTCTACATGTGATACATGTGCGTAACAAATTTCGTACATCTAAGTGAAACGTACTGCGAGGGCTGCTTCGTTGAAATTTTGTAGGGGGCACTATCGAGCTCCCTTGCCACACCAAAGCACAAAACCCATATCCGTTAACACATTTTAGCACCGTTAATGAGTGTGCCGAGTTTCATTCATTTACAAGCATATCTAGCCCTTGAAAAACAACTTCCTGTTTCATGGCGAATGATGCGTCGCCACGGCAAGTACGCTCAACGAAAGCTAAAAAGCTTTGCAGGCTGGCATCAGGAACTTCTTAACACCACGCTGACCAAATTTGAAGTGGATCTGGTTAACCTGCTAAGAGTAGCACGCCAAAATAGAGCGACTGTAACTTCCTGTTGCCAATAGGTGGCGCTATGAGTATGATTCAAAATGTGCCTGTAGATGTCTTCAGGTCGGGACGCTCATCAAACGTCAGAAATTTGGAAAAGATCTGGCCATCTGGAGTCGAGTTACAGAGGTTTGTTTTGTAATGGCGAATCATCAAAATTCGCCATGCCGCCACGGCGCCGCCATTCGACGAAACCTCACAATCTTCACAAGGAAGCATCATCAAGGTCTTAAGGCTTTCCTGACCTAATTTGAGGTGGATCTGATTAGTTTGTGAGGCAGAGTACATCAGCATGCAAAACATGACATTTCCTGTTGCCAGTAGGTGGCGCTATGACTGCGAGCCAAAATTTGCATGTGGATGTCATCAAGGACGGACCTTTATCAGGCATGAGAGATTTGGAGCAGATTGGTTAATGTACGACAAAGTTACAGCAACTTCCTGTTTTTTGGCGAAAGGCGCTTTTTTGCCGCCACGCCACGGCAACATAGTTCGATGAAAATGAAAGATTCGAACAACTTTTCATCACAAAGGTCTGAAGACTGTACTGACCAAATTTGAAGTCGATCGGGTTACAACTCTAGGACTAGTTCGTTAAAGTATAGTGCCTGGAAATGGCAAAAAATACCCTAAAATAACACATTCAATTCAATATGGCTGACTTCCTGTTGGGTTTATGGTATACCTCCAAGAGGCTTTTTTGTACGTCTCAACATGTTGCATATACCTGTCAAATTTCATACTTCTAGGTGAAACCACAACGAGGGGCTCAATGTTAGCAATTTTGTAGGGGGCGCTATCGAGCCATTTTGTCACATCCCAGCAAGAGACCCAGAAAATATCAAATTTTTCACCAGTCCTGATACATGTGCAAAATTTTTTCATTTTCCGAGCACCTTTAGCCCCTCAAAACTGCGATTACTTTGTCCTAAAAATAATAAGAATAATAATAATAATAATAATTAAAGCTGCAAGCAGCGATGAACGGGCCCGAGCACCTCTCCGCGCGTCTGGGGTACGCGCGGGACGCCAACCGACGAGGCCAGGCACAATGAAACCGGAACTCTGACGAGCACAATGACGTAGATCACACAATGTAAATTTCATGTGAATCGGATGATGTTTGTCACGTAACGCTGACTTCCTGTTGCCAGTAGGTGGCGCTATGACTATGAGTCAATATTGCCATGTAGATGTCCTCAGATCTGGACTACTATGTGGTATTTCAAGTTTGGGGCAGATTGGAAAAAATACAGTCGAGTTACAACATTTTGTCTTTCAATGGCGAGTCATGCAAATTCTCTGCCACGCCACGTCAACGCCGTTTCAAAAACCCTCACGATTTGAACAACTTTTCATCACAAAGATCTTTAGATTGTACTGACCAAATCTGAAGTTGATCGGGTTAAGTCTCTAGGACTAGTTCGTTAAAGTACAAAGCCTGGAAATGGCCAAAAATATCCAAAAAATTCACACAAAAATCCAGATGGCCGACTTCCTGTTGGGTTTAGAGTATGGCACCAAGAGACTTTTTGTTAAGTCTACGGGTGATACATGTGCCTACCAAATCTCGAACATCTAGGTGAAAAGTACTGCGAGGGCTGCTTCGTTGAAATTTTGTAGGGGGCGCTATCGAGCTCCCTTGCCACACCAAAGCACAAAAACCATATCCGTTAACACATTTTAGCACCGTTAATGAGTGTGCCGAGTTTAGTTCATTTACAAGCATATCTAGCCCTTGAAAAACAACTTCCTGTTTCATGGCGAATGATGCGTCGCCACGGCAAGTACGCTCAACGAAAGCTAAAAAGCTTTGCAGGCTGGCATCAGGAACTTCTTAACACCACGCTGACCAAATTTGAAGTTGATCTGGTTAACCTGCTAAGAGTAGCACGCCAAAATAGAGCGACTGTAACTTCCTGTTGCCAATAGGTGGCGCTATGAGTATGATTCAAAATGTGCCTGTAGATGTCTTCAGGTCGGGACGCTCATCAAACGTCAGAAATTTGGAAAAGATCTGACCATCTGGAGTCGAGTTACAGAGGTTTGTTTTTTAATGGCGAGTCATCGAAATTCGCCATGCCGCCACGGCGCCGCCATTCGACGAAACCTCACAATTTTCACAAGGAAGCATCATCAAGGTCTTAAGGCTTTCCTGACCTAATTTGAGGTGGATCTGAGTAGTTTGTGAGGCAGAGTACATCAGCATGCAAAACATGACATTTCCTGTTGCCAGTAGGTGGCGCTATGACTGCGAGCCAAAATTTGCACGTGGATGTCATCAGGGACGGACCTTTATCAGGCATGAGAGATTTGGAGCAGATTGGTTAATGTACGACAAAGTTACAGCAACTTCCTCTTTTTTGGCGAAAGGCGCTTTTTTGCCGCCACGCCACGGCAACATAGTTCGATGAAAATGAAAGATTTGAACAATTTTTCATCACAAAGGTCTTAAGACTGTACTGACCAAATTTGAAGTCGATCGGGTTACAACTCTAGGACTAGTTCGTTAAAGTATAGTGCCTGGAAATGGCAAAAAATACCCTAAAATAACACATTCAATTCAATATGGCTGACTTCCTGTTGGGTTTATGGTATACCTCCAAGAGGCTTTTTCGTACGTCTCAACATGTTGCATATACCTGTCAAATTTCATACTTCTCGGTGAAACCACAACGAGGGGCTCAATGTTAGCAATTTTGTAGGGGGCGCTATCGAGCCATTTTGTCACATCCCAGCAAGAGACCCAGAAAATATCAAATTTTTCACCAGTCCTGATACATGTGCAAAATTTTTTCATTTTCCGAGCACCTTTAGCCCCTCAAAACTGCGATTACTTTGTCCTAAAAATAATAAGAATAATAATAATAATTAAAGCTGCAAGCAGCGATGAACGGGCCCGAGCACCTCTCCGCGCGTCGGGGGTACTGGCGGGACGCCGACTGACGCGGCCGGGCACAAGGAAACCGGAACTCCAACGAGCTCAACGACGTCTGCCACAAGACTCTATAACAAACGGAGTTATGAAAGAGGGTGGGGCTAATGTGTAGGGGGCGGGGATCACCTTCAACAACTTAACAGGCACTGTCTGCTGAGTGATATGACACCTCTCACAAGAGTCTACGACAAACGCTTCATTAGTTAGTCAAGGGGGCGGGGCTTATGTGTAGGGGGCTGGGAGAACCTTCACCAATGAAACATGAACTCTCTGCTGAGTGATATGATACCACCCACGAGATTCTACGACAAACGGTTCATGAGTTATGAAAGGGGGCGTGGCTAACGTATTGGGGTGTGGCCATGAGTCAATATGGACATGTATATGTCTTCAGGACTGGACCCTCATCATGCCTGAGAAATTTGGGGCAGATCGGATTATGTACAGATTTGTTACAACAACTTCCTGTTTCATGGCGAATGGCCCAAAATGGCCGCCACGCCACGGTCAGGTCGTTCAGTGAAAACTAACCATTTGAATAACTTTTCATCACAAAGGTCTTCAGATTGTACTGACCAAATCTGAAGTTGATCGGGTTAAGTCTGTAGGAGGAGTTCGTTAAAGTACAAAGCCTGGAAATGGCCAAAAATATACGAAGAATTCAAACAAAAATCAAGATGGCCGACTTCCTGTTGGGTTTAGAGCATGGCACCAAGAGACTTTTTTTTAAGTCTACGGATGATACATGTGCCTACCAAATCTCAAACATCTAGGTCAAACGTACCGCGAGGGCTGCTTTGTTGAAGTTTTGTAGGGGGCGCTATTGAGCCCCCTTGCCACACACAAGCACAAAAACCATATCTATTAACATATTTTAGCACCGTTAATGAGTGTGCCAAGTTTCGTTTGTTTTAAAGCAATCCTAGCACCTCAAAAACAACTTCCTTATTGATGGCGAACAATACGTTGCCACGGCAACGGCATTTCACGAAAATTCAAAACCTTCGCTGTCTGGCATCATGAAGGTCTTACCATTGTTGTGAACAAATTTGAGGTGGATCTGGTTAACCTGATAAGAGTAGTACACCAAAATATTACGACAGTTATGTCCTGTTGCCAACAGGTGGCGCTATGAGTATGATTGAAAATTAGACTGTAGATGTCTTCAGGCCAGGACGCTCATCAAATATTATTAATTTTGATAAGATCTGACCATCTGGAGTCGAGTTACAGCGGTTTGTTTGTTCATGGCGTCTCATCGAAATTCGCCATACCACCACGGCGCCGCCATTCGATGAAAACTCACAGTTTTCGAAAGGAAGCATCATCAAGGTCTTAAGGCTTTTCTCACCTAGTTTGAGATAGATGTGATTAATTTCTGAGGCAGAGGACATCAACGTGTACAACATGAGATTTCCTGTTACCAATAGGTGGCGCTATGACTGCAAGCCAAAATTTGCATGTGGATGTCATCAGACCAGGACCCTTATCACACATGAGAAATTTAGAGCAGATTGGAAAATGTATGCCAAAGTTACAACAACTTCCTGTTTTTTGGCGAAAGGCGCTTTTTCGCCGCCACGCCACGGTCAGATCGTTCAGTGAAAACTCACAATTTGAATAACTTTTCATCTTTAAGGTCTTAAGATGGTCCTGACCAAATTTCAAGTCGATCTGATGTAATCTGCAGGAGGAGTTCGTTAAAGTACACGCCCTATAAAACGCAAAAATGGGCGAAAATCGCATATTAAATCCAATATGGCTGACTTCCTGTTGAATTTTGGGCATACCTCCAAGAGGCTTTTTTGTGCGTCTCCACATGATACATCTGTCTGCCAAATTTCATACTTGTAGGTGAAATCGGAGAACGGATATCAGTTTTTTCATTTTTCTAGGGGGCGCTAGCGAGCCATTTTGCAACAGCCGAGCCCGAGTCTCTTAAAATATTAAATTTTTCACCGCCTCTGATATGTGTGCCAAGTTTAACAACTTTTTGAGCATGGCAAAGGCCTCAAAAAGGCGATTCATTTGAGAGAAAAAGAAAAAGAATAATCCTTACAGTTTCAATAGGGTCCTCGGACCCGACTTCGTCGGTGCTCGGGCCCTAATTAAAGCTGCAAGCAGCGATGAACGGGCCCGAGCACCTCTCCGCGCGTCGGCGGTACTGGCGGGACGCCGACTGACGCGGCCGGGCACAATGAAACCGGAACTCTGACGAGAGCAACGACGTCTGCCACAAGACTCTACGACAAACGGAGTTATGAAAGGGGGCGGGGCTAATGTGTAGGGGGCAGGGATCACCTTCACCCACTTATCAGGCACTCTCTGCTGAGTGGTATGACACCTCTCACAAGAGTCTACGACAAACGCTTCATTAGTTAGTCAAGGGGGCGGGGCTTGTGTGTAGGGGGCGGGGAGAACCTTCACCAATGAAACATGAACTCTCTGCTGAGTGATATGATACCACCCACGAGATTCTACGACAAACGGTTCATGAGTTATGAAAGGGGGCGTGGCTAACATATTGGGGCGTGGCCATGAGTCAATATGGACATGTATATGTCTTAAGGACTGGACCCTCATCATGCCTGAGAAATTTGGGGCAGATCGGATTATGTACAGATTTGTTACAACAACTTCCTGTTTCATGGCGAATGGCCCAAAATGGCCGCCACGCCACGGTCAGGTCGTTCAGTGAAAACTCACCATTTGAATAACTTTTCATCACAAAGGTCTTCAGATTGTACTGATCAAATCTGAAGTTGATCGGGTTAAGTCTGTAGGAGGCGTTCGTTAAAGTACAAAGCCTGGAACTGGCCAAAAATATACGAAGAATTCAAACAAAAATCAAGATGGCCGACTTCCTGTTGGGTTTAGAGCATGGCACCAAGAGACTTTTTTTTAAGTCTACGAATGATACATGTGCCTACCAAATCTCAAACATCTAGGTCAAACGTACCGCGAGGGCTGCTTTGTTGAAGTTTTGTAGGGGGCGCTATTGAGCCCCCTTGCCACACACAAGCACCAAAACCATATCTGTTAACATATTTTAGCGCCGTTAATGAGTGTGCCAAGTTTCGTTTGTTTTTAAGCAATCCTAGCACCTCAAAAGCAACTTCCTGTTTCATGGCGAACAATACGTTGCCAAGGCAACGGCATTTCACGAAAATACAAAACCTTCGCTGTCTGGCATCATGAAGGTCTTACCATTGTTGTGACCAAATTTGAGGTGGATCTGGTTAACCTGCTAACAGTAGTACACCAAAATATGGCGACAGTAACTTCCTGTTGCCACTAGGTGGCGCTATGAGTATGATTGAAAATAAGACTATAGATGTCTTCAGGCCGGGACGATCATCAAATGTTATTAATTTGGATAAGATCTGACCATCTGGAGTTGAGTTACAGCGGTTTGTTTTTTCATGGCGACTCATCGAAATTCGCCATGTCACCACGGTGCCGCCATTTGATGAAAACTCACAATTTTCGAAAGGAAGCATCATCAAGGTCTTAAGGCTTTTCTCACCTAATTTGGTAAAGATGTGATTAATTTCTGAGGAGATGTACATCAACGTGTACAACATGACATTTCCTGTTACCACTAGGTGGCGCTATGACTGAGAGTCAAAATTTGCATGTGGATGTCATCAGGCCAGGACCCTTATCATACATGTGACATTTAGAGCAGATTGGAAAAGGTATGCCAAAGTTACAGCAACTTCCTGTTTTTTGGCGAAAGGCGCTTTTTCGCCGCCACGCCACGGTCAGATTGTTCAATGAAAACTCACCAATTGAATAACTTTTCATCCTTAAGGTCTTAAGATGGTCCTGACCAAATTTCAAGTCGATCTGATGAAATCTGTAGGAGGAGTTCGTTAAAGTACGCGACCTAGAAAACGCCAAAAACGGGCAGAAATGGGCGAAATTCGCACATTAAATTCAAGATGGCTGACTTCCTGTTGAGTTTTGGGCATACCTTCAAGAGGCGTTTTTGTGCGTCTCCACATGTTACATCTCTCTGCCAAATTTCATACATGTAGGTGAAACCGGAGGGAGGGGCTCAAGTTTTCCAATTTTCTAGGGGGCGCTAGCGAGCCATTTTGCAACACCCGAATCCGAGACCCTTAAAATATCAAATTTTTCACCGAGTCTGACAAGTGTGCCAAGTTTAACAACTTTTCCAGCATGGCAAGGGCCTCAAAAACGCGATTCATTTGAGAGAAGAAAAAGAAAAAGAATAATAAACACTACAGTTTCAAGAGGGCCTTCGCTGGCCCGACGTTGTCGGTGCTCGGGCCCTAATAATAATAATAATAATAAACGGACCAATTACAATAGGGCCTCGCAGACCTGCGGTCAGTGCTCGGGCCCTAATAATAAACGGACCAATTACAATAGGGCCTTCGCAGACCTGCGGTCAGTGCTCGGGCCCTAAATATCTTGATATAGTTACATGCATAGTGTCCTTTCAAAATAAATTTCCATTTCACAGGAAGTTAGATTTAGGCAACACAACCACTTAGTTAGGGTTAGAAAACGGTCATGGTTGACGTTAACTTCACTGACTCGTGACTCACGCGACTAGCGACTCACGGGACTGATGAAAAGCGACGAGTAATGTGACTAACAACTGACGAGACAAAATAAATCAACAGTACTTTTAGTTTCACACAGGACACAAACATCGGTCTCCTGGTTGAAAGTCTTGTGCTTGTTTGACCCATCCAACACCCCTCCCGCCTGCCCTTAGCGGAATCTCATGGAACATGTCCACAGCCTCCGTCCTTTCCACGATTCCCATTCATTGTCTATGTAAGCAGCCGTGCAATGCATTCTGGTAGCGTGGCGGTGCGATACGAGAGACGGGTCGTCACGTTGGCCGCTCCTCATTTGCATAAAGTTGAGGTCTAGGCAACTTTATGGGCGTCCGACGCGACTTTCCGCTTCTGGAAACTACCTAGAAGCTTTTAATCTAAGCCTTCTGTGAGGTTCCCATCCGGACCATCTGCCTTCCTAGTGTGTCTATTCCCCTTTTCCCTGTGTTCCCTATTCCTTGTCTGTCTAGTGTGGGCGTGTCTGTCTGTGTGTGTGAGTCTCCTCTTCTGCAGGCACTCTGACGTGATACTACCACCTGATCAGATCAGACGAGGCTGCTTCCAATCATACCATCAGCTTCAGTTTAAATACCCCGGCTCTCCAGTCACTCTTCGCCAGATCGTTGACTCGACCAATGTGGTAGTTAGCCTCGGCCCACTTCAGCAGTATTTTGATTCGGATGCCAAGTCTTTTGATTCTGCTTGCTCGCTCGCTTATTGTTTTGTTTTCCTGTTCCAGGATCCTCGCCTGTTCGCCTGTTTGCCTGCCTGCCTGCCTGCCTCCCCTGCTCCACCGCAGCCTCGACATCTCCTCTGCTCATTCATTCCTGCTTTTGGCAATAAAAGCTTTTGTTAAATCACAACTCCTCAGTCTGTGTCATTTTGAGTCCAGAAAACAACTGATCGTAACACCTTGTCGATTCAAAATAAAGACAGATTCAGCAACCCCATGGCTTATTTCTTGCAAAAATGTTTTCAGAAGCACATTTCGGTGAACTATTTTCGTGATATTAGAGAAGAGAGTTTCCAAACGAGCCGCCATGTTGGTTCCGGTTTGAAAGTCTGGGAGCAGCAGCCCATGAGTGAGAGCATTTGTCCAATCAGGTGCTGAGTGCCTTGTGTCGAGTGGCAGCCCATCAAGCGTCCAATGCTGGGAAGCGAGGCGATCCTTCGGGATAATAAACGCCTCCGTGGACATGTACCATCACGCTATTAATACTACGTCACTTTCTCCGACCATCGAATAACGGTGGGTTCACATTGGAGTTAGTTGAAAGCCCGGTTCATCAAGTACTGTCGCTAAAGGATGCCTCAGTGTGTCGGTCTCCGATGCCGAGGGGCGCTGCCCAGTAGGCGGTATTTGACGAGTTGGGAGTGAGACCGAGTTGTTCAGCAGGGTGTATCGGAGAAGCTGAGAACCACAGACGGCCTGGCGAAGGTGATGCACATTACCATCCATATATGCAGAACATGCAGGTGTCGAATCTCATGAACACTGAATATGCAACAATTCTGATTACCAACCACATATAAAAGATAAGCAGGTGTTGCATATAATTATTCCCTGTGTTATGGTTCTGTCAGAGTTGCCCAGACTATTTGCATCTCTCTTATTTATTTGCAGCAATGACCAACTGCTGCTGCTTAGATGGTTGCAAATGTGCTCGTTGATTCTGACACAATATTCATTCTCACAACTAAATGGGGTTATTTGTATAAAGAGGAGACACACTGTGCTGAACCGTAAGGAAGTATGAACACACTCAAGGGTGACTGCCTGTTGTCGGGTGGGGGAGAATGACTGACGAGACGCAAGGAAAAAAAACACATTTTCATTTGTTCATTCCAAGCGGCGGAGTGGAAAACAACACAATTAAGGTAAATAAAAGATAAAAGTCAGTCTGAGTGTTTGAAAGACAAAAAGATTTAGAGAGATGGAGAGAGAGAAACCACCTGGTGTGTTCGTTCAGCCCAGTCTCATTCCCAGGTTGTCTGAAGTTTTGTCTCTGATACAAGGCACCCTTTAGTGTCTGTATGAAACGCACCGGGCTTTCAACTAACTCCAATGTAAACCCATTCACGGCATTATTAGATGCTCAGAGCAACTGCTCCGGAAGTCAGGTAATGTAGTATAAAGGGCGATAAAGTCCACATAAGGAGGAGGTCGGGGGGGATGGATGGTCATTAACGCAGGACTTTCACCCAGGAGACAGCTGTTCCTGTCCCGTGTGAAACCAAAAGTCAACATTGACTTATTTTAAGTTACGTACAGTAAGTACATTATGTAAAGTAGTCTAACTATTGCCACGTACATAACGTAGGCTACGCAACTGAAATTATTATTATAATTAATAACGTTGTTATTATACCACATAACTTTTATACCTCGTGACTTTTAAATAATGGTCGCTTGATATACTACGTCACTTGCTCTGGGCAGCGTTTTTCCTGGGGACTGGGTTGACATGAAAGTTGTTTCCTTCCAAAGAAAGATGTTGTCATGATGTCTTTTTTTCTCCATATAAAGATGAGGCAGACAGGGCGCTGCATGCTGCTAGTGTCTGTCCAGTATGCCAGTTGTGGCCCTGATGTAAAACTTCATGACTTCATGAAACTGCAATTATCATCACCTACAAGTTATTAATCTAATATGATATTCCCCGGGTTTTCTATGTAGGTAAGAACTGAAAGCGCCCATGTCATTCACCATAATTCTAATTCAATTCTACCCTTAAGTGTAAAAAATGTAACGTTTATATATGGATGAACATGTATGATGGACAAGACATCTAGAAAATTTCTCAACAAAAAACCTGCATCTTATACTTGATTATTTCAGTTATTTGTTGTTATATTATTATTGTTGTTATTATCATTGTTGTAAATGGACATTAGAGGTAAAACCTGTGAGTTACAGAAGTTGGGTTTTCCCACACATTGGACCCAATAGGACATTGGTTGCCACTAGATGGAGCTGCTGTTCTACACACCACCACCACCACCAGCTTCCTCCTCCCGTTTTATCACTGAGGGGTTTCTACTGCGAAATTTTCGAGGGATAAAATCTTTATTGTTTTCTGATCACCATAATCAAGCAATGCAGGAATATGCCATAAGGCAGACAAGGTATAAAGAGCCTCAGCCTTACTAAACTAAATAAGCTACATTGCTGTGTCAGAGCCATGGTGAGGGTCTTAAGAAAACCACTCTGGACCAAAATCCAATTTCCAAAGCTGTGATGGACTGTCAGAGCGATGCTAATTGCTCTCTCTCTAACCAATAGACAGAACAAAGACTGGCAATCAAAGTCTACTTTTGTCACACTCATTACTGCCCATTTATTTCAGATGGGTTTTCACCCCTTAAAGCGTCACAGCTGAGCGTTAACAACATTATGTGGGGCTGCTATAAATACTCCCAGATTCCAGGGTGAAATTTGATGTAACAGAAATATTTTGACTCGCGCAAACTGCTGCTGCATCATGTCATTCAGCCCGACCTGCCTGAATGTATTCAGCAACCAGGTAGATCTGGGATCAGGAATAAGCTGCTGAGTTTGGACGGTGATGTGATGCATGAATACAGCAAAACAAACAGCAATGGGATCTTTCACAATGTATAATGCCGTCCAAAATGAGCAGTTTACACTATCCAACAATTCAAATATGCAAGGAAAGCATGGAGAAATGGCGAGATTAGTTTTACTCTAAGCCTCTCAGAAGGAGAGAAGCACATCAGGAGAATATCATGAGGCAGCAGTTTCTGCTGTATGCTATGCACGTTCTGCAGTGAAACCCCACAACGTACAACAACACCTGTGACCACAGATGCAGCCATTATTCTCACATTATCCACTGTACGAGATGTAAGATCATGTTGCACACGAGGTAGGTACACAGAAATCACTTTTATTTATTATTATTAAGCAATTTGGTGTCATTGAAGGATCATTTAGTAGAATTATTAAAAAAAACAAAAAAAGGGAGGAAGAGAAGATACAATATGGTGCATTGAGTCAAGACCAGGGCTGTCAAAGTTACCGCGATAATAACGCATTGACAACGCAATATTTGTCATTGTTTTGTATTGTTCATTGATTTATTTTATACATACATTTCCATAAAGCAGCATATGTGCCAACTCCCATGTTGATAAGAGTATTACATACTTGACAAATCTCCTTTAAGGTACATTTTGAACAGATAAAAAAATTTGATTAATTTGCGATAAATCGCGTTAACTATGGACCCTCATACGATTTATCGTGATTAATTATTTTAATCAATTGACAGCCCTAGTCAAGACAATAGCTGTATTTCCATTCCCATATTTTTAGCTGCATTTTGAAGTATCACATTAGAAAAGCTGTATGGAAATGGCAAAGTTTGATAAAACCACTTCAATTGCGCAAAAAAAAAAGTTAATGCTCGCTTGAGGTGTTTTTTGTCTTTGTTGAAAAAGAACTGATGCGCGAACATTTAAAGCAGCAGTGGGTAGAAATGGATCAAATATGATTAAAAAAAGTTATATTTATAAAATGGTCACTATATCCTGACAGTAGTACATGAAACAGGTAACAATTCTCTATTAACCGAGCTAGCGCGCTGTGCTTGTATAAACATAGCGATGGTGGAATAAAATTATTTTTCTTAATCATCGCAGCTCAGGCAGTCTTTTGCGATGTGTTTATCGCGCAGGTTCATATCGCAATGACGATGAAAATATGATTCATCGGTCAGCACTTCAGAATGAGTACTTTTAGTTTTGATAGCTTACTTTAAGTACATCTTGTTAATAATACTTATGTACTTTGACTACAATAACATTTTCACCTTGGACTTTTTCAATGTTTTATACTGTTATTTCTGGTTTTACCACCACTGATGAGTACACCCTCAGATGTAGGTGTGAAGATTCCTGTTATACGCAGTTCATGTGGTATCAATGAAGCACATGCTGCAGGAGTATTCACTGTGGAGAATTTGAAGTTTTACTTCTGTGTGTGTGTGTGTGCGTGTGTGTGTGTGTGTGTGTGTGTGTGTGTGTGTGTGTGTGTGTGTGTGTGTTAACGCCTACTGTAGCAGTGGCCTTCACTGCACTTCATCAAAGTGCAACGCAGTCACTGATGTAACGGCCCCGCTGCACACCATTGCTCTTTGGACGAAGGGCACCGCGATGTGCCCGAGAAGAGGAAGAAAAGGAAAAAGGGGAGAAGATGTGTATCGGCCGAGGGGATTCACAAAGCCCGATCCTGACCTTACCCTAACACTGCAAGAATCATTCAGTCCCAAGCAAAAAGATTCCTGCTACAGAAAGCCAGTGGCAGTTTATGTTTCCTTCCTGAAAAACAGAGCACTCTACAATCATCTTTACAAGACTTGCCACCTTTTACAAAACACAACATTCTTGTGAAAACAGATGTTACTTCTGGGGGAAAAAACTCTTCACTGTTTCTGAATGCTGCCTAAGATCGCCATATGTCGCCATATATGTTGATTAACTTCACCGTGATCTGCAAATCCAAAAGCTGGCTCTTTTTCTTTGTTTTTCCTCTTTCATCCTTGTATCAGTGTCACATTCAGCCAGTGCCCCCCGGCTTCCTAATGTTGTGTGCCTCCACACAACTTTAGGAGGGGATCATTCAGTTGATTGACTTTGTGTTTTCCTTTCCTTCCATTGGGATTTGCAGCAAATAGAGCTCATAATCGACTAGCTCGGTCTTGGAAAATGAGCTCAGTTACTATACAAGTGGTTGTGGTGTCTGAGCAGTGGTGGATGGATGCTGGTTGTGGGACGGCGGTAGTTAGCGTGGCAAAAACCTGAGCACCATTGTGATTTGTAAGTCCCAGAAGTGTCCCTGTCCGTTAACAGTATGTGTCAAGTGCTTCCCAAGCAGAAAGCAAGATACAGCAGATTAAATATGTTGCATGTTTAGACAAAGATCCTGCACAATATTACACTTTATCCACAGGAAGCGGTAAATGTAATCTTAGCAAATACAAACCTAAACCAACCCTGACTGCTGAACTCTTGAGCTCCTGAGCTCATCACTTGACACTTTATATACTTTACATCATACTGTTTTACAAACTGTTACACCCGTGTGTGTGTGTGTGTGTGTGTGTGTGTGTGTGTGTGTATGTGTGTTTGTTTGTGTATCAACTAAATTACAAATTTACATTTACATTACTATTTTATAGTTACTTACATTTTTATTTAAGCCCTATATTTTAACTGCACTATTTTGTGTCTTAGATTATCATTTTGCTTTTACTTTTACTTTTGTAATTTCCCCTTTTATATATCCACATTTTATGAGCATTGTTGAAGGAACCAAAAGATTTTCATTGCCAATGACTGCTTTGCTGGAATTGACAAATGACAAATAAAGAACCTTGAACCTTGAACCCGGTCTCCTGGAAAGTAGGTGCTTTGCAACAGCAAATAAGTTTGAAAGGAAACATAATACGGCATGGGTTAGGTTTTCTACTAACATCATGAGGAAATGTTGAAACCATGAACATATTTGCTATTCTCAACCACTTGGCCGAGGTACACTGGTGGGCCTAAGAGTGCCATCTAGTGGGCCGCTGAGGCAAAAATTGGTAATTTACAATGCTGGTTATTTTTATATCTAAATGTGCTCAATAATTTGCATAAATGCCCTAATTCTCACTTGATTTCTTAGCTCAGTAAACATTGTAAACATGAGTTTATGGTCTCAATCGCTTGTTTCAAGTCTTCTTCAATACGGCATGATGTTCATTTAGTAAATTATAGTCCAATTTAAAGTCAAATAGACCATAAAGCAGGGTATGCTTTAGCGCGCGGCTACCCTGTGACAGGTCACTACCACGGCGTTGTCTGGTATTGGAGTTGTCCGTGTTTTCGTCTTAGAACTTTAACCCTTCCACAGTTTGTTTTCAGTTCATCAAAGTTCTAGCTCCACCCTTTTAAAGTTCATGGCATATAAAGTTCCACCTAGAAAGCTTCAGACACAGCAGCACAAAGTGTGCATATAGACTCATAGGCAGGCTACCTGCTGTATTTCATGAGAGATGTGGAGAACATCTGTGGATCCATGGGGCTTACTTACACAAATAGACCTCACCTTTAATGGATTTCTATAGCAATATTTAAGAAAGGTCCTGGAGAATCAACGCTGTTCTCAGACTTGCTTTAAGCACCGTCCATTGATCTACGGCTGTAGAGCTTATTGAGGCACTGCAGGACACACTAGAGGAATACAGAGGTGATTCATCTTTTGATGAGCTGTGGCAAGGCGCTGTAGACACAGCAAAGTAGTGCAATGCTGCAGTAAAGATTGTTCAGGAAGAAAAGGCTACAAAGAGGCAGCTCTACAGGAGGATATGTTGTGAAATTGACAGTTGGACAGCATACTGTAGACTAAAAGAAGGGCTCAAGGACAGGTTCAGGAGTTTATTCTATCCCAATGTAACGTCACGTAAATGCAGATATGCAGAGAGATTCCAGCAAAGCAAGATTATGTGAGATTATGAAGGGTGCATACAGTAAGCACACTGGAGTGGAGAAAATTGCAGCCCTTCGCCAGGAGGTCATCAAACTGCCCACCGCTGGAGCACTGGATGAGGTTGGCTAAGCATTTGTACGGCTGGCCAACAGTCCAGTGTTCTCCAGGTGTGTGGGTGCCATTGATGGCTGCCATGTCCGCATAAAGACCCTCCCAGGACCCGATGGCCAGGATTACCTCAACAGAAAGCTCTTCCCATCCAAACAATTGCAGGCAGTGTGTGATGGGAAGGGCCTCTTCATTAACACCTTTGTGGGGTATCCTGGCTCTGTCCATGACACCAGAGTCCTGAAGAACAGCAGGATCTACAAAGAGGCTCTGCATCCTCCCTCAGGTGAGGCTAAATAAGTTGTCAATGCATCAATATCCATCAATTATTATAAATATATTAATTTATGGTTTCCCATTCTCTGCAGGATACCATATTTTGGGTGATGGTGGCTACCCCTGCATGGAAAGACCTGTGGCCATCATCACCCCATATAGAGAACCACTGCAAGGGAGGGTGCAGAGCTGCTTCAACCATCATCATGCTTCCATTATAGAGCGGGCCTTTGCCATGATGAAGACTCAGTGGAGATCGCTGTTCTTCAGGGCTCTGGAGGTCGATCACACCTTTGACCCCTCTGTCATCACCGCCTTTGCAGTGCTACATAACATCTGTCTCACAGCGGGGGATATCCTCGAGCCGAGCGAGGATGCTGGGGACATTGGTGTGTTTCCACCACGTCCTGTGAGGGGGGAACGATGCGGACATGGCCAGCGAGACTGACTGGCAGGGCTGCTCTCTGCTCCACGTGGGCACCCTGTGGAGTTACAAGAACACAATTATGTGTAGACATTGGGGACATGAAGGCATGGGACATGGGTCACCGCACTTTCTGATAAGCCGTGTGCCTTGAAGCTCCTTTTCTTTTAGTTATGTATATTCTTAAGTTGCCTATAAGTTTGAGTTCTGTTGTGCCATTATCTTGTAAAGTAAATAAATGAATATGTCTTTTGTACAGTATACAAGTTGTTATTCCAGTTTGTTCCCAACATCTCATTACAGGTTTACTTATATTTTGTATTGTCTGCTTGCTTTTATTTGTATTATTTATTTAGGTTTGCACTACAGTTTGTGCTGAAATTGACAAAATTATATGAAAGAGATCTATGGTGTTTCAAGGTTATAGGAAATGCCTTCTTGTGACTACAAACTTAAAGGTCACCTATTATGCAAAATGCACTTTTCCATGTCTTATAAACATCAATATCTGTCCCCAGTGTGTCTAGAGACCACCGAAGTATCATAAAAGACCATCCTCTCTCTTTTTCTCCTGCTCCATCTCTCAGAAAATGTGTCAGAAGTGGCGCTGTTCGTAATTCCTGCCACTCCTGACGTCAAAAGGGCCATTCGAGCCATATATGGCTTTCCGCTTTCTACAGCAACACAACAGCTCCCTCCCTCCTTACCCTGCTAGGTGAGCCCGCCCTCCTCGCTGCTCGCTGTATTTCTCGCTGCCATGTTTTCTTTGGTATAATCACAGACCTGCTAACAGGACAAGCAAAGCATGCTACTACTTCTGTTAGTCTGCAAGAACCAGCAGAAAGGTCTTCATATCCTCCCATCATCTGAGGAAGTGAAGACCCAGTGGATACACTTTATCTTTTAGCTGTTTTAGGTGATTTTTGACTGAAATGTCCTCACAGCAACAGTAAAACACACGGGTCAGTAGGCTACAGGATTCACTGCAAACTGAAGCTCAGGATGGATCCATACCGGCTGTTTGGGACCCAACTTCAAACCTGGAAGCTGTAAGTTGGTCACGTTTATGTTGTTTTAGCTTCTGTTTATTTAGCAGACTGTTTGCCTGTTAGCGTTAGCATGTTGCGCGGCTAACGCCGCTAGCTTTCAGGGGCTCCACCGGGGCTTTGTTTACATGCAAACCTTCTGCTCTGATGTGTCTGTCTGCGTTACAGATATGTTGAGAGTGTGTAGATTTACTCCACAGACTGTCCTGAAGGAGCTCATGTGAAAAACAAACAGTCAAACTGTACGAATTTGTGACGGATTACCGGAGTTATAGTGGGCGAACGAGCAGGGAGAGAGAGAGAGATGCCGTGAGCTCAGAGCAGATAGCTGTTGATCAGAGGAGTCTCTGTAACGTTACTTCCCTCTTAGAGCTATTAAAAGACATTACAACGTGAATATTGGCAGCTTCTTTGTTGTCTTTGGCTAAATAATACATAAAGGTTTACGAAAGTCTAAGCTTCTAGGTCTAGCTTTTGATACAGACAACACAAGTTACACTCCAAGTCAAAAGTTCTGTGTAATCCATTTCTTCCTCCATACTTGATAAAAAATGATTTATCATTTTACACTGTTTGTAGCTGTTGCCATAACTACACATATTAGAAGATGATGTTACTGTTATACACCTTGATGTTATTACATGACAGTATATTCTAACACTGAATCTGTCATGTTTTACAGGTCATCTGAGTGACCTGATCCACATGGAGATGCAGCAGGATGAACTATTACCAGCTGACACAACTTCACTCTACAAGAAACCCTTTACTCTGAAGGAGGACATGATGTGGACAGTTTACATACAAGTCATGGCTTTGCTGCTTTTGGAATTATGTGTACCCAATTTATAATTCAGTGTTATTATTGTGAATAAAGAGCTGTATTTTTAAGGAGGGTTTTTGTCATTTTTAAATTTACAATTAATGATCTTGTGGTATAAGATACATATAACATGTTCTTTCACAAAGTTATGTAATTACAGTTTAAACAGGTGATATGGAAAATTAATTTTATGTCATGCATGTAGAAGGGTACAGGTAGTAAATAGTGACTGTAAGCAACACAACACATTTCTGTTTCACAGTCAAACTTTATTTCAGTAGACAGATGACAATATTAATTATACACAGTATTTTGAACGTGAACAGATAACCTGCAGCTTTGACAAACATTTCACAGCATAAATATGGCAATAACTGTCTAAGTTACTCTGAAACATGGACTCAGTACTGTGGTTACTGAGCAGTTTTTATATATAAGATCAGTAATTCCACCTTCAGTTA
Organism: Sebastolobus alascanus; assembly: GCA_916701645.2. Classification (NCBI taxonomy): domain Eukaryota; kingdom Metazoa; phylum Chordata; class Actinopteri; order Perciformes; family Sebastidae; genus Sebastolobus; species Sebastolobus alascanus. The sequence goes on from CAKAOJ020000270.1 coordinate 1,052,074, forward strand.
TGTTGACACTACAGGATAAAGTCTATTCCAGCATGGCAGGATACTGTAAGTGTAACTTTAACCGGTCTGTAGTCATGATAACACACAGAGACAGCTCCTACAGTAAATAATATACCATTACTCTGATTACTTTCATACGTTTATCAGGTGTCTTATACCAGAAATAATGAACTGACTACTGTTTCACATCTTCTATTTTCCCCCCTGATGTTCGCTGTGTTTACACACAGTTACATGTAGCTACATGCTAACAGGTTACCTCTGTATCTCCCATGTAAACAGAGCTATCTGCTCACAGCAAACGTTTTCTTCTTCACTGGGTCTTCTTCTTCTGTCGGTCGTTTCTCACAAATGGACCTGTAAAGACAAACGTAAAACAGAGTGTATGTTTACGGTTTACAGAGTTTATGCATAACGTAAATACTGAGCTAACGTGAAGGAGCTAAAAATAGCATATTTACCGGAGCAGAACCGTCAGAAAACCCAGAATCTTGGCCGCAGATGTTGTTCATTTCTCCTCGACTTCGGATCAGATTCCTCCGGGAACGTGCGCTGTGTGAAGTTTCTGGTTTATAAACTTTTAATTAGTTTATTTTTAACTTTAGAAAGGCGGATAAACTCAGTGAATCTCTCTCCCTGCTGCTCCGGCTCCAGTGCGGGGTGACGCTGTTGTAGCCGTTTGATTGACAGAAAACGCTGACCGATCAGAGCAGACTGGGAGGAGACCGGAGGAGACAGGCTCTGAATCAGAGAATTTTATAATGAGCGAAAAAGGGGGTTGATGAAGAGAGGGATTTTGAGAAAAATAGAGGGTTTTTTGAATATTACAGCATGTAAACATGTTCTAGTAGAACATTAACATACACATATGAACCTGGAAATGAGCATAATATGAGAACTTTAATGATAACATGTTGTGCTCCTGTCCATGGAACATTACTCTGGAAAAGGAATTTGTGAAAAGACCTTTGTTAATGATGTAAATATCAGACCCAGATTTTGGAGAACAGTGAAGATGGTTTCCACAACTTAAAATGTTTAATGACAGTCTGAAAGAATATCAAATTATATTTCCCAACAATTTAAATATATCCAAAACTTAGGACAAAATAAATAAATAATGCTTAACAACTTAAAGACACTTGTGGCATGCCGTTTTCTGGGTGCGGGACAGGTAGAGGTGGATGGCTCATCATCCAACTCTGTGGTGCCGCTACTTGTGCCAGGCTTGGCAGATTCCTCTTCATCCTCACATGCCTGGCCACAAGTAACGGCCCCAGCTCCAGATGATGGGCCACTGTGGGCCACGTCAGCCACAGGCTCATGGTTTTCCCCGACACATGAGTCCATCAGGACTGGGGGGCTCAATAGAGGGCCGCCTCCCGATGGCCTCATGCATCACGGAAAACCAACCGTGGCCTCCCCCTCATCTATTCCCGTCCCCGTTGGTGGATTTTTCAGCTCCTGGAAGATATCAAACAAGGGATTTATCAGTTAGATATAGACAGACTAAAAACACTACAATGTGATGCATTATCTAAAATAGCAATAGTCACAAATGTGTATTTATGGAGGTGAACTGAGCTCATAAGAAATACAATTTTTCACCTTATATCTTCTCTTTAAATTGTCCCATTATTTTTTAGACCTGTGTTGAGGTGATGCATCCCTCCAGGCCCATCATTCTTATGGCTTCCCTGTGGAGTACAAAACATGTCAACTTATTGCATCCCTGATCCCAGACATATTATAGTTCTGTTCAGTATTAATAAAAGGGCATCTCTCGTTAGCGTGACAATGTCAGATCATATTCAACTGTGAGTCTCACATGCAAAGTGAGGGGAAGAGCTTAAGTGTGATTACTTATAATAAGCATAATACATAATAAATAGAGCACACACTTAATAGGCACGTGGACAGTTGTGATAGCGAGGCGGAACTGGTGGAGTACCTTGGCTTTTAAGCTGCACGACTTCCGTGAAGGCTACTCTCGTGTATCCTCACTCATCTCTCCTCAGAGATCCCTCCTCGCTCCTCGATCCTCGCTCCTCCGTGCAGAAATAAGAGCCCTGGGACTGTCTTAAAAATGGCGCAACAGAACAACTTCCGGTTCAATCGAGGAGCAAGGAAACGACAAATAAGTGACTTGGGATGCACCCTTTGAGTGGTCGCTAAGACTAGAACAGCGCTATATAGACACACAACTACATAGTCAGTTCAGCGGAACAAAACAATCCCAATCAGCAAAGTGATTCATAATTTTCACCTCGGTTTTGTGGAACCATACAAAGAAAACCTTGTACCAGCATTTCCTCTTGTGTCACAAGACTTTTCTTTGTTTTAAGTTATTCTGTCTAAAAGATTGTATAAAAGGCTTAATTTGAGGTAGCAATATGAACACCGGCGCCCTTCTTCTGAACAGCTCCTCCTTGCTTTCTATCTCAGTATAAGCCACTTGAAGAGGTGACAGCCAATTTAAATGCATATCAATGTCGGGTTAGACGGTCAGGAATGATGTGGTGCAGTTCGGCATGTGGCACAACTGGTTAAGCAGCTTCCTTCGCTGGTTCTGTGGAAGCAGTCAAGAGGCGATGAATAATCAATCAACATCCTGCTTTGTAACTTTAAAGCATGAGCCAAGCGCCTCATATCTCAACCATAATGAAATTCAGCAGCACGAGAAGAGTATATATGCGCCAATGCAACATCGTTCACTGCGTCTGCTGGTGGTGAAGAGCTGCTGATCGAAAGCATCTAGTGACGAGATCAAATCAGACACACCTGAAGTGTGTATGTCTAAAACGGAGAGTGTCAGTGAGTGTGTGTGTGTGTGTGTGTGTGTGTAGTATTTGGAGATCCATCCTTGCATATATATGTGTGTGTGTGTGTGTGTGTGTGTGTGTGTGTGTGTCAAAAAGAGCAAAATCAGCTCTCTTCTGCTATCACGAGCCTGCTGTCAGATCACACAGATCTTAATGAGAGAGCATCTCTGCCCAGAATGTTAAATCCCCCAATTTGCAGCGAGTCGAGGTGGAGAACCTCTAACATCCTGGTGCAAGTTACGGAGTGAATTTGTCAGTGATTATCCCCGCTTGACTTACGATGGGAGGCGGAGAAAGACAGAAAGTAACAGATAGCGACAGAGAGTGTGTGTTTATGTGTGTGAAATAGTATTTGTTAGAAAGGCTGCAACCCCCCATAAGCGATTTACTGCTGTTTATCTGTTCCTTTCACTCAGCTCTCCTTTGCATGGGTGTCTAATCCCCAATTTTCCATTGATTCCATCACAGCAGACAATATAATCTGACTAACACAAACATATATAAATCCTATTAAAGCAAAAAAATCAAACCTTAGGAAGAAAAAATGACATGTTCCCAGGGCGGTGTTATAGCCAAAAGTGTTCATGGACCTAAAGTCCCGATAGACACTGAATTTAAGGAAAAGGTTTCATTTTAAGGTTGATCGCCACATTCTCTCATTATTCAAACTTTATTTAAATCTTGAAGAATCATTGAAGGCATGCCCTCATTGTCAATGATGTCGAGTACAATAAAACAGAATAAATACACACAAGAACATAATTAAAGAGTTAACAAGAAGCAAACAGCCAGACAACAAAAAAATACCTTTTCATACAAGATGCAATGATGAGTCGAATAACTGTCAATGATAATACATCTTAGGACGGAATGATCAACTGAATCTAACGGTTTGAGAGGGAAGGCAGAGGTGTGTCTATGGATAACGTCACAATCATCCAATAAAATGGCCTCAATTATTAGCTGTGTTTCTGTACAAATATCCATTTTTTTGTCGTAGCTTGCGGACAAGTGTGATAATGTGAAATTTAAACGCAAGTTTTGGGTCCAGACAGATACCAAGGTATTTATACTCTTCTTTGCTTTTCTCTGGGTACTCCGGCTTCCTCCCACAGTCCAAAGACATGCAGGTTAGGTTAATTGTTGACTCTAAATTGCCCGTAGGTGTGAATGTGAGTGTGAATGGTTGTCTGTCTCTTTGTGTCAGCCCTGTGATAGTCTGGCGACCTGTCCAGTCCAGGGTGTACCCCGGTGAATAGGATAAGCGGTTACAGATAATGGATGGATGGATAGTCTTCTTTGCATTCAGAACTAATTTCAGATTTAAAAGTGCATCTTTCATTCTGCTTTTAAAAAGAACGAAACAATAAAGCGTCTGTTTAATTTACATCAAATTTTGACAATACTGCCACAAAGGTTTGTCACTTTAGCATTTTAATGCTGATCTCTTAATCTTTTTGTGATTATTTTAATCCAAATATTAAATATTATTTAAGTATTTGGTTACTTTTATCCATATAGTGGCATGGCTGTAGGAACGGTAATGTCGGTCTGTTGGACCATCCTCCGCTTTGGTCCAGACGGAAATAACTATTAGATAGATTACCATGAAATTTGGTTCAGACATTCGTGGGACCCAGAGAATGAATCCTATTGATTTTGATGATCTCCTGATTTTCCTGTAGGCACCAAACCACAAACTGCTCGGGGCGCTGTGCTATGTTTTTATGGACAACTCTCTGCCAGGAGGTCCGTGGCATAATTTGCCATAAATTATAAAAATGAGCTGTGTATTAACATGATTCAAATTGAAATGTGTTTCTGTACTATGAAACAGGTCTGAAATATTTATGTTGAAAAGTTTTACAATACAAATAGTTCCAATAGCTAAGAGCACAAATGGTAATAAGCATATACTTCATTACGGTTGTTGATTGTTATGATTATGAGGGGGTCCTTGGAAAATGTCATCCCCTGTAAGGGGTCCCTGGCCCCAAAAAGTTTGAGAACCCCTGTTCTATAGGTCCTGTGTGTGCAAGTGTGTGTTTAAAAGAAAATAATTGAGCGAAATACACATAATAAGTTATACTTTCAGTCCTGGTTGATTTGATGTGACACCTGAATCTACACAGTTTAACGCATCGGGGCCAGATGCATAATATGTAACCTAAGCTCTCCTGATCCCTTATTGGATGAGTTTGCTTCATCTCCCCTGCCTGCCTGGTTTCACTTTTGCCTGTTTCCGACCTCGAGCAAACTTCAACCCTTTTTAACGCACATTGAAAATATCAACCCGATCTCATGGGAAGGCGTATAAATATCAAAACATTACAAAGACATTCTGCGTGTCATGAGAACGCATTTGTGCCTTTTTGCCTCTCACATTTACACCACACAACAAAACTACAGTAACGACAAAAAAACACCTAGTAAGGTTTAAAGATGGGGTCTGCGATTTATCCAGTATACACTTTTTGTTATATTGGTTGAAATGGTCTTTACACCCCGACAGCAATCCGTTTCTTATGAGCACTGAAAAAAGACCGGAAAAGATCAGTCATCTGTAGCTGCTGTAATCCTGTAAAAACGTCTACCAGTCAGTAAAAATGGTCCCGGTTGTAAAGAACCAATCAGAAGCCTCCCTGCCTCCCTGCTCGTACTCTAGCCTCAGCGTGCACCAGCGTGAACTCAAAGCGCGTGTCCGCCGCACGTTCACTGGAGAGTGGAAGAGAAAACTCAGCTCTTAAAACACCGGACAACGAGAACGAACTCGTACCACTATTACCATATTATCGAAAAATACAACTTTGATTTAGTTGTTTATGTTCTGTTAGTTTACTTTATAAGATACTGCAGATTTAAACTATTTATTCTAACAGCTCAAAGTGAAGTCAGACAAACAGGATTATCAACGAGGGGAGACGGCGGATAGAAAACATTGCCGAACAAAATTTACGTTACTCAAACTGCTTTTTCAGTTACAGAAACAAACGAGTGGACTGATCTCCCTCCAGATATTAGAGTAATGTTAAAAAGGGTCGTGTTGTCTCAGCAGGTATCTCTCTCTTTCCCTCCCCTCTCTGCTGCTCTGTGGCCGGCTCTCCAGCGAGCTGCTGCTACCCCCCCCCGCCCCTCCCTCCCTCCGTCAACAAGGAAATAAAGCCCCTCGTCTACGAGACCGGTCTCTTGAGAGAGCTCCAGCTCATAGCGGGGTCTGTGTGAGTGAATGCCCGGGTGGAGAGGTGCCGATCCCTGCAGGAGCTAGCTAGCTGTGCCGGCAGTTTGTGGAGCTTCTAAACTCCGACAACAGTGGAGAAAATGTTTGATTCGCCATCTAACATCGTAAAACTGTCAATATTCTAAATCTACACCGTTGATTTCTCGCCTCAACATTTTTCAGAAGTGAATTTAGTGATGAAATAGCTACGAAAAATGTGAAGTAGTTACGATGCGGCGGTGCTCGTGCATGTGTGTGGGGGGCGTTGCCTTATAAGGAGTTTCGAGGGGAGGGGGGGGCTTAGACGGAGCTCCTGAGGCAATGCGACTTTCAAATTATGCTAGTTTTCCAAGATCGCAGACCCCAGCTTTAAGAAAAGTGTCATGGTTGGGCTTTAAATATGTATGTAAACTAAGTAAAATATGCACGGAAACAACGTATTCGAAGTACGGAAAACATGTCACAAACGTCACTTGCATAATTTAAAATTAACTCAACAACACTTTGGGACACGAACACCAGTTTCTAACACCAGTCTCCTGGTTGAAAGTCCTGTGTTTGTTTGAGCCCATCCAAATCTCCTCCCACCCACCATCAGCAGTCTTTCTCACGTTTTTATTCTACGTCACTAGCTCTAACCATAGCATATTATGCGGAAGCGTTTATATTGCATATTTGTTTCTACAGTGAAAATGAAACTGAACGTTGTGAACACAGGACAGGAACAGCGGTCTCCTGGATGAAAGTCTTGTGTTTGTTGGACCCATCCACCTCCCCGGAATTTGTCCTTTCTCTCTTTAAACTAAATCACCACACTCCCGGCAAACTTTCTCGGAGTGCTTACTGTTGCCGCTGATGGGTTAACATTGTAGTTAATGGAACACCCAGTGCGTCTCATACCAGCGCTAAAGGGTGCCTTGTTCGGGAGCGGGGTCCAATACGAGGCATCGAGGTTGGTAACAATATAGCAAGGTTTGAGAAGCGACATGTTTTTTCCGGAGGTTCGGCTGGCGACCCGCCGAAAGTTTCAGTAATAGTTGTTTTGAATAGATTCAATGAATCTTTGAAAGGATTTTTACTTGTTGAAGTGTCCTCGAGAGACTTGCCTCCTAAAAAGTATAGGGATTCATGGCTCTGAGTAAGAACATCATCCATGCTTGAGGTGGGAATGGTGTGATGATGTGAACAGCTCAGGATTCAGATTTTTGCTTCATGTCCTTTAGGTTAGCAGAGGTATTCATGCATTATGTTCTGAGCCTACACATTTGACTGGGGTTATGCAGCCAGTGGAGTGGACTTTTATAAAGTCATCTTGAGCAGTATCTTTCATTGCATCCCCAGAAAGACGAAAAAACGGGGCAGAGAGTGGAAGCCTTCGTGTCGACTGTGTCACAGGGTTCCCTCTCTCTCTGCTGCTGCTGTCTGAAACTGCTTTCTTTTCTCAGCAGGCAACCAGGGCAACTTGTCAAAGCACCAACTGACAACACTGTGTTACTCACATCGTCGCTGCCTCGCCATCCCTGTCACTGTCTGACTTTTTCTTATGCCGTGAACGCACTGAACGCATTGTGGCCGCGTGGCGTCTGCGTTGCGTGGTGGCTGCGTGATTGAGGCGTCGGTCATCCACACCCACTGCGTTTCAGCTGCGTGTCTGTTGCTGCTGCTGCCAGCCCTTTCTTTCTACATAATGTTTTCCTTTCATAATAGCCATTTCATTTCATTATAAATATCATTTATATTTATTTTAGACAGAGAAAGGTTAAGAAATGTGTGGTAATTTGTAAATAATAGTAATAAACCACAATTAAAACCCCGTACTACATTCATGCATGGAGCTCTCCAAGTCACTGCCTGTTCCACAGCACTGTCTGCACATATTTCAGAATAAAAGCCTCATCTTAACAAATGGAATTCTGTCCACAGAAAAAACGCTTGAGGGCTTTTATTTTCAAATGAAAGCAGGAAGTGTTGATTTAAAAACAAGTCTTTACTTTTTTTCATCTCAGTAACATTTTCTACATATAGAGACATGTAAACTGTAGTAATCTTGCTGGTATGATGTTAATATGCAGTCAATAGATCACTTTCACTGTCTGTGACATATTCTACAGATGTCTAGACATTGAAACTGTAGTAATCTTGCTGATATGATGTCAATATATTGTCAATCGATCACTTTCTCTGTCTGTTGCTGCTGTGAACCGCGCGCGGCTCTCGTCAAAAATAGGCGAGACCTCTGAGCTCTAGAAGAGACGCAGCTAAGACGCGCGTCTCACGCGGGCAGTGCGGATGCTCTAACCTGTTAACAGGGACGCCGAAATAAAAAACAACAGGTAACGCATCCGCCACGCAGCCACGACGCGTCCAGTGCGTTCCCTGCGTTAGACTCTGTATCTGCCTCGGTCTCGGTTTATTTTACCGCTTGTGTTTTCAGGCCAACTATTAGGAATTATGGACAGAGGGGCAACATTTTCATAATTGTGCACCTCACCCACAATCACTCCAGCACCACCACCACTACCCAACAACCTTCAGCTCTAATACCAACACAACACAACACGATACCAACGAGTCATGACTGACATGACAAAATAAGTCAACGTTACTTTTAGTTTGACATGGGACACAAGTTTGTTTGACCCATCCACCACCCCTCCTGCCCGCCCTGAATGGACTCTCACGCTATTAATACTATGTTACTTGCTCGAATAACGCCACATGTGGGTTTATGTTGGAGTTAGTGGAAAGCCTGTCTCCCCCCACCTCTCTATCCCATAATAGCAGAGAGAATATGGTGGTAGAGGGGTTGTTTAGTTGACTATATAAGTCAACGCTCTCTCTTTTCATAAACTACGAGTTGTGTTGAATTTCTGTCGACATACAAAAAGCGTCCCAGAAAATGTAGAGCAGCACTCGCTCGCCAAATGATGACATTTCTGAGGAGCCCAACTGATCCTGAAAATAATGATATGCTGTATTTACACATAGTGACCATCCCATAAACCGGTAAATAAAGAGTAAAACCCGAGCTGAGGGTTAAAGTCAGTCTTAATGAATCTATGGCAGTGATTCAGCAGTTACAAAGCTGTGACCATGTTATACAAACGTGTCTCCCTTGGTCCCCTTGTCTCTTTCACTCTGCCTGTATTTGTCTTTTTCACTTTTACTCTCTTCCTCTGTCATTACTTCCCCACCACCACCCTGCGTTACGCTGAACAAGGCTCAGTTGACCCAATAACTTTCTTTGATATGTAAAAATATAGTTGAGTGGAACGCAAATGAAGATGTTTTATAATTCAGCAGCAGCTAGTACTTTCTTTTTTTAAAATTCTGTTTCAAAGCTGCTTCATATCACTTGTTGGCAGGTTCTGCCCTACATATGGTCTGTAACACATCTCAACCCCATCTCGCCAATTTCTATCATGTCTTCTATGCCGTTTCCTTTTTCTACACTCACATCTCTCTCTGCAGTTTTAAGGGCATGAACTCTTTTTGGTTTTCTCTCTCTGCATATAAAGCTCTCAGTCTAGTTCTCTCTCTCTTTTTAACCTCACTGTCTTTTAGCCATTTTGTCTCGATGTCTTGATGTATTTCTATTAAACATGACACATTTTCTTTGATCAAAGGAGTGAAATACTCTTTTCTGCCTCTTCTCACAAGTGTGTGTGTGGTTAGCTGAAGAGCAGTTGGTAAGGGTCAACTCAGCAGGAATAATTTATACAATGGGTCCTATCTTTGTAATTTTAGCCATCCTCTATTGGTCGTAATGGTAAAAACTTTTCCTAGAACCTGAACTCTCGTGGTCCTTAGACTCTGTTCCCAAACAACCGGCTATCTGCCAGTAGCTAGTAGTGCTAGTAGCATGACATCAACAGAACTTAATATAGTTATAGGCTATTTACTAACACGCAGGGCAAAGTACAGGACACAACATCTTATGCATCCATGGTCTGTGATCTATTTGACATCCATTTTGGAGGTCTTTGACATGAAAACGTTTGAGATAGCTCTCAAAATCTGTGTGCTGGATTTTTTTAAGTTCAATTTATGTCCATTGCTCACTTTATGCTCCTCTGGGAAGCAGCCGAGCAAAAAAGTTTAATAAATAAATAAGTAAATAGTTATCATAGTATGAATATTTATAATAATATTTTCTCATTCCTCAACACAGGCCATTTCTGTAGAGACATTAAATAGGAAAATAGAATAGAAATAATTTTGTTTTACTTTTGTGCGGCACTTTGTGGGCGGACGTTTTACTGGCGTTCGGTAGTCGCTTTCCGTCCACAATGGCAGAAGCTTAGCTCTGCTGCTGGCCACTGACGTTGCAATGGACCAGCTGACTTTCACTTCTTATCAATATACGTTCTTTGAGCATGCGAGTAGACCCTCTACGGGAGCAGATGGCCCTCTGCCTCTGCCGTCTCCCAATCCTCCGTTTCATCAACAACTCCATTTGACTGCATAAAGAACAAATGCACCGATAACCTATTCAACTGAGGTGGAAGAGCACTGCTGCGTCACTGTGTGTGTAACAAGCAGAGTGTACGCGCGTTGTGAACCTGCCTAAGTGGGTACATCTTACTATCTGAATAATGCGACCGTGTATGGTCAGTGTGTGCATTTGTGGCTAAATTGTTACACAAATGGTCAGTGGTCATGTCTATAATGTTAAATCCAGCGGTACATGTCCACCAGGTCCGGCAAGGACACTAGAGGACGCGCTGCTCCACTCAACTGGCCGGTGACGTACCCTATTGCTGAATACAGCTGATTGGTCCCTGGTTTTCTGTTTGCCGTTTCAAACAGGAAACAACATGGCGGCCTGCTCGTAAATGTTCTGTTATTCTGTCTAAACAATCCATCAAAATCTACTTCTGAAAACATTTTAAGCAAGAAATAGGCTATGCAACTGCTGTTCCCCGCCTTTTCATTTTGAAAGCGAGACAGCCAATGAGGGAACACCCACACTCGGCCGACCAATCATGTAATTTCGTCACTCACTTAGTGACAGACTTTTGCATTTGTAGGGCCGGCCCTAGTGTTAATTAGCAGTAGGGTGACCAGGTGTCCCACTTTACGTGGGGCTGCACAGCATTTTTATCCCAGTTGTGGTTGTCCCACATATTGAGACGATGTCCCACATTTTCATTGGCTCTAATTTTCAAAAGTCAAACCACTGCAGGACCGACGCTTTTTTAAAATCTGTTTTTTATCCAATGGCTCTGAAAACAGCAGGGAAGGCTGCCATCACGGCGCTGTGTTTGTTTTCAATCAAACTGTGTACACATGGGTCAAGTGCAGGTTGACCTGTCAACATCTTTGCTATGCTATGCCGGGGAAAATTGCGAGTCACCACAAACTCACAAGCTATGCCGATTTAGGCCGAATATGATAGAAACTACCACAAAGAAAAAGAAATGCAACTACAACAAAGAGTACTTACAAGTGGCTGAAACCGATGGAAGGCGATTCTCAGAGAGTTTTTTGCGAAATTTGCCAATTATATTTCAATTTCACACGTGGGGAATACGACATGAAGCGACACAGTACATGCGAGTCTCAAAATAAACGTTTGGCTCAAAAAGAGATGCGCCGATCTATGGATGCATTCGGGCAAAGCATAGAGATGTTACGAGGTAAGGGGCAGAATACAAATGTTTATTTTTAAGTTAGATAGACATTATATCAAAATTGTAGACTACCTCTCAGCCTTGGTAACATGTCCCACATTGTCCCACACAAACACTCTTTGTCTTACATTTGATTTGTTGGGATCTGGTCACACTAGTTAGTAGTTGGCCTTTTTTTATAGCTTATGACTGTAAATTTTGATTGTATGGACCCAGTATAGAGGTGAAATGCTGCTCCCTATTTATTTTCAGCATGTGGCCAGATCTTACACATTGCACCTTTAACTGCCCCAGGCTCACTCTTCTGTTCTGCCTCAACTCTCCCCCTCCACTCCTCTATCTCCCTCTCTCCTCTCCTGCCTCTATGATTTCCCATCCAACTTGTGACTTATGTCTTTCAAAGGTTTGCGACTGGCCATGGCCATGACTGCTGATGCAAGAGGATCCCGTGCGCCTTAAGTACTGTTGCCTCCTGCATCTTTCAAAGAACCCCTCGAATCCAAGACCACTTTGAAATGCCCCTTATCGATCTGTTCCTCTGACGCGAGGGCGCCTTGAGGTGGGGAATATGGAGAGAGGAAAGAGGGGGAGAGAGAGAGAGACTAAGACATTTAGCCTTTACCTCCACCTCACCTCATTGCCTCCTGGAAACAAATACTGCTTTGTTCCTGTGCTTAGATGCTCATGGACAAATCCAAAAACAGACACAGTATCCATGTACAGTATTAAGGTTGAATGTTTCCATGCGATTTCAAAATGTATGCCTCCCGAAAATATATATTTTAAACAGAAAACTAATAACTAATAATACAATAGATTTTGATGGTCTTTCATATGTAACATTTCACATTATAATATGTGATATCTTTAGTAGAGTATCAATATTCAACATCCTTGAAGGGATAAATACACAGTGCTACCCATACAGAATGGTTTTATCCTATATGTTTGTGTGTGGAATTTAGGCTACATTTGGCGAAGAAAAACTGGCATGGCAATTTTCAAAGGGGTCTCTTGACCTGTGACCTCAAGATACGAGAATGAAAATGGGTTCTATGGGTACCCACAAGTCTCCCCTTCACAGACATGCCCACCTTATGATAATCACATGCAATTTTGTATAATAATCTTGCAGTTTTTATTGTTATTTTCCTGTTTTTTCAAAAGGAGTTTTTTCTCAGACTCTGAGCCAGAAATTTCCACTTCAGTAGCACTTACATCCACCAAACTTTCCAGTTTCATTTCTATCTATATTCTGAAGGTTTTTTGTTCATATATCATTCATAGCCTGATTTCTAGAATATTTAACTCCTAAACAAATTGCAAAAATTGATTTTTTATGGTTGTTGGCAGTATTTTCTGATTTATGGAGTGATAAAAACAGATATCCAAAATGTTACATCTCTGGGTCATGTGCTTGTTTTGGTATTTTATTTGACAGATCTCTCTCTCCTCCCCTCTACTGTGTGTGTGTGTGTGTGTGTGTGTGTGTGTGTGTGTGTGTGTGTGCGCGTGTGCGTGCGTGCGTGCATGTGTGTTTGTGTGTGTGCATGTGTGTGATGAGCTACAGGTGGTGATTGGACTGGAATATCTGCATGCTTATTGGAGAGCTCATGACATCGCTCAGCATTTAAACCCCAGCTTACAGCAATCTGTGTACAGTCACTTCTCCCAACTGTCAACAAGTCATGCAAGCAGTTCTGTTTGTCTTTGTTTTCTGCAATGGATTCTGTAAGTATAGTGGCAGCCGAAGGCTTTGACCAGACAGTTTTGTGTAGACTTTTGCAACAAGCGTGGGACCGTTCTGATTCTGACAATTTGTTGTCTGTGTGACAAAACCAGCCCAATGGCCAATCAAAACCAGCCCACAGGCCAATCAAAACCAGCCCAAACCAGCCAAATGGCCAATCGACCCCAGCTCAAAACCGGCCCTATACCAGAACTCAAAATATGCCCCTGCCAAACCATATACTGCTTTCAAAGTCAAACAGTATTGCTATCATTGCCACATGTATTGTAATATCTAAAAAGTAATACCATAACCTTTAACCTAGGTCCTAAAATGGCCTTGTGTAATTAGTTATAGTATATTATCATAAATAAACTATAGCTATGTGAATGTGTAGACCAATTAACTTATGCTGAAAAAAAACTAATCTGTTGCTTTGTCTTACCTTTTGGTATCATCCCCAGCCACACGCCCTATCCATTCTTTAATTCCGTTTTCACTTTCCCATATTTTTCTGCATTTTGCCCACTTACCGGGCGTCATTTCCCCCCGGAGTTAACTTGTTTGCTTCGCTAGTTATACATCCATGTTTGGGATAGAGTGGGCAGAGAGCACATGTCGTGTGTGTATGTGTGAGTGACAGAATAAGATCGTATGAGAAAAATAATGTGTTTTTTGAACATTAAAGCATGTTAACATGTTGTGGTAGAAACCCAAAATACAAGTATGAACCTGAAAAGAGCTTGATATGTCCCCTTAAACAGTCTTCTTCCTCTTTCTAACAACTTTTTTTTTTTTTAACTCACCGCTGTTCTGTCTCACCAGATGCCAAATATCACACAAGCATTGTGGCTCTTTCCAATAACGTCATGTCTGAACTAGAAAAGTTCACTCAAATCCGAATTTTGCCTAGGGCACCGAAAGGGCTGGAGCCGGCCCTGAGGTAAGGCTTTTTTTTTAGCTGATAGACTTGAATGCCTTTTGCTACTGAAGCAGTTGTTGATCACTTGCAGCCCCTACTGGCCGGTTAAGAGGAGTGAGGAGTCAATGACGGTATAAAACAGTCAATAAAATATGTTTTCAAAATGTGTGAATCACTGCAACCATTAGAGGTCCTTGAACATAGAATCATATATAAGCCCAAAAAATATTAGGCTGATGGGTCCAGTAGTATGTAGGGCTGTGTATTGGCAATAATCTGGCGATACGATACGTATCATGATACAGGGTTAACAATTCAATATATTGTGATATATTGCGATACTTTAAGTAAGCGGTATTTACAAAAACTGTCATAATATAAAGAACACACTACCATATGCATAAAACACAACTTAAAAAAAGTTTACTTTTTTATGCAATCAGAACAGCGGGATCTACATGCATTTATCACAGTTCCTGTAACATCCAACAACATTGCACTACTGTGAGAGGGCACATACACTGAGAGGGTGCATCTCTTTGTCAATGAAATAAAGTATTGACTAGGTTAATCTTTGCATGTAAACTATGAATTAAAAATCGATACAGTGTTTTTGAGAATCGATACTAGATCACAAATCATAATATCATGATATTCGATTTTTTCGATTTTTTCTTGCACCCCTAGTAGTATGAGAGATTCACCGTGGACAGACAGACTCACACACACATGCATGGACACAAACGCGACCGACGCATTATCTCCCCACAGGCTGACACTTGGTGGAGATAATGAAGGAACATTAAAATAAAAGTCGCCACTGACTGAATAAGAAAAATACATTCAACAGGTAGATGAATCCAGCAATTTTATGTATCCCATGTCTGAACAGTGCTTAATACGTAGCATTCTGCTGCAGTGAATAGGGAGACTGTCAACAATCAACAATACCCTGCCTTTGATCAAGTTCTCCTATCTTTAAGGCTGTAGTTTGTAGCTGAGGTGTGACCACTCTGAGGATGGAGTCAAACAAAAAAGGAGTATCCACACTGCTTTTTGAGGATGGAGGAGGTCACAGTGATGCTAATCCTCACGTATTGCTGCTGCGCTCTGATTCGTTCAGGTGGCTGAGGTTGAGAGGGAGTGCTCTGAGGATGGTGAGAACAGCCTCGGGCACAGCACGGCCAAAGCTTTAGCTTCAGCTTCACAGTGTGAGGGCGAGTGGAAAAGAGGTAATCCTTTTCTCTCTGTCTCGCTTTCTCCTCAGCCTGCTCTCCAGAAATCCTCCTCCAGCAGAGGAACAAGCCAGGGTCACTGTAGGTGAGCTTAGCACCTGTATCTGACGGCACCGCAGATCTGCCTCGCAGTGGCATTTACGCATTCACAGGTGGATGACCGTGTGTTTATTTTCTGTGCGTGCAACCATTCATGCCAGAATATACTCTCCGTGTGTCTGAGGGTTCTGTCAGCAAAGCTGGTGAATAATGAACAGTTTGAGAGGTGATTTTGAGGAAAAAATAAAATAAATATTTGTCAAATAGCAATCCATCATATTAAAGGTCACAAGTTGAAGGTCACAACAGCGTGTGTGTCTAAACAACCAATGACTGCTGTCAAAGTCAGTGTCCTTGATCCCCACCACCTCACTATTTGTCACAAAGGCCTGACCCATCAATTCATATTTTATTGTTTTACTGTGGAATCTGTTTCAGCACAGATGGAAAAAAACTACACTGACATTTACAACACATACATTTCAGTGCGGATGAACATAAACAGCAGAGATAGATGGTGCAAAGGGCCACAAGTGACAGATGGGTTGGCTCTCACTCACTTGGCACCCATTATACAAAAAACATCCACTAACACCATCATTTTTTTCACTGACCCCATCCAAAATATGTTCACCTCTCTGACTCGTTGATCTACCCATAGATTTAAAGTCCCCCATACTGGACCAAAACTTGATGGAACACATCTGCAGGATAAACCAGGTCATTCCAGCCTGGTCTCACCAAATGGCGTATTAAAGCTGAAGTAGGCGAGATTGGAGCAAATATGATAAAAAAAAGTTGTTTTTATAAAACGGTCGCTATATCGTGACAGTAGTACATGAAACAGGTAACCTGAAAAAAGTCATGTTCCTCTGTGTCCTCCGGTGCTCCTAACGGCATCTGCAAGATTTCACTTACAGGAGGAAAACAACAAGTCAGAGCTGATCTGAGGTCCGCTGTCAAGCTGCCATCTATGAGAGCCGGCTGTCAATCACTCGCGAACTCCGACCAAACGGTCAAACTAGGCAGCGCTGATCAAATATGAATCAATATTCTGTTACTGTAATGCCTATTTCTCGCCTCAAATGTTCTCAGAATCATCTTGTAGTGTACGGTTTAGCTGTAAAATGAGAAAGTTTCTGACGCTGCCGCCATTGTAAAATCTGGTAAAGGAACGCCAAGTTCCGCTCCCATGACCGGAGGACAGCCAATAGGAACGCTCTCTCTCTCTGGAATGACCTGTGATTGGTCAAAGTCTGCCGTCACGGGCTAGATTTTCTGTAGCCTAAAAACAGAGCCATGAGGAGGAGCAGAACTCTAGTTTTCTCCCAGAACACTTGAAACATTATTATCGAATTTTTGCCCAATGATGGCAAAAATATACTGCCTACTGCCACTTTAATGACACAGCATTTTGTAAGTCATTTTGCATGTAATAACAACGCCTTTGTTGCTTTTGGCATGGCATGTGTACACTACATTATCTGTACCGACTGCAATACAAATGCATCCACTTAAATATGCAACCTTATATCACGCCAAAGTGTGTCATAAAGCTGCCTGTCCACCAGCGGATAGCGTCAGTGTCTATTATAATATTACACGCCTGTATTAATGTGTAGTACCGGCAGGGGGCAAAAAAGCCACAGACTTAGGTTTAGGCAAGAAAACCACTTTGTGAAGTTAGGGAAAATGTCATAGTCACTGACTTAGGATCAGGCAAGAAAACCACTTAGTAAGGTTGAGGGAAAACGTCACGGCTGATACTTAAGTTTAGTCTACATAGTACATAACCTATGTAAAACACGTACAGAAACAACGTAACATCACAATGTGTGACAAACGTCACTGACACAACTTACAAAACAAAACATTGGTCTCGAACACCGGACTCCCGGTTGAAAGTCCTGTGTTAGTTGGACCCATCCACCTCCCTTCCCACCACCATAAGTGGCCTTTCTTACTTGTTATACTACGTCACTAGCTCGGAGCATAGTATGGAGTGCGGAAAACATGTGACAAACGTCACGTGACAACCGTCACTTCGTAACACTGCAACTTCATGCAGGCGTGTAATATTCATATTTGCAAGGCAAAACGACACGCTGACATACTTTCTTCCAGTGGACAGACTATTACATACTTTGCCGTGAGACTGGGTTGAAATATGCTACGCCCGGAGATAATGAATAAAGCACCTAAAATAAAAAGTGAGAAAGCCTGCTGATGGTGGGTGTGTCCAACAGACCGGTGTTCGAGGCCGGTGTTTTTTTCCAAAGTGTTGTTGATTTATTTTGAAGTTACATTTGTGACGTTTGTGATGTCTTTTCTGCACTTACGTTGGGTTGTTAACATAGTTTTTTTTTAAGCCGAACCATGATGTTTTTCTTAAACCTAACTAAGTGATTTTGTTGCCTAAACCTAACTGTGGCCATTTCACGGTAACGATGTGGCGTTATACGACATGCTAAAAAGCTGTTTCACAATGTTAATGACACACAAAATGCTTAAAATGCATTATCATGACACATGGAAATGTCATGCTATTTGTACTTGTACTTGTACTTCCCATGAGATCAGGTTGGTCATTCCAGCCCATTCTCATTCCCAGGGCGGCAAATACCGAGGCTTTGCCACGGCCGTCAGCGTGCAATACTGCCGCACCCTTTAGTACCAGTATGAGACGCACCGGGTTTTCTATCGACTACAATGTAAATCCATCCGCAGCAACAGTAAACACTCGGAGAGAGTGCACCTGGAGTGACAGTGGTGGCGTAGTCTAGAGGGAAAAGACACACAAAGGGCAGGCGGGAGGGGAGATGGATGGGTCCAACAAACACGCTTGACCGCTGCTCGTGTCCTGTACGTAAAGTTTCATTTGTTCGTGCCCGTGTTCACAATATTCAGTTTTATTTTCACTGTACAAACATAGTAGTTTTAAACCCAACCGTGTATTTCTTTCCTAAACCAAACTACAGTATAATGGTTTTGTTGCCAAAACCTAAAGTGACGCCAAGGGGAACTATTGTGGTTTTGATGGGGTGTGACAAAGCAGCAGTATGCAACGAGATTGGATGAGAATGTGTTGGTCATTCTGTTAAGGTTTCTTCATTTCCTTAAGTCCCCCTCCAGACTCAACTCATAAAACCAAAAGACAAAGACTCAAAGAAACTCTCTGCCTAATGTGATTTAGCTGTACCAGATATGGTTAAATTTAGACATGAGACCACACCTTCCACCAACAGACAGTTTTTTTTTGTTTTTGTTTTTACCAATGACCACAATCTTTCCCTAACCAAACCAACCTAAACTCAACCGGACATTAACCATAGATGCAGAAGATCAGAAAACACTCCAGCGATTTCTTTTTGGAAACTGATATTTTTAAGGATGCAAGCAAGAAGAGAACTCTTGAAGATGAAATATGCCATAAGAAAAGCTCTTAGGAGTTACACAATATATGCTGTAGTTACAACAGTCTGCATCACAATTAATTTAATACTCTTGAATTCAGCGACAAACCTAGAAACATTCAACTTTATAAACTTCAAATTTAGTCCAACCTTGCCTCAGGCATTCCGTTCGGGGCACAACGGGCTGAATTCCAAAACTTGTATTTTTCTCTTGCGCACTCAGAACCCCAATACATTGAGTTGTCATGCTTGGAATGTGGATGTAATTACACACATAGAAATATCCCAGCATGAGGTTCTGATTGAGAGTGAGTGGATTCTTATGATGGGCTCATTACGTTGAGGGTGTTGGTCTGTGAAAGTGAGTGGGTTTAATTGGGCAATTGCAAGTGATTAGTAGGAAGAATAAAGGGAGGCTTGGCTCCGGCGAAATGAGTTAGCTATTAGAGACAAGCCATAAAGGAGGCCATATGTACGTAACACACACACACACACACACAACCTTGTACTTCTATCTTTGTGAGGACCCTCATTGACATAATGCATTCCCTAGCACCTTACACTAACATTAACCATAACAACCAAATGCCTTACTCCAACCCTAACCCTTATCCTGACTAAACCTAATTTTAACCTGAACCTTAAAACCAAGTCTGAACCCTCAAACAGGCATTTGAAGGTCCGTCCCAAAGTGAGGACGGTCTCAAATGTCCTCACTTTCCAAAAATGTCCTCACTCTGAATGTCTAAATCTCAAATTGGTCATCACAACGATAGCTGTACAAGAACACACACACACACACACACACACACACACACACACACACACACACATGCAATGTCTATGCATACAGCTCCCTTCAAACAAAAAAGAGAAATACATATTCACAAACAAAAGACATTCATGTTCATATGGAATACATAGCTCACACACAAAGAGGCACAGAACAAATTGTTGGCGTGCACCCTGAATCCGCACACACACACACACACACACACACACACAAAGCTGTATATTCCTGATACGTTATTATTCAACAGTCGTTCAGAAAGCTGCTCTCTGTGACTTCCTCCATTAACTTGTAATTGTTTCAGGGCTAGAAGAGGGATACGTATTGTATGTAATTAAATCTGACCTTTCCCCAAAGCTGTTTAACCCTTCTTTGTAAGTGTGCGTGTGTTTCTATGTAAATACTGCACAAGATAATGCACATTTAATTAATTGGCAATCAATGCACAGTCTGTGAATGTCTGCCTTGAGACAGCGTTTGGATGTGTTTGTGTATTCTGTAAATTCTGCATGAAAAATGTCATAATTGTGCACAACAATAAGCAACATTTCAGTAAATATGCCAGTGTTGGCCACTCAGCCTACCTGCTCTCACTCCCAACTCATCAAATACCGCCATTTGGTAAGTACCACTGGCATCGGAAACCGATGCATGGAGGCACCCTTTAGCGACAATATGTAACGAACCGGGTTTTCAACTAAATCCAATGTAAACCCAGCCGCGGCATTATTCGACGGTCGGAGCAAGTGACGTAGTATTGATAGTGTGTAGCGAGTCGGGTAGTGGATGGGTCAAACAAGCACAAGACTTTCAACCAGCAGACCGCTGTTCGTGTCCCGTGTGAAACTAAAAGTAACGTTGACTTATTTTGTCAAGTCAGTCTTTAGTCACGTGACTTGTCGGTATCGTCAGTCATGTGAGTCACGTGAGTCATTAGTGAAGTCAACGTCAACGACGACCGTTTTCTAACCCTAAGCGGTTGTGTTGCCTAACCCTAACTTCCTGTGAAAACTGAAGTTTATTTTGAAAGGACAAGATGCATGTAAAGAGCGTATATTGACACATCATCCCAGATATGTCCAAAAGCAAAGCAAAAGGGTTACCCCGTGCGTCGGTCTCCGATGTAGGGGGACACTGACCAAGTGGCGGTATTTGAGGAGTTGGGAGTGACAATGTGTTGACACAACTGCAGACCACAAGATGTTTAAAAATCAAAGAAGTCACAGATTATGAAATTAAACCAGACGACAGAAAGATGCCGAAATGGCATGACAAGCAGCACAATGACATCCATGTGGGGTAGGGATGGATATGTGAGGCAAAGATACTGTGTGAGGTGAAAGGGACTGGTGTTCTAAAGACAGCAGGAATTGAGTTAATGTTGTTTTGCCGCTGTTTTTGGCCCATTTAACAACACGGTCATCAGTTTCAGTTGCAGCAGCGGCTGTGAAAGTACTTTAAAATCCTGAGTGCCTGATAGACACAATTTGTAACAAAACTCTCAAAATTCTTGTTCATAAAATAGTAGTAAATATGTCCATACATGCCCAAGCCTGGCAACAGGCATATGCCATGAGACCAGTTAGCAGCAAGTCCAGCCCATTCTCATTCCCAGGGCATCAAATACCGACGCTTTGTCACAACTGTGGACATTCGTTACCGCCGCACAAGGTACCCTTTCACTGCAGCATGAGACGCACCGGTCTTTCCATTAACTACAATGTAAACCTTTCCACGTCAACAGTAAACGCTCAGGGAAAGTGCGGCGGGTGTGTGGTGACGTAGTCTAAAGAGTGAAGGAGACACACCGGGCGGGTGGGAGGGGAGGTGGATGGGTCCAACAAACACAGTGCTTTCATCCAGCAGACCGCTGTTTGTGTCCAGTGTGTTACGTTTTCCTTTCACTTTACAATCAGTTGTTTGTTCGTGTCTCGTGTTCACAACTTCAAATCACATTTGCCCTGTAAAAACGTAGTAATTTTAAGCCCAACCGAATGCGTTGGCAAGTCAGAATATTCAGGACTTTCACCAAGGAGATCGCTGTTTGTGTCCCATGTGAAACCAAAAGTAAACATTGACTTTATGCTTGTTACATAACATTGCGCTTGTTATATTAACGTCATGTAAGAAAGTTAGCGAAGGGCGGTTGTTATTTATTTACAGTAATTAAGTGGTTATGGTTGTTTCGTTACATTATTATTTTAACACAAAGCATGATGTTTTTTCTAACCTTAACAAAGTAGTTTTGTTGCCTAAACCTAACCAATTGTTTCAGAACATTAACCTTGTGTCATTGTGCGTTTCTGCAAGCGTGATACGAGGCTGACTTGAAACATATTTATGAAATATATTTTTGGTTCAGAAACGTCAACATTTAACATATCCCATGGTTTGCAGAAACTTACAATGCCAATAGTTTTTCTGGCGCCTGGGTTGAATCCCCAGACTTTCCTCCACATCCACTCCTCCATGGCAAGAGTGTTCAGTGCCTCTCAGCATCTGTGGTCCAGGTAGGTTACCCCGGGCCGCGCAATGCTCACACCCACAGGAATATGCTGAAGCGAGGGAAAGAGATGCACTGTGCCAGTCAATATCCCTCCACCCTGGTGATTCAGTGAAAAGAAGTTATAAAAGTCCATGGTTTGTCACATCCTGAAGCACACATCAAGACCATTTTCCCTCCGAGCATCAGCTGGTCCTCCACATGCTTTGCTGCATATTGCATATCTATCATATATAATCTGCATATTGAGACCTGATCCCAATGCTGCTAGAATTGAGATATGATAACATTTATTAATACCAGGTGTAAATGCAAACTCCCATGGATTGTATGCCATTATCCAGATAATGTTTTCTTTTTTTGTAGTTAGTCACAACTCATTCCTCTGTTTCCCCTTCTTGTAAAACACTTAGCTCTCTCAACCTGCCTTTCATTTTTCTCTGTGATAATTCACAAGGCTGTTTGACTGGTGACTCAGCTTTGCTCTGTTTGCACTATGACTAAACACTCTGCCCTTTTTGGGGTTTAATCAAATCATCAAACCTGCAGGATTCTGCTGGTGTTGTGCAGAACAGCAAGGACGCAAATAAAGGAAGCGTACCAACAAAGCTAATTCTGTCCTGGATCAAAGCAACCTGACTATCTGCATGTTAATGTATCACAGCTATAAAGAAAACAGACTCCAGGGTTATGAACATACTCCAATTATTATTTAGTTTCATTCAATTAGAAAGCATAAATATATAAAATAAGCCTGGCTAATGGGCAATCTAACACAGCAGTCAGTGAAATGTGTGTAAGCCATGTTTATGTATGTAGTTATTCAATGGTATGTGTGTGTGTGTGTGTGTGTGTGTGTGTGTGTGTGTGTGCATGCGTGCGTGTGTGTAGCATGTATGTGTACATTTTCACACCGAGGGCGTAGAGAGTCTCTGGAGGCCGTGCTGACAAAATGATTGGCTGATGAGCATCCTCTCCTCTCATGTTATTACAACATTAGAATAAGAATTGGATTCTCTATGTGTTGGAGCTTCTGTATTACCTCTTTGATTGCATTGCACTCCTCCATCACCAGCACTGATGTTGTCCCGGGGGACAAATCAGCATGCAGCAGAACACTTTTTGTTCAGGTCACAAGCAAACAATTAAAGTCTGTCTTGTGCATACATGTATGTGTGTGTGGGGGTGTGTGTATTACTCATATTGTGGGGACATCTATTTTACAGTCACATTGTGGGAACTCACCTTCCTTTTGTGGAGAAAAGTCCCCATAACTTAAATCATTATATTTTAGGGTGAAGATTTGATTTAGGGTTAGAAATACTTGCCTCCCAATATTTCCTGGGAGACTCACATTTTTTCCCCTCCCAGTTTCGTCCCAGGGTCAGAATTCTTCCACATTTCTCCCGATTTATGTTAATTTTTCACTTTTTTTTTCCCTTTTCATTATCTCAACCTGTTTCTGGCACTGTACAGCATGTATAAGCCTTACTGTTTCCATTCGGACAACAATAGAACTAAAGATGGTCCGATACCTGAACTCGCGTTATTGGCCGATATCGAGTACCGATACGATACCAGGTGGATAAAAAATATATTGTTAATTATTATTATTATTATTTTTATTATTTAACAGCTGTGACAAACTACCTGCAATCAGTTCTTCTTCGCTGCTCCAGTGCGACAACAGCACAGTGAAGCCTACTGTTTCGGAGCAGTGAAGAAGAATTGATTTCCGGTTAAACAAGTTTTTTTTTTTTCCTGGGTTAATAAATTATGGCATCAGATCAGTGCATAGACTCGTGTACTCGCCGATACCCGATCCCTAATTTTGAGCAGTATGTGACGCAGTTCTGATACAAGTATTGGCATCGCAACAACTCTAAATAGAACTACACCAACTGTTGTTTCTCGGCGGAAGAGAGCTGCTCGCGACATTCGCCACATATCACAGCTTGCAGCGCCCAAAGGTGGGCTTTGCTCGACTCAGCGTGAAGCCGCCGTGGTGTGGTGCAAGCCATTTTAAATACGTGGGTTTTCAGAGCGCAGGGATGCCATTGTCACCGTTGTGTCTGAAAAGACCTTCAGTCTCTTCAGACGGAGAAATGGAGAGCACTTAGAGAAAGAGATACTCAAGCAGGGGCAAAAAAATAATGACTGAATAAAAACTGATGAATAGGCCTATTAGTTTATCCCAGAGATTCACACAAGTTCACGCCAGAGGGACGAATTATTCTGTATTCTTTCCTGACAATTAAAAGTAAAATTAAATGTTGGCCTATTTTACATAAAATGCTGTTGCAGTTTACTTATTAACAAAGACTCTGAAACTATTTTTTTTCTGGGGGAGGAGCCGCAGACCCCCCTGCTTTGGTTTTGAAATCCTTCCTATTTTTGAGGTCTCAAGGTTGGCAAGTATGGGGTTAGGGTAAGTCTCCAGGAAATGAATGTAAGTCAATGTAATTTCCTCTAAAGTAATATAAACATGAATGTGTGTGTGTGTGTGTGTGTGTAATAGGGAAATAAGAGTGAGGCTGATGTGTGCACGTTGCCTTAGAGAATTACCATTGGCATGCGCTCTGTGTGACTGCCCACGTGTATTTCAGCGTGAGAAGAGAAGTGATATATAAAGCTAAATAATGAGTAATAAAGCAACAGCAAAGAGTGCAAGTGCCTTAAAGAACCCCTGTATGGGGAGCTGCACTTAATAAATGAACACACAAAGCCATGTTCAAGCCATGTGTAGGCTTAGTAAATCTGTTCAACAGGGATTACATTTGGAATTGTGCATGTCGGTGTGTAGAATTCACGTCAGCACTTGACTGCAGAATGAATAAAAAGCCTTCTGCCACATTCACATTTGTGCGTGTAACATGACATGTACCCACTTGTCAAAATTAATACAAACCTGACCAACTGATTTGTGTGTGTGTGTTTCTATTCTTGCAACATGCTTCAGTACACACCAACCACATGTTTGCAGCATAAAAATACAAGCCCCTCTAAATCTACCTTATTGATCTGACATGGCTTAAATATATAGCGAGACAATGGATCGCTCTCAACAGAGTGAGCTGGTAGGTGGAACACCATTCTTCCATAATATATCCCCAAAGGCTGAGTGGGTATTTGATGGGATATTGAAATTGCACCATTGAGCACTAGAGACACACTAAAGACACATTTTTGTGTTGTGTAAAATCTCTCTATATCATGAAATGAGAATTTTACATAGTTTCTCCTTTTTTTCCCCCCTTGAATCTACTATTAATCAGTCAAATTTTGTATTTGTGTAGCATCTTTCATACATGTTAGTGCAATTCAGAGTGCTTTACAGATGATTGACTAGCTGTGTAGGAAATAATAGTTAAATAGTCTGATGACAGCTCAACAAAAAGGTCAGTGGTTGAATGAAAAATCAGTGTGGAAGAGTTTTGTCCATTTCGTCCCGCCTCACCATGCGTCTGATAAAGCTTTGCTGCATATTTTACTCCTGCTTTTTTTAGACACAGTGACTTTAAACAGGAAGTCCTTCAAGCAGCTATAACTTATATTTTTATAATAACACTATCAAATGACAATATGTTTGGTGTCTCTGTTAGTGATAAACCTGCAGAGAATGATCAGCCGAATCTACAGCTCACCAAACATGAGGCAAATTTTCACCTCACGTTACTCGTTCGAGTTTGACTGCAGGATCATTTGTGTTTATTTGCATCATATGTCGGAAAACAAAACATCGTTGTATTCGTGTACAGGATACAACGATGAGTACCTCCGGCTGATACCAGGATCAGCCGGAGGTGCTCTGTGAATTTCACTGTATCAAGCAAGCCACATGTCTGCTGGTTATTACTGCGTTTGAACCAAAATAAAATTTTTGTTGTGATTTAATGACAGAAAACGGATCAAAAGGATAACAAAATAACTACATAATGATGCCAATTTTTAAAAAGTCTGAATTCATGCTTATCAAATCTGTCCGCAAGATGACAAGCAAACAACTTTTAAAATGTTTAAAATGTTTTCTGAATGGAGTTTGGATCTATCAGTGCTAGGCTATACTAACATTGTAACTGCTCCATCAACTCAACATAACGTCATGTAGGCATAAATATGCCAGCAACGTTATTGTTTATACCATAGACACTCTATGGTTTATACACATACATTTATACACAGAGTTTCGACTGGGCTCTGTACAAATATGAAGTACAAGCGTAGAGGTCTGGTGTGCCCACAAACGGCCACATTCCATTCCATTTCTGATTCAAAAACATCAGGACGTCAGCGACGACAGGAGGAGAATCTCAACGCTGATAAGCTTTCGCAACACATCGTAACATGAATTTCTCACTAAGCAAATTATGCAAATGATGTAAATTCTGCGTCATTCACAGCGCGTCATTCACAGCGCAAATTTGCGTCTGTTCACGTCTTTGCATTGACTTTGTATGTAATCGCGCTGTGCGAAAGTTTGCCTCAAATTTGCTTCAAATTTGCTTCACATTTGGTGTGAACGCAGCATTACAGATCTTTATAGTGACTTTCAGCTCATTGTTTATCTGTCCGGCCCACAATTTTACTGTTCTGGTTCACTCTCAGCGCTCTCATAGCGTCGTTCTCAGAGAAAAAGTTGTAAAAATCCACTTCACACTACCTGCTCGACAGCAAACAGCAGACATACACAGTTGGAGACTAGCTGGTGAACATGGTGGAGATATTTAGCAGCTAAAGAGACAGATATTTCCCTCAGGAGTTGGTGGAGACCAAAAACAGAGCTAAAAGAGAGAGAATAGTGGACTTCCATTCATCAGGTGACACAAACACAAAGACTCCTAATGAATCATCATGTTGCTCTGGAATTGTTGGATGTTTGTTAACAAGTTCAACATATCAACTTCAAAAGTGATGTTAATGTTGTAGTAGTACATATAATGTGCATACTCTATTGTTTAGCATATTTAGAGTCCTTTCATTAATGACTTAAAATAATTCATCTCTCAAAGGCTTTAGCACTTGAGGACATATTTTAGAGACTCTCTTTCCCTCTCTCTAATCAGACCATTTATCCCCAACCTCTGTCCTCTTTTCCCTTGTGTCATTGGTGGTAATGGGTATTGAAAAAGACATTGATGGGGTCCAAATTAAAGTAGATGTCTCAGTATTTCTAGCTTCCATCTCAGCTAGGCTCTGTGATGTGTGACTTGGCCCCCAGGAATTCCTCCACTTTTTCCCCCCCGACTTTTCTTGCAAAATTGGCTTCCCCTGTCCCTTCCCTCAGGCACTACCGCTGCCAGTGACATCGAAAAAGGCAGACACTCGATGACCAGAGTCCATGAACTGTGAAAGCATTAGGTGGCCCATCCTTCGCTTGGACAGGCAGACAGTGTGTGTGTGTCTGTGCTGATCTGTGTCTGTTTACACAGCTAGTTACTGTGTTTGGGTGTGAATGATGATGATCCATTTGTGTCCATCTGTGGAGATGTAGGCTTCTACATGTTTAATGCTGAATGGAATCAAATCATCTCTCAACATTAACCTTTGATTTATCCCAATGACTTCTGTTAAAATTGGACAATTCTGCAGCACATGATTTATGTTTAATGTTGTGGTTCAGTGTCAATGTTGGAAGAGATGCACTCTTTATTTAGCAACTTTGAAGGCGTAGAGATATAAACTGTCACAGTTCCAGAATTAATGTCGGCTCTTTCCCTAACCTGAACCACTCGAGCATTTCATAACATTGACAGTTGACATTGGCAGATATTGTAGAAACAAATCTAAATATAAAGCAAGGAATCTCTGTATGTATGTGTGTGTGTGTGTGTGTGTTTAGATGTGAGTGTGTGATATGTCCTTCGCTTATCTCCAGAACTCTTCTCCACACTTGGCTGGTGTATTGCTGGGGACCCAAGGACGTGCAGATTCAAAGTCAACCCGGTCACACTACCAACTCGTCAAGTACTGACACACCGAGGCACCCTTTAGCGACTGTATGCAACGCACCGGGCTTTCAACCAACTCCAATGTGAACCCAACCGCTGCAATATCCGACGGTCAGAGCAAGTGACTTATTATTAATAGCCTGAGAGTCCGCTAAGGGCGGGTGGGAATGACGGTGGATGGGTCAAACAAACACAAGACACACATACTTTCAACCAGGAGACCACACTGGCCCGTGTGAAACTAAAAGTAACGTTGACTTATTTTTATTTTTTTTTTTTAAATGTTATTTTTTTGGCATTTTCAAGCTTTATTCATAGGACAGTGGATAGTCTAGAAAGTAGGAGAGAGAGGGGGCGACATGTGGAAATGGCCACAGGTCGGATTCGAACCCGGGCCTACCGCGGGACTCAGCCTTATGGGCGCCCGCACACCAGCTGAGCTAGCGGGGCGCCCAACGTTGACTTATTTTGTCACTCGCTAGTCACGTGAGTCGCTAGTCTCGTGAGTCGTTAGTCTATGAAGTCAACAACGACCGTTTCCTAAACCTAACTAAGTGGTTGTGTTGCTTAAACCTAACTTCCTATGAAAATTGAAGTTTATTTTGAAAGGACACTATGCATGTAACGAGCGTATATTGACATGCCGTCCCTGGTCCGTCCAAAAGTAGGGCAAGAGGGGAACCTCATGCTTCGGTCTCCGATGCTGAGGGGCACTGATCAAGCAGCGGTACTTGACGAGTTGGGAGTGAGAATGTGTTGTCAAAGTTGGTGCAATTTGGACACGCGACACATTCAATATTAATAAACCTTGAATGAACAAGCGATGAGGGTGAGGCTTCAGGGCTCTGCGGACTGATTCGAGGATGAAGGATGAAGTTACGTGACCAATAAATTAACGTTAGGATTAAAATAACTACGGAACTTGAGGTACTTAAGTACGGAAGTTACGTTGCAAATGTTGACTTCTGGTTTCACACGAGACATAAACAGCGGTCTCGTGGGCAAAAGTCTGTTGTTTTTTTCACCCATCCACCCAAGCCTCCTCCCTACGCAGCATTTGTTGCTCTTTATACTTCCTGGTTCATGATGACGTGGATTCGATACGCATTTATTTCATGAGATATATAGATATTACAGTGCATTACTTTTCGTATATCTGGATTGACTTGTAATTTGGGGTCAGACATGCACGCAACTTCCCCCTCTAGCACAGCAAATATCTCCAGCATATACAGTTCATAAGCATCACAACAATGGCTGCTTACCAGCAAATATGTCACAATTTAAGACTGAGGGGGGCTGAACTCAGACATGTGGTGAAAGGCTAAGTTAGGGTTCAGTATATGTCCCTTAGAGACAGAGACAACAGGGATGGGTGGACTGCCATTGGCAGTCCAGTGTGTGTGTACGTGACGGAGACTGACAGACAGGACCTGCCACCATATCAGGGAAGGAGGGAGGTTTGGTGAAGTGCATGCCCAATTCCAGTGCAGATCATTGACACAGCAATCACGTCTGCACTGAGAAGGCCAGTTGGCTCGCAGGGCTTCAATCCTGCAGGTCGCTCTTTCTCTCTGAATGTCTTTCAGCTTTCATCTGTTGTTCTCTATCACACGTCTTTCTTTCTGTCTCAACACATTTTCTCTGTGGTCTCTGTCCAACTCTATCACTGTCTGTGTCTCATCAGCTGTCTTTGTCACACACCATTGTCCCTCCAGCCTTTCTGACACATGTTCATCTCTCTCATGTGCTCGTCTTTGGCATCGTTTCTTTTGCATTCACACATTCTCTTCCTCCTTTCCTTCTGCTTCATTTAGACACCATTGTATTTTACATTAAAGGGACTGTATGTAAGTTCGTACACATATAAACATTTTTAATAATTTTTTTATTGCCCATGTGTGAACAGGTTGTAACCTAACCTAAAAAATGAGACCTTCTGCGACTTTCTGGGTTTCCTCTATCAGCCTGTAGACTGCTTTTAATGTGAAGATTGCGGGCAGTTTTTTCTGGGAAAATGCAACTGATGTGATGTACTGCACACTTGCGAGTGTCTTTATTTCAGCTCCGCTTACAGAACTAACAGTGTGCAACCAAGCTAACGTTAGAAATGGAGTGCCCTAATGCCAACAAATGACCAGCCCCAACCACAACTCAGACTCCAACACAAACTCCACTGAAGCACAAAAAGCCCCAAAGTTATAGCATTTAAGCACGAGCAACAGTACGCTGACATAGAGTCCCTTTAAAGGCATATACAGAATATATTAATCTTCATATAAAAACAACTAAAAAACTATCCCTTCTTTGCCATCACTGTTAAACTTCATGTCATCTTCAACCGCTTATCCGGGGTCGGATCGCGGGGGCAACAGCTCCAGCAGGGGACCCCAAACTTCCCTTTCCCGGGACACATTAACCAGCTCTGATTGGGGGATCACGAGGCGTTCCCAGGCCAGTGTGGAGATATAATCTCTCCACCTAGTCCTGGGTCTTCCCCAGCTGGTCATGCCTGGAACATCTCCCTAGGGAGGCGCCCAGGGGTCATCCTTACTAGATGCCCGAACCACCTCAGCTGGCTCCTTTCAACGCAAAGGAGTAGCGGCTCTACTCCGAGTCCCTCACGGATGACCGAGCTTCTCACCCTATCGCTAAGCGAGACGCCAGACACCCTCCTGAGAAAACCCATTTCGGCCACTTGTACCCGCGATCTAGTTCTTTCGGTCATGACCCAGCCCTCATTACCATAGGTGAGAGTAGGAAAGTAGATTGACTGGTAGATCACTGTTAAACTTCTACAGATTTATTTGTAATATAAAGTATTTGTAAAAGAGTCATTATTTTGTCAGTCCCAGATTTCAGTGAGTCATCATCCTGCCACCACTATCCCTTTGTGCTTCAGTGTTTTTGTAAGAGAAGGTGTGATTAGCTTTTGCATTTAATGATAAAATTATTTTCCAAGATGTCATGCACAGAAATAAAAAAATACAGTAATTTATTCACAATGTAGATTAACATAAATCTGACTTGAGCCCCCAAGTTGTGTGTCTGTCTTTACATGACTTAGTCTCATTTATTTTGAGGAGATAAACCATTGAGTAATGAGTTTTTTTCACATGTTGCTGCTTGTAGTCTTGCTTGGTAACATTTTATTTAGATCTGGGTTTGTGCTGCTTTAGATTTTCACTAAGGCTGACCACACCTGAGTCTTGGAGAGATGGAGGAGAACATTGAGGAATTGGTCTGTTTTTCTTGCTCATTTGTGGACATCAGGTTTACCACTGCTGTCAAGGCCCAAATTATAGATGTATTTGTGTTGCAGGCGGTAGAAATCAAGCTGCCATTACTGCGGTGGCACTTTTAAACACAACACTGTGATGCATTTCAAGAATGTCTGTTTTGAAACACCAAAAGTATATCGAGGAGATCCTGTAGAATCGGTTACATGTTGAAAATAAATTTAATGACTTTACACCCGACTTGACAAAATCAAAAAAGACTTAGAACTCGACTTTAACACCAGTGACTCGTGACTTCACTTGCCTGTCTTGGCGTGGGACTTGACTTAGGACTTGCCTGTCTTGACTTGGGACTTGCCTGACTTGACTCGGGACTTGCCTGTCTTGACTTGGGACTTGACTCGGAACTTGCCTGTCTTGACTTGGAACTTGACTCGGGACTTGCCTGTCTTGACTTGGGACTTGAGTGCAAAGACTTGAGACTTACTTGTGACTTGCAAGACTATGACTTGGTCCCACCTCTGCTGGCACATTAAGCAAGTCCTGATGATGCAATTTAGGCTTTTCACGTGTCATTTATACGCCACAGGTTTGTTGTGAAACGGCTTGTCGTGTGTCAATTAACACCATGTTGTTAGCGTCAAACGGTTGCAGATTAGGCAACAAAACTATGGTAATGGCCAAAGTTAGGTTTAGGCAACAAAACCACTTAGGTTTAGGAACAACATCATGGTTGGGCTGAAAATAACTACGTAAGCTAAATAAAATATGTACGTAAACAACGTAATATAATTACGGAAAACACTTCACTAATGTAACTTCAAAATGACTCAACAACACTTTGGGACACGAACACTGGTCTCTGGTTGAAAGTCCTGTGTTTGTTGGACCCATCCACCTCCCCTCCCAGCCACCGTAAGCAGTCTCTCTCATTTTTTATTCTACGTCACTAGCTCTGAGCGTAGCATATTCACGCGGATGCGTTTGCATTGCAGTCAGTACAGACTACATTACGTACACATGACACGCCAGAAGCAACAAAGGCGTTGTTATTACACGCAAAATGACTTACAAATTACCATGTCATTCATACGCCATTTGGTGCCACTGGGCTGGCTAGCAAGTAATGCCTGCAAGTTGCATCGCAGTTTCACATTGGTCGGACAGGTCAGACATAAGCGGTAAGTTATCGTTATTTTTCTGCATCATAATCAGTTTCACAAGAGTGTTTTGAAAAATAATAGCTTCCACAATCACACAGGCTGTCTTCCACTGACTAAACATCTCTGCTTCCACTGTCAGTGTGTTCAGTTTGACTCGTCCACCGCAATAATGTCTGCGTCCCTTTAGAGCGCGACACATGAATGAAACGCACAATTCTTCTACAACCAGAATACAGATGTAAGAGAAAAGGTTCATTACATGAGTTTTTCCGCTTTTCATCTCACTTTCTTTTTCATCTCTTCAATCAGAATCTCTCAGACAAAACCTCTTTGATAGGAGATGGGGTGTCTACAGGCTATTTTGTTTTTATGTGAAACACAAATGCGGCACATCAAACAGTCTGGGGAATTTGCTGACATCTTTTTTGAGCTTGTTAACGTTAATTTTAATGGAAAATTGAGATAACAGATGAATGAAACTTATTTTGCAATTATTGTTAGTGCTCAGAAAGGAAAAAAAATCAACAACTAAGGAGGGTGTTTGTTGTGATGCTTGGTCAGGGACATCATTTAGCTCAGCAGGGGGCTAAAAAACAGACGATTAACAAATGAGCTTTGACTGAGCGCACTATAATTTAGGAAATGTGTTGCAACAGTTAAATGACCAAATCGATGTCAAAGCCACATCTACTCCTTTAATTACATGATAATTAAATAATTTCCAGAATTAATTGGCAATTGAAACTGATCTGTAGGATAACAAATTGTACATTTCTTCGTCTGTCAGTGAGTTTAAATAAATAATTATTTTTTATGTATATGCTGCAGCCCATATGATTTATAAAACCTGAAATAAATTCTTACTTGCTTTATTACCATGCTTTATGGTCATTTCCAGTGCTTGAAGTGGAAAAAAGGTCAAGGGACCCCTTTGAAGATGGCCATGCCAATTTTCCCTCGGTAAAATTTAGCATAAGTTTGGAGTGTTATTTAGCATCATTCGCGACAAGCTAGTATGACATGGTTGGTACCAATGGATTCCTTAGGTTTTTCTAGTTTCATATGATACCAGTATCTTCACTCTATGCTTAAAGAAATTAGTAGCGTTAAAACAATTTTGCGTTGATACGTTATCATCACATTCACTTTGACAGCCCTATCATTATTATGATTATCAATATTATTTTTACACTCGAAGCAATGGGACCCCAAACACTGAGCAAGTAAAGCCAATTTCAATTACACACAAGGTTTAATACACACGGTAGGTTGCAACGAAAAAAAACAAAACAATGCAATGCCTCCTATTATACCTCCATCATTAACAAAATCAACAACTCTACACCTCCCCCCCCACCCCAAACCATCCACCCCAACACATTTCTCACTCTGTCCACAATCATCTCGCCGCTTTATTTGTTGTGTTTGTTTTATTTATTCAGCTGCATTGTGTGCCATTGTTTACCCTGCCGGCGGTGTCCTTGGACGTCCATACGTCTCGGAAACGGATAATACCTGCCAAAATCTAATTTGCCCCACCCCCCTCCACCCTCCCCTCTCTTCCTTGTCAGACCTTGTAGGCAGATCCTTTTGGGTCGGCAGATAATAAATATCTGATCTGTGCTGCTGCGGAAGAGATGGATCATGGAGGCGGAGGAAAAAAGGTGGGAGCAAGTCCTGGGTAAAAGCAAACAGAATGAGAGGAGGAAGAGGTGAGATGTTATATAAAGTGTATAACAAGGATTTAACTGAGAACCTG
The DNA here is from genome assembly GCA_916701645.2 of Sebastolobus alascanus. Classification (NCBI taxonomy): domain Eukaryota; kingdom Metazoa; phylum Chordata; class Actinopteri; order Perciformes; family Sebastidae; genus Sebastolobus; species Sebastolobus alascanus. The sequence goes on from CAKAOJ020000270.1 coordinate 1,086,486, forward strand.
AACGTCTCACAGGAACCAGAGCAGTAGCAGACAACGTGTGTTTGTGTGATATCCCAACAAGTGCTTATAGGGCTGTATGTCTATAGATGGATTTCTTCTATACAAATATTACTGGGAGTGCATTCAGGGGCCAAAAGCACTTTGGCAGACGGTTGTAATCAACGTAGATTTTGCATTGTTCGTACATTCTTGTTGATATACTATACTAGACCCCTGCAGAGTCAGACCAGAAGGTACCATTATCATATGACGTATTAGTATGAGATTTGTTCATTATTATCACCTGTTATGAAATGGGTAATGTTAGATCACACATAAGTGTAATTTGACTTGGGGTACCAGGGTCTGTTTGGTTGACACTCCGGTCGCAGTTCAAGTTACGTGAGTCTCTCTTGATCGCCGCCGCCAGACACTTTTTCCTTAGCGAATCCTCAACAGGTATAACGTTAATATAAAACTGGAGACTTGGATTTTGGTCTTGTTATTAGTACAACCAGTCACACAGCAGCTCTTTGTATGACGGGCAGGGGAACATTATCATTACACCTCTGACGGCTCTCTATTAGATAATGTGTTGCTGGTTGCTAGCTAACGTTAGCGGTTAGCCCTCAGTCAGATACGTAACAGAAGTCAATACAATATTGCTGATAAGTCAGATTCAAATTTAAACGAACGTAAGCTAACATTAGCTTCCACGGCTGCTTGTCATTGTGACCGCGGGGGAGGAGGAGCGGCGGCCACAGTAGACTACCAGACGTCTTCCCTTCAAAATGTAACGTTACGGCACACCGGAGTGAGCTTTCCCCCACCGTAGTCGCATAATGGACTGGCAGTGGAGTCTTTTGCTCGAAGTGTTATAACAATGATATCCCTGTTTTACCCAGGCCCAGGATGAAACATGTTGTGGCTCGAGGCTTGGTCAGTTTATAACAAATGGAAAACCATTCAAGTCCATATGAGAGCACCACGACTGTGCTGCTACTGAGTAAAGGTGAAGGAGATATAATATAAGATGTAATATAATGGTAGAAAGGACAAGTTAGTCTATTTCAGTCAGACAGTTTCTACCTCCTCAATTCCTTCCTCGCATAGAGTGTTGAATGCAAGAGAATGTTCTTATTAGTCACTCGGGACGCTTGGACATTTTCAAAGATATTTTTTCAACTAATTATGTCACTTGTTAGAAAACAAGTGTAATAAGCGTCCCGCAATTATCCTTTTATGGTAAATGTAGTAAAGCTAATAATGTAATTCAAATTGACTAATTGCTACTAAATGAAAACATTCTATTTCTATTTACTATCTAAAAATGTGCTCTACCAAACGGTTGAATTTTATTTGAGAGGTAAAAGTAGAGATGTTAAGATCATACATTTTTATGAAATAAAAAAAAATATGAACATCCACTGTTGTTAACATCATTTGTTAAGATCATATATTTAGTGTTATTCCATTATGTATTTGATTAAACCATTATATTAGTATGATTTCAGATAATTTCTGAGATGTTTTCAAAGTATGCTTTTGTAATGGTAAATATCTAGAAAAAATACATGGAAATAATACTAGTACTGGTAACAAATTGACGATATGTTGGTAACACATTACTGACATAATAACAGTACATGGTTTGTGTTTCTACTTTTGACATGAAGCGACATCTCAACCGTTTGGTAGAGGCCTATATTAAAATAAAAAAACATTGATTGTTGGTATTATTGTCCCAATGACGTAAACAATACAGAGAGAATTATTCCATTGCTTTTGTCTTCGTGAGGACATTAAAGGGTTAAAAATAACAATTATTGTAAGATGGTACGATTTAAATCATTTAATATTTCAGTGATATTGCACAGGGGTGTATCAGTTTTGTTATATACTAGGCAGGCTATAGTAACGCTGTTGTGTTGATAATGGCTATATGGAAATGCTGCTTATCTTCTCTTGTCTCGGCCCACTCATACCGGCACATTGTCGCCTAGGCCACGTTTGTTTATTTATGAGCCCATGAGCAAAGTACTAGAGTAAATGAACTTATTAGTTATGAACTTCTCATGTGGACATGAGATGTGAGCAGTTCAACCTCAGATTGTTTCATTTGAAGGATGTTTAGAGGCGTGCAGTGTCACTGCCGTGCTCCAGCAGTTTTCCCAGTGTCTCTTGTGTCTCCCTCTCCCCTGTGTTTCCAGTGGTCCCCTGTCTGTCTGTCTGTCTGTGTGTGTGTGTGTGTGTGTGTGTGTGTGAGTGTGTGTGTGTGTGTGTTGGCGTGGGCATGGGCGCGGCTTCTCCATTCACTCTCCTGCCTCACTGATTGCTGCCAAGCTGTTTCACCTGCTCCACGCCACACACCTGCAGTATAACATCTCATCAGCCCTGCAGTGTTTCAACCCCAGCTCTTCACACATCCAGGGACTGATCATTGTCTCAGCTACCGCGGTAGTTACTCACCTCAGTTTTCTGAGAACTATTCCTTGTGTTGTTTTGGAGCCTGACATTAACTGTTCTTTCCCCCTGTGCCTCAGGATCATCCACCTTCCTGCCTGCTTGTTTGCTCGTTCCTTAAATAAACCGTCTTACCTTCACCTCCCTCTTGTCAGTGTCCTGCGTTTGGGTCCACCTAACTGCACGTAACATGCAGAGGTTAAAGTATCCAGTATTTGACAAGAAAAAAAAGCAAACATTAGGTCAAGAAAAAGTCAAACAAAAATGAATTTGTACAACCGAATATATATCTATGATAATGACTGTGAATGTTTAATACCTCTACTACTTTGATACTGCACCGTATGCTTTAATGTGTGTGTGTGTGTGTGTGTGTGTGTGTGTGTGTGTGTGTGTGAAATGATTGCCTCTAGGTGTGTGTGGAATACTACATGTAGGCTAAACATTATGCACTTTAAATTGAGCTGTTTGTGTGTTTTTCTTATATAGGCTATGTGTGTGTGTGTGTGTGTGTGTGTAATATCCCTCTAAGCTCTACTGTTTTATGTGTATTTGTAAACATATTGGTGAGTATGTGTATATCTCTGGATACATTTTATTCACGCCTGTAGAATGTAAATTACTTGTGTGTGTGTGTAGTTCAGGATTTGCCTTTTGAATAATGCAGGAGAGTGTTTGGCAAACATATTAGCTATTCAATCATGTGCTGCAATATGCCGTTTTTTTCATAATAATACTCACTTAAGGATACTCAGTTTGCAGTTATTTTGTTTATGCCCTGGGTTAGTCTGTCCGTCTCGATACCACACAGACAGGCTGTTGTCTCCACTCAGTATATAAAGCTAAAGTCTTCGAATGTCTCTCTGTCTCCTTCAATACACGTCTTTTTGTTTTTCCTCCGACAGTTTTATTCTAATTTCATTGTTATTAGGGGCTGTCAAAGTTAACGCGATAATAACGCGTCAACGAAAATTCATTTCAATACCACTAATTTCTTTAAGACATTAACACAATGATTTTTAGGTTGGCGGCTCAGTTTTAAAGCTAGAGTGGCATCATATGAAACTAGAAAAACCTAAGGAATCCATTGGTACCAACCATGTCATACTAGCTTGTCACGAAGGAGGCTAAATAACACTCCAGACTTGCATTAAATTTTGGCAAGGAAAAACTGTCATGGCCATTTTCAAAGGGGTCGCTTGACCTCTGACCTCAAGATATGTGAATGAAAATGGGTTCTGTGGGTACCCACGAGTCTCCTCTTACAGACATGCCCACTTTATGGTAAACACACACAGTTTGGGGCAAGTCATAGTCAAGTCAGCACACTGACAGCTGTTGTTAAACCAACATTTGTTGTTGTCATTCCAACATTGAAACTGTAGTAATTTTGCTGGTATGATGTCAATATACTGTCAAACGATAATTTTCACTGTCTGTTGTTGCTGTGAACCGCTCGCAGCTCTCTGTAAAAATAGGTAAGACCTCAAATCTCTAGAAGAGATGCAGTTGACACGCAGCTGAGCCGCGCTGCTCACGCAGGCTGTGTGGCTGCTCTAACCTGTTAACATAGACGCCGGCATAAAAAACAACAGGTTCCGCAGCCGTCACGCGCTGCTGACGTTCCCTGTGTGGCCCGTGCCTTAGACGTCTGTACAAGGCCCTGATCTACAAGCTGCTGAAACATTAATAGTGCCTTTATAACATTTACATATCTGTTTTGGTTCAAAGAATATTGCTTTCAAAAATAGAGATTTGGATCATTCGGTTTTGCTCATATTTTCTAACTGATTCTGTGTCTCAATCTCCTCTCTTCACAGTTTCTAAATATTTTCATTCCTCTGCTCCTGCTGTGTAGCTGATGTTACCCGCCGTCATCCTCCCACTGACGTCACGCTTCAAACAGAATTCAGGATGATTTGCGTACTCTTCCCCCATTTCATTTCGAGGCGGCCGCATCGGGAGAGACGCAAGCTGGAAAGAAGTTCTGTGAAGGAGTTTCACAGCCACAGGCAGGGTAACATGAGGAGAGCTGGTTTCTATTTTTGTTGCTCTCTGTTAGGTGTTTTGTTTCTTTTGGAATATCTATGTAGTTGTATTCCTGGTTCTGTCAAGGTGTACTCCATTTTTACAAGCCAAAACATTTCCACATTACAAAGCCAGAAATGGAGCAGTTTTTCCAGGATCTGGAAGGTTCATATGGAAAAAAGCAGGTCAGCTGATTCAAACTTGCAGTTCTATGAATGGCATAAAACTAAAAGGAGAGCTGGTTCTGATCTATTTGGTGGTATTATAACCAGGCTTTAAGGCCTTTTTTCGTGTGATTAAGTCGCACGTCAACATATTTTTCAAACTGTTGTTATTGTCAAGAATACTTTCACACAGAATGACAATATTACGTGGTGAAAAAGCGACACTTTTTTTCGGAACAAGGTCGATTTTTCTGAGATCTCGCACCATGAATAAAGGCAGCAACCAATAACATTGTGCGGAACGGGTTGAGTTGCGCCTATATTTATGAAACAACAACACTCAGGCTCCGTAGTCCGAACCAAGACGCCAAACTTTATCACTCCTTTAAACCTTTACAAAGGCAACACAGACCAGGTCCTTTCCGTTCTTACCCTTCACAATAAAAGCCCTGAAGACATATAATATTCGCAGGCGAGTATTTTGCAGTTTTGTGTCGTTTATTTGTCTCGTCCTCAGTTATGGAGAACAGAACCTGCCAAAATCAGATATAAATGAATAAATAAATAAATGACTCGATAAATTAATAAATATGTCATTAAATATAGCAAAAAAAATATAAAAAATAAATGTAGCAATTAATTGATAAAATGTGACATAAATTGATGTTTCTGTTTTAATTTGCTTCTTTATTTATTCATCTTTGTATTAATTCCCCTATTTATTTACTCTTCTGTTTAATTTTCACGTTTATTTATTCATGTATTTATTTTAAAATGTATTCATTTATTTTTGCATTTATTAATTTTTTTTTTTAATTCATTTTAATTTAATTATTTATCTATCTATTTATGTCTGCACAATTTTCCCTTTGCATTCCACCCCTTATTTATTCCCCCAAATTTATTCATTTCTGTATACATTTCTTCCTCATTATACAAATGAAGGGGTTATCACTCAACGTGTGTCATCATGGGGTCATGCATGATTATAATGCTAGCTAACGGTGTCTGCTTCTGAACTCCAGTCCTCATTCCCGGCTCCATAGACATATGCCCGGCTCCGTACAGCGGGTCATCATTATAAATAAATAAAAAACTGAAATATCTATTTATGTCACATCTTATCAATTAATTAATGGCAACATTTATTTTAAGTATTATTTTTGCTATTTTTATGACATATTTATTTATTTATATATATGTATTTATGTATTTATTTTTTTTATTTAGGCAGGTTCCATCCTACATACCCGGTGTGTAAAAGCCTTTAGTCAGTATCAAATAAGGAAACCCCAGAAAAAAAAAAGAAAAGAAAAATTTGCCCTAAACGGATTAAACATAGACTATATCTACTTTTGACAGAATACTTTGTTTGTTAAAGATAAATCCTAATGCTTCTCTGTAGACAGCACATGGAAAAACTGCCAGGACATTTTGACAGCACCCCTGGTGATTTGACTGGGACATGGGGACATTTTGTGATTCATAGCCAGATGAACTACTTTGAAGAATAATTTAGTTTTGAAAGAAACCAACTCAAAAACATCTCAAACGACTAGACACAATTGACTATGACGAGAGGCAAAATCTTTGAGTCTGGGCATCGTGGTGGGGGGCCTTTTAGACGTCTGTACCCTGGGGCCCATTGTCTCAATCTGTCCATGATACAGGGACTGTGTTCTGAATGTGGACTAAATGCTGATGTTTCCACTGGTGTTAAAAAAAAGAATCGGCAACCAGCATTGTGGTTATCCAGCCTTTGTTACTTCACTAGTGGTACCAAACAAAAGTCCATTAAAACACCAAAGCATTTATTCCTGACACACTGTCAATCTCATTGTCGAGTAGCTCTAATATTGCTATGATACATAGTGTAAACCCACTAAGTACTTTGAGAACGTGACAGCTTTTACCAAGGTACAAATTACTCTTTTTCTCTCCGTCTCCTTTTCTTTCCACAGACCTGTTTTGTATTATTCACACGTCAGAGTTGAACGTTAATCTCTAGTAGGAGATTCTTTTCTTGACATTATCCTCGTGTTGACATGGTCCTTTGCTCATCCATAATAACACAGGATTTCAGATTTTCCACTTGAAATTCACCCCAATTTAGTTAAATGGGTAAAGTAGCTTTTGGAAAAAGGATTTTCATTTTGGCTGGATTTGCATACATTCTGAGAGGGGAGATTAGTGAAGCTGACAGTTGTAAAACACAGGGATGGCATGAGTAAAACTGTATTGCAAGCAAATTAACAACAATCTACAGCACAGGCTCTGCTGTGTGAAGAGTTTCCATTCGAGTTCTGTGCAAGTGTGCAATTTCAGATGCAGCCCAAGCAGAGCCCAAAACCTTTAATCTGATTCACTCAGTCTCTCTTTCACTGTCTCTCACACAGACACATAAACATGAGCAGTAATAAGTAATGTTATCGCTCAGTCTATAGAGACTGATTCTGCAGAGTTGTGTGTTAGCATTTTAATTAGGCCTGTCGAAGTTAATACAATAATATCGCATTAACGCAAATTTGTTTTAACGCCACTAATTTCTTTAACACATTAACACAACTTGCGATTTTTAGGTCGTAGTGGGCTCAGTTTTAAAGCTAGTGAAGATATTGGCATCATATGCCATTATCTAAACTCTAGCTAAATAAGCGCTAAATTTTGAGGAGGAAAAGCTGGCATGGTCATTTTCAAAGGGGTCCCTTGACCTGAAAATGAGTTCTATGGGTACCCACGAGTCTCCCCTTTACAGACATGCCCACTTTATGATAATCACATGTAGTTTGGGGCAAGTCATAGTCAAGTCAGCACACTGACACACTGACAGCTGTTGTTGCCTGTTAGGCTTGAGTTTGTTATGTTATGATCTTAGCATTTTTTTATGCTAAATGCAGTACCTTTGAGGGTTTCTGGACAATATTTGTCATTATTTTGTGTTGTTAATTGATTTCCAATAATAAATATATACATACATGCATAAAGCAGCATATTTGCCCACTCCCATGTTGATAAGAGTGTTAAATTCTTGACAAATCTTCCTTTAAGGTACATTTGGAACAGATAAAAAAAATGTGTGATTAATCACGATTAACTATTTTAATCGATTGACAGCCCTAATTTGAATGTGTCTTAACCAATGAATGACTGTAATTTCAGTTTTGGAAGTAGCACTACAGTTAATGTTTAATAGGAATCATAAACCTCAACCTGAACTAAGCCCGCTGAAGCTGACCTGAATACGTCACTTTAATGCACTCACACTTATTTATCTGCTGCATTTTAACCATCCAAGTAAGTAAAGTAGAAGCAAACCGTTTCATGGTCAAAATTCAGAGTAGTCACATCTTTTACAGTTTCCCTGGCTGTCTATTTATTCATTTACAAAGCAGAAGAATAACAAGCACACTCTGGTCACAAGATGATCCCAGTAATGGTAAATGGTAAATAGACTTGCATTTATAGCACCTTTCTAGTCTTCCGACCACTCAAAGCGCTTTACACTACATGTCAGCATTCACACACACCGATGGCACAGCCTTCGGGAGCAATTTGGGGTTCAGTATCTTGCTCAAGGACACTTCGACATGTGGACTGGAGGATCCGGAGATCAAACCGCCAACCTTCCGATGGTGGGCGACCCGCTCTACCTCTGAGCCACAGCCGCCCCAAAGTCTAAACTCTTTTACAACAGGCAGGTAGAGAAACAATTCAAACAAATCAAATACTGTCACAGGGAAGCTGCATGTAGAGCAGATTTAAAAAGAAAAGGTGTGGCAATACATAAACGAGAGATTTGAAAAATAATTAATAAACAACCAAATCATTAATTTGAATATCGTAAAATAATTTCTTTTAAATGCAACAGGCTGAAGATTTTTTTTTATACATCAGTCTATCCTGTTCTAAACCAGAACCAGTGAGCTGCTAAATAAGATTTGAATGCAGAGGATATAATGTCATGTCTAATTGACAAAACTGTTTGAATATGTTCTGTACGTCTATAAAAGTGTTATATGTGTAAATGTATGTTTAACCATTTAATTTCATTATAAATGTAATTTATAGTTATTTTGGACAGAAAAAGGTTAAGAACCGTGTGGTAATTTGTAAATAATAGTAATAATCCACAATTAAAACCCCGTTCTTTATTCATTCATGGAGTCCAGCAAGTCACTGCATGTTCTACAACACTGTCCTGCACATATTTCAGCATAGAAGCCTCGTATTAACAAGTGAAGGTATTCTGTCCACCAGAAAAAACCTGCTACAACGCTTGTATTTGTAAACGGAAACAGGAAGTGTTGATTTAAAAATAAATATTTACTTTTTTTTTTCATGCCTGTGACATATTCTACAGATACAAACATTGAAAGTGTAGTAATGTTGCTGACATGATTTCAATATACTGTCAAAAGATCACTTTCACTGTCTGTTGTTGCTGTGAAACGCTCACAGTAAAAACAGGCGAGACCTTGAATCTAAATAAAGAGATGGAGAGAGAGAGATGACTAAAAAAAACCTTGACTGCTCAGTGATTAATAGCTGTAATATAAACACTCATATTACCACAGCTGCACGTGACATGCCTGCATGCACACATTCACTCCACCATAACCATACATAAACAGAGACATTTTCACATTTCTACACACAGATACACACGTGTGAGGGCAGACCTCGAAGGCATAACTTCACAAATACTATTGCATAAACACAGCCACTGTAAATTTCACACACTCATGTACACATCTTACAAAGCCAACACTGTCTTCATTTAGTTTTTTCCAACTGGTATGAAATTAATGTGCTGTGTTCTTTCTCCTCATATAGAAACTGCACACACACAAATGAAAGTACCACAAACACAAACTATGGGTGTGTGTCTGGTGTGTGTGCATGTACATGGCCTGTAAAATATTAATTTGCTCTCAGCTGTATCTTCACAGCCTTGTCAGACCAGCATTTACCTTTCCCTTGCTTTATAATAAAGCTGTGAGAATTCAAATGATCTATGAAATATAGTTTTTAGAGGAAGAGGGAGGAAAACAACATCTGCAAACACAGGTTTTTCTATTGAAGCATTTTGGCAAGAGTAGAGGTGCAATATATATATATATTAGGGCTGTAATTCGATTACAATATTTAATCTTGATTAATCACCTGATTGTCCATAGTTAATTGAGATCAATCACACATTTTATATCCGTTCAAAATGTACCTGTCAAGGGGAACGGGGAGAAGGACGCAATTGCGAAACAGGGGAATCTAAAAGATAATCTCGAAGGTTAACCACAAAAAAATAAATAAATAAATAAAATAATCGCAAGCGATTTAAAGGGAGAGGGGAAACACCAAATGAAAACAGGACTAAAAGGAAGGCTCCCTACACTCACAATATACCTTGAAAAGACTAAAACTGAAACACCGCTGCCGAGCAGCTGACTAGAACTTAAATGAAACAAAAGAACCAGCAAAGGCAGGCCACACAGACCTACCCCACTCTAAGAGACTGCCGCTCTGAGAAGAAGCTAAATGGTGAGCAAATCCCACCAAACACACAAAATCACACATGTAAACCCAGAGAGCCAACTGAAGGTGTTGACCCTCTGCAGACACACAACCACTATACAGCTAGAGCAAAAACTGGACAGCACTCTCACTACCTCTGACAAAGAGACAATGAGTCAGCATCAAAGCAATGAAACCAGGGGTAGATATAGGCTGTAACCACCTGATCCTCATCAGGGACAATTAGGGTCCACAGCTGCCTCTCCACAGAGATAGTTAACCCAACCAGCCTGCTGAGTGGCAAGTGACCCTCACAGTACCTTAAAGGGAGATATGTCAAGTATGTAATACTCTTATCAACATGGGAGTGGGTAAATATGCTTGCTTTATGCAAATGTACGTATACATTTATTATTGGAGGTCAAGGGACCCCTTTCAAAATGGCCATGAGTTTTTTTCCTCGCCAAAATGTAGCGTAAGTTTGGAGCGTTTAACCTCCTTCACGACAAGCTAGTATGACATGGTTGGTACCAATGGATTCCTTAGGTTTTTCTAGTTTCCAATGATACCAGTATCACTTCACTTCACTCTAGCTTTAAAATTGAGCCCGCTACAACCTTCGATAGATCGATTGCGTTGATGCTTTAAAGAAAATAGTGGCACACACACTGATTCTGTAATTAGGAGATTTTGTTTATGTATATGTCCACAGATATATTAAACACATGTTAAACACATGCACACACACACACACACACACACACACACACACACACACACACACACACACCCACACACAACATTTTCTGTCAGTGGTAGAGGGGGTTTCTTTTTCTCTTCTATGTTAGCAGTCAAGTGTCAATTGCAGCCTGGAGGTCTGCTTAGACTGAGTGCTGCCACTGTAGATCTATCTCTGTCAGTCTGTGTGTGTGTGTGTGTGTGTGTGTGTGTGTGTGTGTGTGCATACATGCGTGCGTCCACTGGAAATGATGGGACGTGTGATTTCTGACAATGAAATAAACATTGATGGCGAGAGTGATGGATAAAATAAATGTACGCCCATGAGTGTGTGTGACCACAGTGACAGATTGGGTATGGGGGACAGCAGTGACCTTGTGGGACGATAGCTGTGAACACGTCCTGCTTTCATACAACCGACAACCCAATGTGCTCGTTCTGTCTGTCGTTCTTTCTTACACAAACGCATGCTGAAAGAGACAAGTTGTCACACATACACAGTGTGAAATGTCACCAGGAAAAGCTCCCCCCACGGGCAAATCCTCCACCGAGTGTCACCCGTGACATTCAGTCAAAATAATTTCAACAATGTGGGGAAGAGTTGGGATTAACATTTAGCGACTGCATGCGCCTTCCAAACCTTGTGTGCATGCTGTTATATGTCTTTTTGAATTTGTTCGACATTACTGAAGGAAAGAAAAGTGCAACAGTTCTGCCATGGTATGTGTACTCCAGCGAACACAACAAAAAAAAGAACAACTGAAAAAGGTTTTAGATGCCCAACAAGCATGTCATCTTTGAAGAATTGTGCATACTGCATTCTCCTGTTGGGACTTTTTTTCAACGGAGTCGTTCAGCATTTGGGGAAATGTGCTGATTCAGAGAGGAACAATACCTCTCATGTAGCTTAGCTTAGCATAAGACTTGAAACAGAGGGAAAGAGCTGGTCTGGTTCAGTCCAAAGGTAACAAAGTCCACCTACCAAGCTCACTAACTAACATGTTATATCTCATTTGTTGAATCCATCCAAAAAATGAAGTGTAAAATCAATAGTTTTACTGGGGTTATGTGTCAGACTATTTCTAGGCTATCTTCTCACCTAACTCTCCGGCTGAAAGCAGATACAGTAAGTGCATTTCCCAAAACATCAAAATATGCCTTTAAAGGTAGGACTGGTAGTGTTGTTCAAATACATTTTTGTTATATTTGTTGAAATTCTCATTACATCTCAATAGCAATCAATAAATCCAATGCTCTGACAAAGAAAAGAAAAAAAATCTGGTATTTGTGGCTGTTGCAGAACTGTAATAAGTCCGTTTAATCATTTCATTCGGCCCACATTAAATGAAAGTATTTTAACAATAAAGTCATTCATATATAAGCTTCAGAAATATACGAGCGAGTTGTGTTCCAAAGACATTGGATAATTTTCTCGTCAGTCTGTAATTACATGCTTGGTATCGCTAGAAACTAAAAATTCCAAGCTTTGTAAAGTACCTAAATGCACCTCAACTCGAAACACAGTGCTTGCTATTATTGAGGAAACAAAGCAGTCAAACTTCACACTCATTGAGACAAATCTGTTGATATCTCATAGAGCACTATTGGCCCTTCCCTTTTCTATTTATCTGTATAGCATGGAGCTCTTTAGTCATATGTGATTTTAGACCAATATTTATTGTTTTATTACTATTTTATGTTTTTGCGAGATTTATTTTATTTGAAACATGGCTATATGGAAATAGTGTTTTGAAGCAAATCTTCCAGTAAATAGTAGACATGTAAACAGTAAACATGACCAAAACATTGAGACCGCCTGAGTATATCTTTATATATTTTATCATAAATTGTGTATTTTAGTGTATTTTCATCAAATCTACATTCCCGGATGTAATAAAGAGTAGTAGAATGCATCCAGTTGCATCATTATCCATGGGATCTTTGTTATAATGTGATATTGCCTTTGAAATTTAGATATTATATTAGGCGGGGATGAAAATCATATTTTTTCCTTTATTGTATCTCCATTTTCTCCGCTACGGTAATAGAGTTTAGTTTACTCAAAATAGATTCATATTCATTTGCTTCTTACCTTTCAATTGAGACCAGATACCTTAGCCTTATGGTTGAGGAGCTATGCCTGATTCATTTTGGGCATTTTATTTGAGGCGTCAAGAGCCATCATAATTAATTTACAGCCTTCTAATTGCTTGCCCATAAGTAGTCACACAGTGTTGATACAATGTCAATAGCAATTTAAAATGATGTTTCATGAATGTTTTTGCAGGAATGCATTGGTGTTTTTTTCCTTGGCTGTCCTTGTGTCTCTCCAGCTTTAACTGTAATGGACTGCAGTTATGCCAGAAATAATAAGATTGGCTGATATGAGCCAGGAGACTTTGAATCTGCCAGATTGGCTTCCTTCCTAACCCTCCATCAATTAACTGAAGGTTTCAAAAGGGAAAGTAATTAATAGGCAGCGGTTGCACATTTGTCCCTCTTCATTTCATTAACTGTCAGACAAGAACAGGGGTTGATGTAAGGTCTCTCTGTTGGTACACTGAGTAATTGTTTTTGAGGGCAGCCTGAATTCATTACATTTTTTACCTAATTATTTATTCGTCTGATGGAACAAAATCAACTCTTTGAAGGCAGTTCAGCATCAACCAGTGTGGCTCACATGGAGCTAAAGGGGTTCATTTAATCCAGACCCTGAAATATATATTGAATGTGGACCAACTAGCTCATTAGCAGGCTAGGACACTGTTTTTGCCCATACAAACGTCCCTTTTACTTTTTCTAGTTTATTTGATTTCTTTTATGTTTTACAGGAGAAAACAAAAGCAAACCAAATAAATAAAAGAGAGGAGGACCAGAGATGTCAGTCTCACTGAGGGTGATATCTTATAAGGCAGCATGAACTGTCGTATAATGAAACCTTGGAAGATGGACTGCTGAGCCTGAGGCTAATAACACACCACCACTGATAGAAGGAGGTGAGCTACCACTGGTGGGGAACAGCCGTTGTTGGGCCAAGTAAAGTGAATACCCAGTGGGCACTGCATCTTTCCAACTGCATGGGAGTTATAGAAGCAATACTAAGTAACCCTGTAGGTTTGTGATTAATCAGTGTGATAGCAGAGGATTGTGCAGCAAAATCACTGGGGGCGAATGATTAGCAGCTGACAGGGCTGTTTCTCCATGGCTTTGTCTTTGATGGGATAATAAGCCGTGGGGTTCCCAGGATAGTAGTGAAGGTGAGGGAAGGCGGACGGTTTCCATCCTGGTTAGATGCCCTGTTTGCACTTATTATATTGGGACCTGATCCTTCAGAGTGGGCAACGACCATGGGGGCCCAGACCGTTAGCTGGGTCAGGCTTACATTGTGTCAATTAGTGTGTGATAATTTGATAAACCTCTTAATTTGTAGGGATGCATCGATCCGACTTTTTCAGTCAGAATACAGATACAGATAGAAATACCTGGGCTTTGGGTGTCGGCCGATACCGAGTACCGATCCGATACCAGTGTTTAATTAATAAACTGTATGCCTCTTTGTGTGGAAGGGACTGGGATCATTATTTTACTGAATATGTAAGGCAACATCAGGCTTGACTTAAACAACTCTTTCCTAACTTTATAAAACAAAATAAATATATAGATACAAATTTAGTGAATTGTTATTTATTATTAAAATAATACATCATACACCAATAACTTGGCAAAAAAAACTTCAAAATGAACAGGAATTACAATTCAGGGGTAAACCTTTTTAATGCAGCAACAAATTGGTCAAAACTTACAGGAACAGGAATTACAATTCCAGTCTATAATGTATATAGTATATAAACATAGAATTTAATTTAATAGATCACCCCCATTGTCACAGATATCCGATCCAGCTATTTGAGTCAGTATCAGCCCAATATACAATCCGGTATCAGTATCAGTATAAACCACAACATTACAAAATAAATTGAAATGATAGGGGCCTTAAGATTTCAGTATTCTTCAAAAGTGCTTGTCAAATGGTTGAGCAGCTTCTGTACGCTGTGATTGGCCGGCTGTGAGAAAGTAAGCTGGGCTTGAACTTTTCTGTGACGCTCTCTCTTTTTTTCCTTTTCTGGTACTTTTTGTGTTTACAAGCAAGAGCAACACCATGAATGCCTTCCAGGAGAGAAAATTTGATTTGATATCCCCATACTGAACGATTATCAAGTCCCCTCCCTCTCTATGACAGCTATAAACTTGAGTTCTGCATGGGTCTAAAGCCGAGATCCAAACCAAGCCCATACCTGAAGCTATATTTTTGTTATTAGCTTGCTTTGGAAAGGCTTGCTCACAAGTAAAACAATAACAAACTGGCAACAGACCAACACAGAATATGGCACAGCGGCCCACCAACACAAAACACATAGAACTGCAGCCTGTTCTCATTCCCAGGGCGTAAAATACCGCCACTTTGTCACGCCCCTCGGTGTATGATACTGACGCACAAGGAACCCTTTAGCGCCTGTATGAAAAGCACCGGGCTTTAAATTAACTACAATGTTAACCCATCCATGGCAATATTCAGTGCTCACAGAAAGTATACAGTATATACTGTATATACTGTGTATATATATACACACACACATAGGAAAAGGCAAGAGTGGCAGTCCTTTCCCAGAGTGCCAGGCTGCGAGTTCAGTCTGCAAAATCTTCTGTGATTGAGCAGAAAGAGTATGAGGGATGAAATGGGACAGGACCATCCAGCCATCACATCAAATCCTGACACACTAACTGCTCAGTCAGGACTATATAAAAGGACCAAGAAGAGAAATCTTGGTGTCTGTGACCTGCGACAGCCTCGAGTTCATCCATGTCGAGCATCAACTCAACTCCCGAGTAACTTTAAAATTAAAAAAAGTCCACTTTCTGGGTGTTGAGAAAAGTTTGACAGGTAAGAAGCCTCAACGGGTCATGCAGGAAACAATGTGAGCTGTCCATAACATATTCAGAAAAACTCAGCAAAAAAGGAGCAACAGAATAAAAAGGGCTGAAGAACGGGCTTTGTTGGATAAGCCCACAAGCAGTTACATGAGAATACACAGGAAAGCAACAAATTGCAGGTTTAAGCCTCAGTAGTCAGCAACAGTCTGCTGCATGCTGACTACAGACACATACCCGCTAGCATATCTGTTTATCTTTGAAGCATTGCTGGGTGATACAGACTGACCTGGCATTCATCCACACCCATCACAGGGATAATGCAGACTAAGCTGATGGGACCAAACAAAGGTAGACAACAGAAGTGAATCACTGCTGCACTGTGGACTTGTTATTTGTGACAGCTTATGTTGTGGACAGAAGCAGAGATGCCTCTTATGGATGTGCAGACTTATAGATCATCATGAAAGAGTAGGTTTGCTGGTAGAAGAGCAAAATGGCTCTAGAAAAAAAAACATCTATCAACCATCTGTATTTCCTCCAGTTATTAACTTCAGACATAGATGGAGAATGTTATAGTCTCTTTATCAAGCACCTGGTGTCTTTGTTCAAGTGAACAGGTTTAGAACAGGATGGTTTCCCCAACAGTTTGGTGTGATGAGAGGAGATATGTTGTCACCAACACTGATTTCTCTTAATGATTTAGCTCTTCAAATTAAATCATGTAAATTGGGGTTAGTAGACGATTTGACTGTCGGTATACTATTTTATGCAGATGATATAGTATTACTTGTGGAGCATGATTGCTGAATGGAGCTTGAAGTGGAGACTAATGGTAAACCAGGATAAAACACAAATGATACATTTCAGACAGGTGGTTGCAGGAAGTGCAGTTACTTTTAAACGTGGTTCACCAGTGATGTCATATATTGATCAATATACATATTAAGGTTTTATTTTGGGCTTTTGATGAGGGGTTTAATGTTACAGTTTATCCAGCAGGTAGACCCTTACAAAAAAGAAGTATACTTCAAGTTTATTTTACGAAGTAAATTTAAGTATAGTTCAAGTATTTTCCCAAGTATACTTCATGTAATGAGTATACTTATATCAATGTACTAGTAGTATACTTGTAAGGGTACTACTTCAATGCTTCTTGGGACTAGATTGGCCCAAATTTTTATTTATAAAGTATACTTTAAATATACTTAAAATGTAAGAGTAGTAAACGTTGATTACACAACTAGTGTATAGGAAGTAAACATGGACCAAAGCTGTTGCCCTAGCAACAGAATGGAAATGAAAAGGTCTGGGATTCCACAATAACAATACCAAAAAAAAACATGGATAACTAACTAAAGACCCAATCAGACAGCGTGAGTTTTAGCAGCCTGGGGCGGCATTTTTGTAATTGTTTTCAATGAGATTGAAGCGTTTTGCGCGCTGGTTTTGCATTGCTGAGCGCCTCGCTTTTAGCCGCTCTGTGTGCCTTGCAACTCAGAGCGGAAAAACGCCCAACATCATTATTATCATCATCATTAGCATTTTTTCTGGAAAAAGTTGGATATCTGGAGCTTTATGACTTTCATTCATTATTCATAACCGCTTATCCTATTCAGGGTCGTGGGGGGCTGGAGCCGATCCCAGCTGACATTGGGCGAAAGTGGGGTACACCACAGGCCTGACACATAGAGACAGCCAACT
Organism: Sebastolobus alascanus; assembly: GCA_916701645.2. NCBI lineage: Eukaryota > Metazoa > Chordata > Actinopteri > Perciformes > Sebastidae > Sebastolobus > Sebastolobus alascanus. Next base: position 1,104,002 of record CAKAOJ020000270.1, read on the forward strand.
ATTCATGCTAAGTCTTTGGACTATGGGACCTCTGGCTGTAAACAGAAACATGTCATTTTATGAGCCAATAACTGGTGTCCTTGGATGATTTTTGTTCTTATATAGAGGTGGGGATAAAATCCTCACCCACCACCACAGAAACCTGGGATTTGCATTCCCAGTAGTGGTTTCTCCGGCTTGATCTTGCGTCAGAGCAAACGCAATTTTGTTTTGTTCTTGAGTGGAAGATGGTACCGGTTCTTGTCCTTGCTACTACTCTCGTGAATTGAACTGGATGATTAGGGGTGGAACTGTAGACACAGTGAAGCAGGAAACATAACAGACTGTGGAAGATTCGGAAATCCATCCATCACATATCGGCAGGTGAAAAGAAGCCATTGGCGTCACATGCTTCATGTGTGTTGGCAGCCCTCCCCAAACCAACCGTACAGTCAGCACTGACACAGACTGCAGTCCAAAGAGATGCTCCAAACTGGATGAAAAATGGGTTAAATTTCCACAAAAAGTAACAAAATTGACACAACATTCCATAATAATGATGGGAGAGTACTTTTAACAATGGATAAAACACCTTTTGCACACCCATATAAGGACTCCTCCTCAAAAATGCATCGACCTTGTCTTGAACCTCCTCGAGATTTGTGCGTCACCGTTCAAATATGCTAATTTACTTGAACAAACAAATCAATTGTAATTTGAATAGATTGATTGTTAATTTGTGCTTCTGTTTACCTGCAGCTCTCCTGCCTTGTCTAAGTGTGTCTCATCAAGTAGAGGTCAGCAACAGAACTCTTCACTACATAGAGAATATATTGTCGGCTGTGTTCAGTAAGTAAACAGTCAGTAATGAATCCAACATTTTGAATTTAAATTGTAAAATCCAACAGCAAAAGTAGAACAGACTGCTTTAGAAAAACAAATGTTGCTGTGATCTGGAAGTTGCGGTCCATTAGTTTGTATTCATGTTAGCAGCATGACAAAGTCTGTCAGTTACTTTGATGATGATCTGACTTTTCTTTCGCATTTTGGATTGAAATATGTCAACAACTATTGGATGGATTGTCATGACATGTGGTTCAGACATTCATGTTCCCCTCAAGATGAATTGTAATAACTTTTGTGATCCTCTGACTTTTCATTTAGCGCCATCAAAGGTCAACAGGAAGTTAGCATCACCCTGGTTCCCTTGACAAAAAGCCAATGGCATTTTTCCATTGGATTTTTGATGATTGCAGAAAATAAGCTCTGTGGCAAATAAACGTTTATAATACCGACACGTTTTTCAGCAAGATAATCTCCACAAATCAACACCGCTTTTATGATTTTTGAAGTGTGAATTCAATCGCCAGAAGTAATAAGCTAATGTTAGACTGTAAACAAACTACACCAAGGTGTTTTGTAGTTTCGCTTAGCCACTTGTTAGCAACCACCTATTTTAAGACACGTAAAAGATTCCAAATTCACGAGTGGTGTATTTATTGATGTATTTTATATTGTAGAACAAAACGTTAAAATCTATTCAGCTTGTGTTAACCACAGACCTTATTCAGGCATCTAAATAAAAACCCATTCAAAAAATCCATTGACTTCCAGACGAGGGAACTGGAAGTGCTAAAATGCTAACTCATTTCTGGGTTTTAGGACTCATTCCTGCACCACTCTATACTTTGGTTTATGACCAAATACCTGCAGAACTAAAGCCATTCCCATCGGCTTCAGCTGTACTTTGTTTAGTGCTAACTAGCTAATGTTAGTATGCTAACATGCTACATTAAAATGGTGAACATGGTAAAAATTCTACCTGCTAAACATCAGCATTATTGTTGTGAGCATGTTAGCATGCTGACATTAGCATTTAGCTCAAAGCGCAGCTGAGTCTGAGTACAGCCTTACAGAGCTGCTAGCATGACTGCAGAGACTCTGTCTTGTTTGTTTGCTAATGAGCCTATAGGCAGACTCAGATGCCCTCTTGGACCACGAGGTTCTCTTTTTCTCTCTGGTTTCACTTGTCAGGTGGTGCCAAAGACAGCCGATTGGGGAAGCAACCTGTTGAAGCAGCACCACTGCTAGGGACATGCGTATCACGCGCTGTCCTAATGGCACCAAGTGCCAGAGGGGGCACAAACAGGCTGGCCATAACACTGCCGTTTGCCACTGTGGTGTCGCGGACGTCGCTGTAAACACAGCTCAAATTTTTATTATACGTTTTTAATTTTATATATTATATTATATTTAGCCCCTTTCCCTGTAAGCATCAGCCTTGTTTTTTTTTCAATGTGTTAATGTGACTGGTACATTCTGGTCAGATTTAATAATTTTTTGTCTCATAATCAAGGTCAATATGGTAGCTGTATTATAAGCAGGTTAAGAGGCTATGTCAATCCTGTACGCACAAAAATAACACTGTTTAAGAACCTTCAGGCAGGGCGGTTGGGGTTGGGCACCAGCTAAAATCTTGCCCAGGGCACCAAATGGTCAGGGCTGGCACTGTGCTGGAGAACAATAAGACGTGGAAATTCGAGGTCGAAACTGAGAACAACAAGAAGATAGAAAAAACAATCAAATGGAAAGTTACAGGAATAGACCGAGCAGGAGAAGTTAGAGATGAATGGAGTGCTTATGGCTGGTAAATCCTCAGGGCTTAATTATTGTCTTCTTCTCCCTCACATTATTCTATCCATCAAGAGGATAGTACAGAGCCTGGAGAATCAGAGAATCATTCCCCCTCACCTCGCCTCATTCAGGATAAAACTTATTGCTATACGTACCACAGAGCTGTTTTCAGTTCTACTTTCACTTCAACTCTATTGTTCTTTGATAATACAATTATGCAATTATTTAATGCATGACAGGACAAGAAATGTTTCCTTTTTGTGATTTGATTGAATTAAATATAAATGGATTACTAAACTGTCTGCATGAATAAATTATGAAGCAAAGTCAGTGGGTTGGGGGCAAATTAATGGTCATTAATGGTTAAAATCAGACGTAATTGATATCTCAGGTAGCTAGTTTAAAGAGTGTTATAGTGCCATGTTCGGGGCCAGCAGCGTAACATTGTGATTGGTCCCGGTGCTAATTCATGGTCCCTCACCCCAAACACAAGTGTACGGTTGTGCGCACACACGCACATACACACAAAACCACTACAGACTATTGCAAAGCAGACAATTGCTATGCCACCATGGAGAGGCTCACCATGCAACTCACATACTGCAAACCAGACTTAGATCAGCACCACGGGCGGCAGCAGGAGCGCTAAATTTATCAACGCTAACTTAACAGCTTATCCTGGACTCAGCGACCAAATATTATAGATTTAACTCCCTGATCCCACTCCATAATAACAAAAAGAAACCAGTACTCATCCATTAGAAGTTCATCCTATACTGTAGATCTTGTGCTCCGCAAAGTCATTAACAAAACTGCTTAAGAACCATGTCCTTTTTTATTGGAATGTCCTGGCCGTGAGCAACGCAGCGTGACGTGGCACCCTGTTTTGAGCTGAACTTTTGTATAATAATACTACTTTCAAACCTTCAAACTAAAATGCAAAAGGATGCACGCCTGAGTCGATGCTTATGAGCATAGTGGTCTTAAACTTTGTGACTATTTCACTTGCAAAGCAAGTAGTAAAGAAATATAGCACGTGCTGCGATTTATTACTCACAACCTCCCTGAGCAGTCAGTTGGACAAGATAGGCAATGAATGAAACAATGAGGGGACAGTGAGGGCAAACCAGAAGCTGGCGGTAACAACCCAACATGGTGATCGCTGAAGCTGGGCCTTAGGTCCTAGCCTTCAGCAAGCCTCAGAATTCCCTTTACTTGTTGGTAAACTCTGAATCCACCAAGGTAATGGGCCTTATTCTCCTGCAGCTTTGACAATGTCCACACGGTACGTCTGCTTAGCACCTATCGTCTCTATACCGCCCCAACACCGCTTTGATTGGGCTGATAACATCCAATACAAATGAAGAAAGATCAAGACAAAGTCTGACTCTCTTTATGGTGAGGCAATAAACTGAGCATGCTATTATTATGCGTATAACAACCAAAGTGCTTAAACTGCAATTAAATTTATTTACAAGTGACAAAGATTTCTCTATCAGCTGTTTACTGTTTTAATCTGTTAGTGCGGCAGTAGGCAGAATGTTTTTGGCATCATTGGGCAAAAATTCCATAATAATCTTTCAGCATATTGTAATTCAAGTGTTCTGAGAGATACCTAGACTTCTGCACCTCCTCATGGCTCTGTTTTCAGGCTTTAGAAAATCCAACCCGTGACGGGAGACTTTAACCAATCACAGGTCATTTCAGAGAGAGAGCGTTCCTATTGGCTGTTCATTCAATGGAGGCAGCTTTCAATCACTCGCGAACTCCGATCAAACGGTCAAACTAGGCAGCGCTTATCAAATATGAATCAATATTCTGTTACTGTAATGCCTATTTCTCGCCTCAAATGTTTTCAGAAACATCTTGTAGTGTACTGTTTAGCTGTAAAATGAGAAAGTTTGCTCCGGCTGGTGGGCGGTGCTTGGTATCTCCTCAACTGATCTCAAAATGCCTGCAAGGTCACAACCTTTCTCATTTTACTGCTAAATAGTACACTACAAGATGTTTCTGAAAACATTTATGCAATAAATAGGCATTAACAGAATATTTATTTATTTTTGATCAGCGCTGTCTAGTTTGACCATTTGATCGGAGTTCACGAGTGATTGACAGCTGCTCAGAGACGGCAAGGCTCCAGCTCGGCTCTGATTGGTTGTTTTCCTCCGGTGTGTGAAATCTTGCAAATGCCATTAGGAGCACCAGAGGACACCGGAGGACACAGAGGCACATGATTTTTTTTCAGAGCACCTGTCTCATGCACTACTGCCAGGATACAATGACCGTTTTATAAAAATTTGTTTTTTTTTAATCATATTGTCTCCAATCTCTGCTTTAAATTTACTGTCAACTGTATTTAAACACTAAATGATCTGATAACTCTAAACATTTTAACAACTTTTTTATTGCTATTACCATGCACTTATTCTTGCCTAAAAATGTAATGTGATGTGTAAACATGGATCCCTTTACCCCTTTAACACCTATTTTTTTTATTCCTCTTTATCGCCCCTTGAATTGTATTAAAATGTGAACGTTGCCCAGCTTTTACGCTTTTTACCCCTTAGGTGAGGTTGTGAGCACAAATTAAGATGGTAGGTTTGGAACGGCACTGGTTTGGAGATAGCACATAGCTTAGACTGAAACCACACTCCATCTCAATATTGTCTTTACCCCCGACTTTATCTTCATTATTTGTCGCAGCTTGGATTCACTGATAAGATGTATGAACGTGATACACGGTTTGATACAATCCTGTGACAAGATACACTGTATGTTGGATTAGACTGCGTGTGCTTGTTTATGGGTGATATTATTTCTCTGTACTTTGTAACACAGTAGTCGGCCACCATGTTTCATTGATGCAACAGTGCTACCCACTTTTGATATAGAGGCCGATCAGGGGCCAGATGCTAAAACTAATTTCTACTCTACTCGAGTAGATTCATGACTAAAACTGTGGGCACGCAGTTATAATTATAGAAGTTGTGTGTACACCTGATTCATGCAACCATTACGCACAGCTGTGGCTATTTAAAGCAACCGTACCACAAATTCTGATTCTGATATCTCAAACATTATTAAATGCCTAAAATTACTACCCAACATAAATCAGGACTAGCTCCTCAACCATAAGGCTTATATGCATATATTTTGTCTAATTTGAAAGGTAAGAATCGAATGACTATGAATAAATTGTAAGTAATCTAAATTATTATACCATGGCGATTCCAATGGAGAAGCAATAAAAACAATAAAAAAAAAATGTCATCCTCGCCTAGTTTAAAATCTTAATTTCAAAGGCAATATCACCATTAAAACAAAGATCCTATAGACAATGATGCAATTGAATGTCTTCTACTACTCTTTGACTACAACTGTAACTATAAATGTGATGAAAATACACTAAAATACAACATTTATGAGACAATTTATAAAGAAATAATATGGTGCTCTCTAAATTTTGGTCATGTTTATTGTTTACATAAACATTTTACTTAAAAAATCTATTTATTTCCATATAACCATGTTACAAAATAACATAAATAATCCCAAAGCCATTGAAATAGTAATAAACACATTGAATACTGATCAATATTCCTATATGAGCGAAGAGCTCCATGCTATACAGCAGTTAAATGGACATAGGAAGGTCATACAGTGGCCACAGAGGTAGGAAGATTTAGCACTCATAAGCAATTTATTAAAATTAAGTCTATAAAAGTGCCTTTATTTTTTTGTAAACTGCAAACAATTATAACTCAATCAGTGAACAGCCTAAATAAACTCTCTCTCCGCTGTATATTTCTTATCCAACTCATCATTTCACCCACATCTGGCTCTAGAAAACTGTGAACACCTGTTCTGAAGTCAGTGTGATGAAATCACTCCAAAGACAAACAAGTCAACAGTCATGCCAGCGGCTCAGTCGAACAGGTTTAGCATGTTCACCATCTTAGTTTAGCGTGTTAGCATGCTAACATTTGCTAATTAGCAGTAAAAAAAAACAGCAAGAGTCCAGCTAAGGCTGATGGGGATGCCATTAGTTCTGCAGGCATTTGGTCATATACCAAAGTATTGGACACATTAAATTGGACCTATCATGAAAAAATCACTTTTTCAGTGCTTGTGCTCATCGATCTGGGTATCTGGAGTGCCTACCAACCCACAAACTGTGAAATAAAACAACCCAGTCAGTTTTTTTGTGGGCTGCATAGAAGCAAAGAGACAAAACTCCGCGGCTGCCATTTTGGAGTGAAAATGGTAATTGTATTTATAATATTTTATTGGTCAACACAGGCCATTTCGGTAGAATATCACAATAGAGTAGAAATAATTTTGTTTTACTTCAGTACAGCACTCTTTAGGTGGACGTTTTACTGGCATCCGGTAGTCGCTTTCAGTCCAAAATGGCGGAAGCGTAGCTTTGCTGCTGGGTGCTGATGTTGCAATGGAACGAACAATTTACTTTTGCTTCTTGGCACTATACGTTCTTTGCCCACAGCTTGAGAACTTCCTTTGCAAAGGAGCACCATATTTTTCTTGCAAGCCAATCAGAGCAGACTGGGCTTTTTTGGGAGGGGCTCTTAAAGAGACAGGCACTAAAACAGAGTGTTTCAGACAGAGGGTGAGTACAGGTATATTCAGACAGACACTATGAGAAATGTGTTTTTTGAACATTAAAGCATGTAAACATGTTCTAGTAAAAAAAAAAAAAAAATACAAGTATGAACCTGAAAATGAGCATGATATGTCTCCTTTAAAATGGTGACCGGATGATAGCGCTAGATTAATAAAATCAGAGGATCACCAAAGCCTTTCCATCTAAACCCTTTACCTGTGCAACTGTGTGTGTTCACATTTCCATTTGCGGTCACTTTTGTGTTTATGCATCTGAGGTTTACCCACTTTAAACGATTAAAGATTTAGTTTCCTCTTTATTTCTTTGCCTCAGAAGCTGTATAGTGCAGTATATCCTGCTTACCTTCAGAAACAACACATTCATTGACATGCTGTACAACATCAGACGACAAACCTCTGAAGACAAATTCAATAAGCCCACGGGACTGCTGCAGAGGGCCCGTATGCGCGGTTTCCCACTTGTAAAAGTCGATGAACATAAGCTTCAGAAAAGAGCTAAAACTTCCTCAGCGTTATTTTTTTCCCCTCTCTCTCTCTCTCTCCGTCTCAAAGAGTGAAACACTGCTGCAGAAGTCAGGAAGAAGACAGTGCTGCTCTGTAACGTGCCCCTAAGACATGTAAATATAAACAATAACTGTCTTATGAGTGCATCTGTGAGAATGTGTGTGTTCCTGTTCGGGTGTATGTGTGTGTGTGTGGGTGTAAATAAACATGAGAGCGATTCGTCTGTATATTTGTACATCATGAACCAGAGAGCTACGAGGCAGGGAAAAGTAGAGGAGAATGTGGCGGGACGAGAAGATGTGAAGAAGATGAGGGGTAGAGCTTTGAGGGGGTGGGAAGGGAAAGGAGGCTTGAATAAACTGAATTTGATTATAAAGAAGATAAGGAAACAAGTGGGGCCACAGTGAAAAGAGGACGAGGAGGGGATGTATTAGGAGGCACCCCTGTCTCCTAAAAAATACGTTCCCATACAACTTCACCCTCTGAGACCGACTTTACTGTCTTTCAGAGGCTGTAGCAGGTTCAGTTTTAGGGCTATCGAAGGTACAGATATCATATGAAAATAGAAAATCTAAGGAATGGATTGGTATCAACCATGTCATACTACCTTTTTGGGAAAGAGGCTAAATAACTCTCCGAAGTTGGGCTAAATTTTGGCGAGGAAAAACTGTCATGGCCATTTTCAAAGGGACCCCTTGACCTCTGACCTCCAGATATGTGAATGAAAAAGGGTTCGATGGGTACCCATGAGTCTGCCCTTTACAGACATGCCCACTTTATGATAATCACATGCAGTTTGCTGTTGGGCTTGAGTTTGCCATGTTATGATTTGAGCATATTGTTTTATGCTAAATGCAGTACCTGTGAGAGTTTCTGGACAATATTTGTCATTGTTTTGTTTTGTTAATTGATTTCCAATAATAAATATATACATACATTTGCATAAAGCAACATATTTGCCAACTCTCATGTTGATAAGAGTATTACATACTTGAAAAATCTTCCTTTAAGGTACATTTTGAACTACCAGCTATTTATTACCTGCTTTAGGTAATAGCGGAATATAAATATTAAATAATGTTTTTTTTGTAAATTTTGAGGTAAATATAGGGGTAATGTCAAAGAAATTTCAAATGCGTTACTTGCTAATAATCACCTACTTACCATGAAATTTGCGGACCTGTAAAATGAAGTGTTACCAACATGCTTTTTGAAACCAAGTTTTCAGGTCGGGCAGGTGATGAATCATTATTGTGTTGCTACAGGTCGTCAAAGAATCCGTGTCCACTCTACAAAACGGTGAAGTACAGCTGCTGATGTACAAAACAAAGGTTGACAACTGTCTCCAGAGAGATGTTGGCTCTAGGAAGAGAGCCATTTACTGGCCAGTTTAGTGCCATGATAAAACATAGATCAAAAGATAGCTCTTTGCATTGCATACTTTTATAAACAGTTAAGCAGAAAACATGGAAAACTGCTCCATGCTGCTAGATCATTAATGACCCCCCCGCTGTTCCTCTCCTCCCACTTAGATACAGTCAAGTTCACAGCGAATCACTGAAATACCAAATAGGCGAGGAAACCCTGCGTGCTCATCAAAGATGCCTCTTTGCAAGTGCAAAGTCACACCATCTGCCATCATGGAAATTAAGCTCGAGGAGTCTGAGGAGAAGCTGCGCAAAAAGATATGTGGGGTAAAATAAAAACCTAAAGATGAGACAGAGGAGGATGTAATTAATGGGAGGAAAAGGTCTGACAGGAAACGCATCTCCGTTACAGCTGCCCATGTGATAAGTACAATACATCTTGTGTCAAACAAGGGGCAGAGGACTCCCTTTGAGAGCCGACGGGCTCGCACGACCGCTTGATAGGAACAAATTAGACCTCAGCAGACTTCAAAGGCAGTCTTATTAGATGCTTGGTGTCATTATGCTATGTAGCGCATCAGCTACAGCGAGAGGAGGTCTTCGGGCAAATCTGCTCACACGGTAATTATTGTGTTAGATAATGACGGGCCATGGAGTGACATCAAAGCCAGACCAGAATACACATGGTGCTGATAGAGAGGGTTCACTTAGAAAATCAAACACGCTTCTATATGACTTTAGCATTTTCAAAGTGTACAGTAAATGTTACAATTTTTGCAGAAAAGTATTTATAATATTAGCGGTTGCGGTTATCAACCGTGTTGAAATGAGCCATAACTGGCAGCACAACTAACCAAACTTCAACAAAGCATTCTGTCTGCCACATCTCCAGCTAACACCATCACTTGGCTACTAAACTTTATTACTATAATACATACATAAATCCCATGACATGAAGGCCCCGATATCTCAACAATGAATGGAAAAAAAAAAAAAAAAACAGTTTTATCTGAATATCCATGTATCCCTTGTCAGATATGTATAAAAATACAATTTGTGATGTTAATTAACCCTCTGAGACCTACAATAGACCTGTTTTTGTCTTTTTTAGGGGGGCACAGGTGTACTTTAGGGGGAGATAGCAGGTCAGCAGTAGAGGCCACATTGAACTGGTGTACATCATGAAAGCTGGGAAACTGAAGATTAATTTGAGATGCAGCTCAGCATTGTGTGTCAAGTTGTTCTAGTTATAAATCAGAAATAAACAATGCATACGGAAAATATGGACTTGGTAATTAATTAATTAATTAATTAATTAATTAATTAATTAAAATAAATTGTGAAGTGTATAATGGTTTAGAACATTATGATAGAAGAATATGATGGCCATCCCCATGCTCTATTGTGTTTAATAAGTTGTTGCAGCAATTTTTGGGTTGATAACATTTGTTACACAGATTTGGTGAAAAATTTAACCATTTCTTACAACTCAAGAATTAATCAAAATGATCAATAATCCCTCAGAAAAAAACACATTAGGACACCAAGACCTTGAGGAACACCATGGGAAAAGCCATGCTGTGATTTGGAGTCAAAAACTTTTGACATTTGGAGATTTCTGCAGGAATTGCATTTTTCAGCGAATGGATGGCGAGCACTTCTTAGCACATGCTCTAGGTATCTAGTTTGTAGCTGTACATTTCATTAGGCTGTGATTATCCTAGAGGTCACCACAGGTCATTTTATACAGTTAAGTCAAATTTAAAAAAAGTCTCACTACAATGACATGGCTACTATCACACATGAATACAGTTGGGCTTATTGGAACCACAAAAGTCTCAGCTTTCCAGTCATATCCAATTTATGTAATTCCAAGACTGTTTAGAGACCCAAGAATGCAGAAATATTCAAATACATCATTTTAGAATAGGCGAAAATAACACATTTATACTGCATTAAAAAACTGCATGGTTTTTGCCCCAAACTGCATATGATTATCATAAAATGGGCTTGTCTGTAAAGGGGAGACTCGTGGGTACCCATAGAACCCATTTTCATTCACATATCTTGAGGTTAGAGGTCAAGAGTCCCCTTTGAAAATGTCCCTGCAAGTTTTCCCTCGACAAACTTTAGCCTAAATTTGTAGCATTATTTAGCCTCCTTCCCGACAAGCTAGCATGACGGGTTGGAACCAATGGATTCCTTTTGTTTTCTAGTTGCATTGGTACCAGTACCACCACTGTCACCTGCTACATCCTCTGAAAGACAATAAAGTCAGTCGGGATCACGGGCTAGTCTCAGAGGGTTAAGCCACCTACATCCAAGAATCATGTAGCTGATATCAAAACAGTTATTTCGAAACAGTTTGGTACATGTATTGCTTCATATAAATTATAAAAATAAAATCGAAAGAATTAGTACAACATCAGCTTGTTGAAGCAAGAAGTTGGTAGAAATAAATTGGATGTGGCAAATGGGGCGTGAGGAGCTGGAGGACTCAGGAAGGAAGAGTTGATGCATGCAGGACAAAGATAATAGAAATATTAATGCTGTAAGTCATATTAGTCTGTTAAAGAAACAACTAAGAGAGGATACTATTCAAAATGAAGTCAGAGTAGAGGCAATCATACAAACTTGCCCTTTTTTATTTATTATTATTATTCTTACTTTCTTTATATTTAAGCTAATGCATTGTTTAAGTTAAGCCCATGTATCACCGACATATAAAATGTTCCCACACCTAGGAGGTGTCCAATGAAAAGCACTGTCCCCCTTTGGCTACAGAACAGCTCCTGTAGTCACTGATAAAGTGCCTTGCTAAAGGGCATCCTCGCAGGCAATCTTCAGAGATGAGAACATTAATCAAGTACTTCTCTCTGTCACATTTTCCCATGTGGCCCATCAGTTTGAAGCTACTGCACTCATCGTCTCAAAGCAGCTTCTCCCTGGTACCACTGCCTCATGCAAACTTTCAAATGTTTATTAAAGTATAATGCATTCAAATTGCATCACCAAAAATAGCATCTTAACACCAACTGTTACTTTGTAGAGGTACCACACTGTGTGCAGAAGCTGGCTTTGCTTCTTCGATCTGATTTACATGCTTGAACTGTCTGCTTTTAAAGTGGGTGGGCCAAATTCAACAATTTAATGTGCTGTAAACAAGCACCATAACTTATGTGTTGGCAGAAACCAGCTGATTTGATTTAGAAGGTGTCACACAAAACAGATGGATCGTTTGTATATTCTGTCAGCGGAGTGTCTCTGGCAGCTATGTGTTGGAGGGATTTGTTCAGGGACCTTGGCACCAGGAAAAAGACAAAATGAAGAATGAGTTTTAAAGAAGTGCCATTTTTTTCTCTCTCCCACTCAGGTGGGACCTCAGGTGTTGTGGTTGTTTTTTTTCAATGGCTACTTTGATGCAGTAAGAGCAAGATTCAGGGGCCTTTTATCATGAAGCAAGTTCATCTAAGTCTGGCCCTCTTTGGGTTACTTGTCCTCCCTGAGCCTGAATTCAATGATCCTAAATTTCCTCACCGTCACATCCCTATTTCTCGCGTAAAATGTTTTCAGAAAATTGAGAAACATGTTCTCAACATGTTCTCAACATGAGAAAGTTTGTGACAGAAAACAGAGCCATGAGGAGGCGCAGAAGTCTAGTTTTCTCTCAGAACACTTGAATTACAATATGCTGAACGGTTATTATGGAATTTTTGCCCAATGATGCCAAAAACATTCTGCTTACTGCACGTTTAACTCTGAGTTGCCCTATCCAGTTATGAGCACGAGAGAGGCAGAGTTCTTAATTACAACTAACATCGTCAGAGTGGAGTACTTAATATGACATCAGATGAAAAAATTATACCTGTGGGGAAGTTCAGTTATTGCAGCAGCAAATAATCAATTTTCAGCGAGGTGAAATGTATACAATTTAATCACATAGAAGCTGTAATGACTGTAGAAAAAAATATCAAAATATTAAAAGTAAGGCTGAGGCTATAAATAAGTGTGGGGAAATATCATCTTTTTTTAAATTTACATGTGGAGTTTTTGTCTGATCATGAATCATTATAAATATGTGACGCACGTAAAAAGGTAAAAGTAAATTCTGCTGCCAAAGCAGAGAGAAGGAAAGTAGTTCATGCCTAATGAGGTGTCTGACTGAAATGTATTTTATAATTCACAGGGAGCTAAATAACAGAGGGTATCATTTTTATTTCCAGTTATCATCATAATACCTGATTATATCCTGAGCTGCAGTGATGGAATAAGAGTGTAAAAGCATCAACACTGTCAAAACTGATGAGAGAAACTTTAGATTATAGCGCAATTAGTAGCCTACACTCCTCTGATAGACCGGCTGCTATTCACACCCCTAGTAGCAACACACAGAACCTCTCTACTCACACTCATCTGTGTTTTTCACTTTCAATGTCTCAGTCTGTGAAAAAAATAATTAGTTGTTTTTATTTCATTATTGTTCTATACTATGGGCGGCTTAGTTGTTACACCAACTAACCCAACTGTGTGGAGTTTTTCTCAAGCCCAGCTAACACTTGCTATGAGTTGGTATGGTTAACCCCCTGAGAACTGCGACCCTGACCGACTTTGTTTTCTTTCAGAGGCTGTGGCGGGTTCAGTTTTAGAGGTCGAGTGAAGCTCCAGATATCATGTGAAACTAGAAAACCAAAGGAATCCATGCTTGTCGGGAAGGAGGCAAAATAAGGCTCCAAAATTAGGTTAAAGTTAGGCTAAATGCAAGAAAAAACAGCATGGCCATTTTCAACGGGGTCTCTTGACCTATGACCTCAAAATATCCATAAACAGTCTTGGAATTGCATAAATTGGGAATGGGATGATGTTAGCCCCCTTAGTAGCCATTACATTGTAGTGAGACCATTTTTTTTAAACGTGATCTCATTTTATAAAATGACCTGTGGTGACCTCTAGGATAATCAGAGCCTCATGAAACTTTAAAACCACAAACTAAAAACCTAAGGCATTCAGAGAATGGATGGCTTTCTATAATGGCTTCCCTAAAAATTACAAAAAAGGTCTGTTGGGGGTCTCAGAGGGTTAATAAGGTTGGAGTCAGTGATTTAAACACAGCTCAGTAATCGAAAAACAAGTATGATAAAGAACTTCACTTAGGTATGCTGAAAACTCTCTTTGCCACAGATCTCTACAAAAACACATCAAACTTTTTAAAAATGAGCATGAGACGGTCTACTGGTATAGTGGTAAACTGACCGGAAGATCCCCCTGCTCGACCCTGTGTAACCACATAAAAGGTCCGTGCTACATTTAACCCAGTGTTAGGACTTGCCCCGTGCACCCCTAATAATGTTTTTAATGGTAAACTATTTCTCCATTTGTCAGAATTTTTAAACTTTAATTAGATTTGTCATATATACAGGTACGTACATGAAATTTGACCTCTGCATTCAACCCATCCTTAGATGCAGTGGGATGCTGTAAAGCACCCGGGGAGCAACTTGGGTTCAGAGTCTCGCTCAAGGACACTTCGACATGAGGATAATAGGAGCCGGGGATCGAACCACCAACCCACTGAGCTACAGCCTCCCTGGCTTATTTTAAAAGTGGACATATGAAAAACCTTGAACAACAGATTGATTCTACTGATCTATAAAAGGTCCCTATTGATCCTTTTACAACCAACGTCATGATTATGTCAGCTGAAGGCAAAACAAATGGATGACTGGAAGCAAACAAGAATCACCTCAGAGTAGTAGGCTAAAGCAACACACTCACTCCCAACTCGTCAAGAACCGCCGCTTGGTCAGTGCCCCTCGGCATCGGAGACCAGCGCACAGGGTGACCCTATTGCGTTACTTTTGGACAGACCAGGGACGGCGTGTCAATATACGCTTGTTACATGCTAAGAGTCCACACTGGCAGCGTTTCTGCTGCTGCTGGGCTGATGCTGCCAGCCCTTTCTGTCTACATAGAGTTTGCCTTTGCCTTTGCCTTTTCCCTTTAGTAATCTGCAATGACAGCATCCTTGCTCTACTACTAGAGCAAGACGGTGTTTTATGTGCTTGATGTTTGTGTGCGTGGCTGTTAATTTTTCAGATGCATGTGTGTTGCATGTTTGAGGATGAATGCAACAGTTTGTCGGATCTGTCTGTGAAAAATGAATGACTATTTGTGTGCACTTGGAGTTGATGATTGATCCTTGACTCCAGGGTGAACAAACAGACAAACATAGAGAAACAAATGCTCTCCTGCTCCAGCCTCGCTTTGACTGTAATGTATGAGTCAATATTCATATCGACATTAGTTTCATGTTGCCTCATTTGCTTCCTCATTTCAATTTGACATCAAAAAGAGGAGTGTTTGGAGATGCACAGACTTGCTGAGGAATCTCCTCTGTATTTATTAGATGTCAGTGATCAGAGAGAGCTAAACTGGCTCCAATGCTAGAGAGTGGCAAAGTATCATCAATGCAGCACTAAAGCACTTCTACAAGCCTGAATATACTGTACATGAGGGGGATGACGAAGAGGCATCAGAATCAGGAATCACGGAGTGAACAGCAGACAGTGTCTGAACACTCAGAGTACGACAGATCAGACACACTCAGACACAGAGAACAATATAAACAGACGACTGTCAGATGCAGTCACACATAGAGGAAATTTGGCATTAATAGAGAAAAACAAATGATAATAAGACAGTAACAGTCAGAGAGAACAGACGGTAGTAGGAAGACAAACAGTCTGTGAGACACAAAGTTCAAGAAGATGCACACAAGCATACAGAAGAAAAAAAACAAGTCTATGTAATAATTAGACAGATGTTTAACTTCTGCACTTCTGGGGATTGAGTTAACAGTAGAATAAATATTTAGATCCTTTACTTAAAGCACCAACAACATATCAAATGACAAAGAGAAAACAATGTAATAATGCGTTGTTTGTCTCGACTTTACGGAGATTTATAGTGAGTTTCCAGCGCTGTCTCCTAAAAACTATGTTCCCATACAACTAAACTGCATTCTCAATTATGTTTGGATGACAACATATTTTGTCATGGATTACGTTTGTCTTTGATGCATCACACAGATACGTTTGTAATGATAGTCCACAGTAGGCAGCAGCAAGTGACGTAGTACAACGAGCGACGCCCAGAGCAGGTGACATAGTATACAGAGTGTAATGAAAGTTAGGTGGTATAATAACGAGTATAACACCCGGGCCAGACTGTGCACGTCAGCAGTGTGTGATGACTCCCTGGCTGAACTGCTACGTGTCTCACAAATGGGCTGTCCACACTGGCAGCGTTTCTGCTGCAGCGCTGCTGCCAGCCCTTTCTTTCTACATTGGGTTTGCCTTTCATAATGGCCATTTCATTTCATTATATGTGATTTATATTTACTTTAGACAGAAAAAAGGCTCAGAAGCGTGTGCTCATTTGTGGATAATAGTAACAATCCACAATCAAAACCCGGTACTTTATTCATTCATGGAGCCCTGTAAGTCACTGCATTTTCTACAACACTGTCCTATAAATATTTCAGAATAATAGCCGCATGTTAACAAATGAAGGAATTTTGTCCACAGAAAAAAAAGCTTGAAGGCTTTTATTTTGAAATGGAAGCAGGAGGTGTCGATTTAAAAAAAAAAAAAAAAAAAAAATTTCCGTTTCCAGAAAAAAGCTGGAAAAAGCCGGTGTTCACTACCTGCTTAGCAGCAACCAGCAGATACACAAAGTTAGGGACTAGCTGGTGAACATAGTGGAGTATTTAGCAGCTAAAGAGACAGATATTTCCCTCAGGATTTGGTGGAGACCAAAAACAGAGCTAAAAGAGAGAGAATATTGGACTTCCATTCATCAGGTGGACACAAACACAAAGACTCCTGATGAATCACCATGTTGTTCTGGTACTGCTGGATGTAAAAATAAGCAACACGTTTCCGAAGAAGTTCAACATATCAACTTAAAGGATATGTTGATGTTGTATCAATAAAATGGAAGTGAAGTAGAAATAACTTAAATCTGTGCTTAAGTACAGCACTTGATCAAATCTACAAACACTTTTTCTCAGGAACTCTATGTTTCATACTCATTTTCAACACAAGTGCTTCAAGGTGATTCAGTTTCTTTTCCCACATCACTACATTAATATTGAGTTTCTCTAATTAAACTTGTTGGTCTTACTTACCCATTCTCAGCACACTTTCCAGCAGTTAAATGGGGTGGCAGCCAAACACTTCCTGTTTTCATGCTCTTTCTGATGTCATCAATGATGTCATGGGATAAACCAAGTGTGTAGGGGGTTGTATTGGGGTTGAATATATTATGCTGATTAGTATTTCTTTGTTTTGTAATAATTTCAGTCTACTTGCCAAAATGGTGATAAATATTTTAATCTTTTTTGAACTGTTGAAGCTGATTGACAAATGTCTATTTTACAGGTTGTTCTAGGTTGTTCTTCTCTCTCTCTCTCTCATATATATATATATATATATATATATATATATATATATATGTCTTCCTGCAGAATTTGTTCCAACATTTACAGCAGTGGCACTACCTTTGAGTTGGAAACCTTTTACCCTGCTGAGAGCTCCACGGTGGCATCGTTAAAGGACGACAGCAGAGAAAGGCACCCACTAACACTGGTGTATTCATCAGAATTCAGTGTGTATGGAGGATGGAACCTGCCAAAATCAAATAAATGAATAAAAAAATGGCTTGACAAATACGTCATTAAATCTGGCCAGGCTTCCCCACACCTCCCAGGTGTGTTTTAGAAAATCTGGTAAAATCCTGAACCTGAATTTCTTTGAGTTGGACTATTGTTGTTATTTGTCCTTTTTCAATCACAGTGGGGACTTTCACACTTTCACTGTCAGACAGATTTCACCATACTGTACATTACTATTGCCTTCAGAGTTGGTTGTTAGTGGTTCTTTATGCTTCGGTTTATCAATGGTTTATTCAGTGTTGTTTATTTGGATCACTTTTAGCTCAGGGCTAGTCTCCTGAGAGTCTATATTAACAACACAATAAAAACATCTTCAGAAATGCTATAGGGCACGCATACACACACACAAACTCAATTATGCATTAGAAGATAAACACAACACACATCTGTATACAACTAAAATAATGCACACAATAAGAACTTACATTCCATCAGGTATATTATTGATGTTATTGAAAGGCACATCATTGTATTGAGTTTCATATTTGAATTGTCCTGTAGATGAAGGTCTGTCTGCCCATTTCAGTTTTTATTCTTGGTAATGTGTAATGATTTCTATCCAGTTGTGGAGAGTAACTAATTACATTTACTTAAGTGCTGTACTTAAGTAAAAAATTGAAGGTACTTGTATTTTACTTGATTATTTCCATTTTCTGCTAATTTTTTGATTTAATAATTTGCATTATTTATTACAACTACATGTATCCCATGTGTGGTTATTAACCATAAACCAGAATTGACTGACAATTTTGTCTTGTGATTCTAGGACAGGGATCTTTTTAGCTGGACCGCTGAGGACCAGCCCTACAAACGCAAAAGTCTGTCACTGACTGACTGAGTGATGAAGTGACATGATTGGTGCCGACCAATCAAGTGTTGGAGTTTCCTCATTGACCATTGCTCTTTCAAAATGAAAAGACGGGAACATGGGACTCGTCCATCTGAAGAAACTTGGACCAAGTTGTCAAACAAGGCGATCTAGTTCTAAAATGAGACGAGATTCAGCAGTGGCATAGCCTATTTCTTGCGGAATAACAAAATGTTTATGAGCAGGCCGCCATGTTGTTTCGTGTTTGCAATGGCAAGCAGAAAACCAGGGACCAATCAGGTGCATTCAACGATTGCGTACGTCACTGCTTGAACAGCCAGTTGAGTGGAGCAACGCGTTTTGGACTGAAAACACTTAATATTTATAATATCTTATTGTTCAACACAGACCATTTTGGTAGAATATGACAATAGAAATTATTTTGTTTTACTTTTGTACGGCACTTTGTAGGCGGACGTTTTACTGTCATCCGGTAGTTGCTTTCAGTCCAAAATGGTGGAAGTCTAGCTTTGCTACTGGGCGCTGATGTTGCAATGGAACGAACAATTGACTTTCTCCTCTTGGCAATATAGGTTCTTTGCCCTGGTGTCCTCGCCAGACCTGGTGGACATGTGCCACTGGATTTAACATTATAGACATAACCACTGACTATTTGTACAACAATTTAGCCACAGATTCACAGACTGACCATACACGGTCCAGCCATATACTCAGTTTTGACACAGAGGAGTGCAAAGTGCTGACTTGTGCTAATCTGAAGATACAGGAGCTAGTATAACAATTTTCTGTCTGTTAAAGCAGAAAAATGACAAAGCAGATTCAGTGCATGTCTCTGCCTCAGTTAGAAACACTGCAGGTCACAGGTAATTATGTTTTCAGAAAATCTGGGGCTTTAGGTTCCTTCCATGTTGCTTCCTCACAGGATGGCCATACGCTGACAATAACAAAGAACAGGAAAAATCTCTGCGGAGCTTTGTTCCCACTCAAAAATGTGTATACTCAACAAATTTTGGAGAGGACACTTAGCTTGAACAACTGGAAATGATGACTTCTAGCCGCTCTGCATTTTGATAAATTGAAATATGAATGCGTACTCAGATAGGTCAAATGATCAACATTTCCCATATACACGTCCCTCTCGAGAAAGCGTGTCATTTACGCCTCAAGTTCCAGGACTACGGGAGTCTTGCGGCTTCGGAAAATACATCCTTGAATATTGTTATTTGCAGTGTTTATTCACTTTCACAAAATCCACTCCTATCTATGGAAAATACTAGTGAGGCAACTAGTATATCTGCATCTCCAGTATGAGGTGGAGAGAAGACTTTGTGTATGATTGGAGATGATTGCTTATTTAAAAAATGACTGATATCAACAGCTGATGTTTACTCTGATAGACTAGAAAGTGTTGTGCTGTCAAACTCATTGTAACTTTGTAGCAATGGTTCTCAGCATGAGGACGTTCAGGGCTCCATTTTCCTGAAACACGACTCAGGCACAAACAGGCATGACCAGAATATCTTTTTCTATCCCATTTAAAATAATTCATGAAGGTATCCAGCTGTGCCTAAAGTAAACAGGATTTTGGAGGTGCGAGTGTGAACATGATCCACTAAAGACATGAGGGGTGTTTCTGCCTCCCCAATCTGCAGATATTAGTGCATTTTTTATTTATTTTCTTCATTTAATTATTACCTCTTGCCATCATCTGCTCCTACAGAATCATCAACACAGTCTCACAGCAGCTTGTGAAATAATCACGAAATTTAATCTATCTATCTAATCTATCTGATTTGTGTACATAGAGACGGATTTCCCTTATTTTCGTGACGCTCTGCACGACTTTCAACAACGTATTTTTAGTGCGTTTTCCTACGAATGTCCAGCAACACATGACGCACGTGTCAATTTCCACTCCAGTCTTTTCAAAATAGAACTACTTAGTTAGATTTAGGAAAATATGGACTTGGTTAGGCTTAGGCAACAAAACTACTTAGTTAGGTTTAGGAAACGGTTCAGTTTGGGTTTAAATAACACCAATAGTGGTGCAACTTAAGTTACTTGACAAAAACTACTTAGGTAGCTTTAGGAAAAGATCGTGATTTGGGTTTAAATAACTCCTGAAGTGCTGTAACTAAGTGCGGAAGTTACGTGACAAATAAATCAACTTTGACTTGTGGTGTCACACGGGACACGAACACTGGTCTCCTTGGCAAAAGCCCTGTGTTTTTTGCCCCTCTTTATAGTTCCCGGTTCACAATTATGTGGATTATATATGAATTGATTTCATGCTGACCGTCACAATAAAAATGTGAAATTTGTGTCTATGTACACAAATCAATACATTCAATATCATGACTATTTCATGAACTGCTGTGTGACTGAGCTGGAACCCTGCACCCCAAGGTTTGTTCTTCACTCCCCAGCAGCAGCTCTGAGCCTGTATTTAATTACCAGTCAGGTCAGGTCTTATATTAACGGGTCAGGTCCGGAATTGATTTAGAGATAACTGCAGGTGACAGATCGGATCCTGTTCAGCTTTTTGTTTTGGGGACTCTGAACTCTGCTCTGGAAATTAAAAGAAAAGATAAACAGAATCTCACGTGTGTGGAAATTATTTTAAAATATTTTCATTTTGTTCATGGCATACAGGAAGGATTATTTTCTGGTGTTACTGATTATGGATATGCCTCCATGCGAATAAAGAGAACTGCAAATATTTATAAAAATGACTGCAAGTCAAAAATGCTGTTTGACATGACAGAAGAATATTTTTTGACTCTCCAGAGGAAGCAGACTTTGGACTTTTGCTCATGATAAAAATGTTCGTCCAGATTTGAAAGAACTGTGGACTGCGTGATTTTACTGTTAAACTGTGAGTGAAAGCTTTCCAGGCTGACTTTTAGAAAGAAAACAGAACAGTATAGATCCTGACCGATCCAGTCGCTGTGTCTGGAGATTTAAATTATTAATGCAGTTACAGCTGCTGTGCCATGAATGCAAAAAATTACATGCAGCCCCTCTCTCAAATCAGGAACTGTAGAAGAAACACAAATATCATTGCTGCTGCTGTGAAAAGATATAACACTCTACAAGTCATCAAACAGAGCATCAGTGCTGAAGTTTCTGCAGAACTCCAGGTCACCAGATTACACTGGTGGATGAAATTAATGATATACTGAGAAGTTAAGGATTGTGATTCAGGCTCTGTCTCTCACTCTGCCCAAACAAATCTCAAACTAGAATTATCGCCTCACGGTTATATGCCTCCGCCAACCAGTCAAGTTGCAGTTTACATCCATGTCTGTCTAAAATGTCAACACTTTATAATTTTACCCTGTTAGACATGTGTGAAGTTGTCTCAATTAGCATATGAATTCTTCAGTTATGTTTTGTGAGGTCACAGTGACCTTCAACTTTGACTACTAAATTCTAATCAGTTCATCCTTGAGTCCAAGTGGATGTCTGTGCCAAATTTGAAGAAGTTCCCTCAAGGCGTGAGGCGTGTCTGATATATCACTTTCATGAGAATGGGACAGTTATGAGGTCACAGTGATCTTGACCTTGATGCCAAATTTGAAGAAATTTGCTCAAGGCATTCCCAAGATATAACGAGAATAGGACTAATGTGAGGTCACAGTGACCTTGACCTTTGACCACCAAAATCTAATCAGTTCATCCTTGAGTCCAAGCGGATGTTTCTGGGAAATTTGAAGAAATTCCCTCCAGGCCTTCCTGAGTTTAACATGGTACGGCAACTGGATTCTCGCGAAAATCGCAAGATCAAATGTCACACTAAAATCCATCTTGTCAGGCTCCAAGTAATGCGTTTGTGTCCGGCTCACCAGATAATGGACCAATCAGCATCCAGTGAGGAGCTACGGCTTAGGTATGTGTGAGACCCGGTGAGACCATAGCTTGAGAGGACGTGGAAGGCGGCTGTTTGTTCTAAACAACAATGGCGTCCCCTGAAGAGTTTAGCGTAGATGCCGCAATAGCATTAGTTGAAAGAAGAGCAAAGTAGGGCACTGAACGTGAAAAGTTTGGCAATGTTTTCGCCTTCAGATAGTTCTGCTTTCCATTGACAGATGGTTCATCCAATCACCTGCCGAGTATTATTGCCTGCTCTTTTCCAAACAGTTTTCAATGACAGCTTTCAGATGGTCCTGTGAAACAAACCATCTGACAGGGTCAGGTTATCTTGAGATATTGCGCTCACAAGAATGGTACGGACGTACCAACGGACGGACGGACAACCCACAAACATAATATCTCCAGCCACGGCTTTCGCCGGTGTGAAAGCATAAAAACAAATAGTTTGAGGAACACCAGGGAGCTGAGTGATTAATTGAAACAAATGAATAAGACAAGGTGTAATGTAGTCCCAGTTGCTGAAGACCTGAAGTATTAATTTAAAGCTAGAGTCGGTAATGCTGAGAAACTAGCAAGAGTACACTAGATTTTAAATATGATGCAACGGAAAAACCCAGTTCAGTGTTGCCAACTCTTTCCCAATGAAAGTAGCTAGCAGCACTAGCTCCAAAAGTCCCTAAATCTAGCGAGAAAGTCGCCAAGTCATCAAACACTGACAGTCCATTAACACCTCCCTCCAAAGCCACTCCCCCAAAAATATCATGATGAAGGTAAACAACAAAACATGTGTTTAGTACTCACAGCTGTCAAGCTAGCAGCTTGTGGAAGATTCCCGTGACGCGCAATGAGTTCACAGGCAGAGTGCAATCAGGTAGGCAGGCCGTTCAATCATTTGGATGATTGGACAGGTTTATAACAGTTCTGCGACAGCCACAGATAGACTTTTTTTTTTGTCAGAGCATTTGATTTATTGATTGCTGTCAGGATGCACTACTAACCCTACCTTATAAGGGTTAATCACTTCAGTCACCATTAGACCCATTTATACTAGCACCAACCTGGGATTGAATCATGGCTTTGTGTCAGCATACAATGTGTATTAAGGCTTTTTTATTTAGCTTCCAGATCATTTAGACCAGAAGCTAGTTATGAATCAGCCAATTACAAACAAAAGAACTGTTTTTGCTCATAAACTGTGGACTTATTTATCTTTACTCCAAGTCTTTCTAGTGTTGGGACGCAGCCCAGGGTGGATTCTGCTCCCGTCTGACCTCCAAACACAGCCAGTTTGATTAGTCATGCCTGTCTGCTCAAGGCCGACCGGGCCATGAGTCATTTGGACATAAATAACTTCTCTGCTTAACTTCCTGTGGACTTGAATTACAAACTATCAAAAAGTTATATTTCACTCTGAATTGAAATGTAAATAATGACTTGTTCAATGAACTAGGGAGGAATTATGTAAGACAAACATGTTTTTTTCTCTCTCACAAATACTGAGACACACACACACACACATTGTTGCCTAGATGTATGCATACACACTTTACGTTGATTATTTTAATTAAAGAGGGTCCAAATAGATGTCTTAACAAGCTCACATGTTTAATAATGTTTTACAGCTCCACCAATTGGAAGGTCGGTGGTTCGATCCCCGGCTCCTCCAGTCCACATGTCGAAGTGGCTGTGCCATCAGTGTATCCTGATGGGCGGGTTGGCACTTTGCATGATGGCAGCCTCTGCCAACAATGTAGGAACGTGTACTGTATGTGAATGGGTGAGTGCTGACATGTAGTGTAGAGCGCTTTCAGTGGTCGGAAGACTCGAAAGGCGCTATATAAATGCAAGTCCTTTTAGCATTTGAGGTACAGCAACCTTTTTGGTTAGTCTTTCCAACAATCACCAACTCTGATTTGGTCGAGTTAGATGTGAAAATATGTTGGAGCTACACAGGTGGAGGCAGACCATTAAATTAGCAAAAATAAAATGACAAACATCGCCCAAAAAACTGTCCAAAAAAAACAACCGGTGATGTATTCAGTCAATCGCCGATAGCGGATTCGTCCAATCGGCAAAACCCTAGCAGATACATGCAATATTTTTCACTTATGGAAATGGCCTTGGCAGAGGTCTGCGCTCTATGTGTGCTTCTACTTTAAACATGAATCCATGCATGTTCAGGCAGGTTTTCAACAGGTCCATTTCGGATCAGGTCAAAAGACCTCTAGTTCAGAATGGATTGTAGCCTTACCTCCGTCTCTCTCTCTCTTGCACTCCCATATATTGTTTATTCTGACCTTCCTCAATCTGCCCAGGCATCATTAGTTGTGGGACTTCTTCTTTACCATCCACGCCATCAATAATTGAACCTGTGTTGTTGGATTCTTCAGTTTTCAGATGTGGGCTGAGCCACACAATGATGGGCAACATTATACTTTGGATACTATTTTATTTAAAGAGCTGCTGATGCACATAGTACTAGACACTAATACGTACTTCCTCTGTGTAGGTTTGTTTCTTAAAAGAGGACATATTGCTAATTTAAACAGGAGCACCTTTTCATTACTAAGTGCACTTGAAAGTGTAGTTTCATGAGATAACAACATCACTGTTCAATGAAATAAAAATACATGTAAGTCCGAAAAGGACATTATACTTTGCTAAAAATGGTTTGGACTGATGGTTACAATATTTCAAAATCAGAATCACCTGAATTGGCCAAGTATGTGCACCACTGTTAAAATAACAAATTATAGCATTACTAATAATTAGTAAACATCATTAATTATCATTTTGTTGTTAACAGTAAAATAACTATTAACTAGGTCTAATTAATTATCAATTTACCATTTATAAATGGTTATTATAAAGTGTTACCAATTAGTTTTGCTGATGTGCTATTAAAGGATGCAGATGTGCTAAAGGAGGACAAGTCAATAACTGTTTACACCAGAATAATTGTTATATTGTATAGTAACCACTAATTACCAGCCACGACAGTGCCGCTGTTATTGTGTTTACCTTGTGAGTCTATGTGAGTCATCATGGCAAGATGTGGTCCTGGAGACACCTACTGTAGCAGGAACTACCACATAAGCGGTTTTGAGTACTTTGACAGGTGTTTATATTTCTGTCTGTCTGCAGACAGATCTTGTCACCCTGATAGCGTCACAACTGTGCAAGATAATAATAACAATAATAATAATATATTCGATTTCTATAGCGCTTTTCCGGAGCTCAAAGACGCTTAACAATAGGGCAAGGGGCGGTGTGAGACAAACATCAGACAAACGACATAGACAGGCGCACACACTCGTACACACAATCAGACCAAGGGGTGGGGGGGGGGCTAGGAGAAGGCAGAGGAGAAGAGATGGGTTTTGAGGCGGGACTGAAATAGGGAGAGGGAGTCAGAGTCTCTAATGAGTTGTGGGAGGGAGTTCCAGAGCCTGGGAGCTGCCCTGGAGAATGCTCTGTCCCCAAAACTGCGGAGTTTGGACTTGGGGGTGGAGAGTAGACCAGCTGAGGTGGATCTGAGGGACCGTGAGGGTTGGTAGGGGGAGAGGAGGTTAGAGAGGTAGGGGGGAGCCAGGTGGTGCAGGGATTTGTAGGTGAGGGTGAGGATTTTGAAGGTGATCCGATGGGAAACAGGGAGCCAGTGGAGGTCTTTGAGGACTGGGGTGATGTGGTGCCAGGATTTTGTGTGAGTCAGGAGTCGGGCGGCGGCGTTCTGGACCAGTTGAAGTTTGTTGATGGAGGTGGTGTTGAGTCCGTACAGAAGGGAGTTGCAGTAGTCAAGGCGGGAGGAGATGAAGGCGTGGATGAGCTTCTCGGCAGCGGGGGGTGTGAGGGAGGGTCTGAGTTTGGCGATATTGCGGAGGTGGAAGAAGGAGGTTTTGACGACATGGCGGATGTGGGGCTCAAGGGAGAGAGTGGGGTCGAAGATTACGCCAAGGTTGCGTGCCTGGGGGGAGGGGGAAACGGTGGTGCCATCAATGGTGAGTGTGGGGTTGTTGAGTTTGCTGAGGGTAGATTTGGAGCCGTATGAGGAGGAGTTCAGTTTTATTGCTGTTTAGTTTGAGGAAATTTTGTTGCATCCAGGTTTGTATTGCAGAGAGGCAGGAGTTGATATGGGAGATGCAGTCACAACACTTTACAGATGTATTACTTGAGATCAAAATGAAGGCTGAGTTCGAAGACAGCTGTGGTCCGAGCAAGGGAGCCGGAAGTAGGGGGGTAGGAAATGGGGAAATGCCCCCCCCCCCCTACTTTACGCCCCTGGCCTGAATTGGTGTGGCAGCTGGTGTGTTCCCATCACAAGATGGGCTCTCGTTAAAAGATGCTACTAAATGTTATTGAAAAGGGAAAAAAGCACATTCAAAACATGTGTTAAGAGAACAATGGCAAATGCTTCCATGCATTTATCATCATTACTTGTTGGAAAATGAAAGTTGTGAAAAAGACAAGTCTGAATGTCCATATAATAACTGTATATGGGTGTTATTTGCATGAACAGTTAAAATCAATATTCTCTTCATCAACGCATGGATATGATTCATCTTTATCTTGTGCAGTTACAGCTCTTATCACCACTTTCATTTTTTATGTTTTCATCTTCAGCAGGGAGACAAAAGAAGCAGTGTCTTCTCAGTGAGTAAACAGAATAAAAACGGAACATCGTAACCTTAGAATAACAAGTTTCCAGCTAACATTTTGGGCAGAAATGCTGCCATTCAAGTGGTGCGAGAGGAGATTCACAGATGTTCATTCAAGAGGGGGTAACACTTTATAATAACCGTCATTTATAATGGTAAATTGGTAGTTAATTAAACTTAGTTAATAGTTTTTTTTACCGTTAACAAACAAATAAATGATAATTAATAATGTATACTAATTTTATGTTTATTTGTTACTGATTAAGTTATTATTAGTAATTTTTAAAGAAATTGTTTGTAAAACATCTATAAACTTTACATCGATAGACCGACCAGATATTTGTACCACTTTGTTAGTGGTTAATAATTGGTTTGTAAACCGTCTATAAACATTATTTGGATGGCTATTATAAATTGCAACTTATGATTATAATACCTTGTTAAATGGTTAATAAATACTTTGTAAAGCATCTATAAACATTATTTAGAGAGATGTTTGTAACACTTTGTTAATGATTAATAATTGGTTTGTAAACCTAATTTGGATGGCTATTATAAAGTTGCAAATGATGATTATTATACTTTGTTAAATGGTTTTGTAAAGCGTCTATAAACTATATTTAGATAGATAGTTAATACTTCGTCAAAGTTAATCATTGGTTTTTTGTCCATCTATCTATGTAATGTTTATAGATGTTTAACAAACACTTTCTTAAAGGTTTACAAAACATTTGATAATCACTAACAAATACCTAATATAGTATATAAATAGTTACAATGCGTGCAACAATAAACTGTTAATAAATAGTTTACTAGTGTAATCAGAACTAAATTGTTATTGTCTCTTAATCATACTTATTAAATTATTTCTACATATATATAATGCAATGACATTACATGTATCATATTAACAACAATGAATAATAAAAAGTTGTTTTATTTAGTAGAAAATAGTACATTTTAATTACATCATTAGCTTATCGACCTTTACCATAAAAGGACAACTGAACCGTTGGGTAGAGCATGTTTTTAGAAAATGATTAAACTTTTTATTTTAGTATCAAGTAATTACATAATTCTTTTCATACCTCTAACACTATGACATGTCGAAAGAATATGCATACCTTTAAAAATGACATCAGAGTCCTGATGTCCGGAGTGACTTTTGTGTTGCTAACTTCCTGTAAGGAGGCAAACTGAAAAGGCATGCTATTTTAAGACACAGTGACATCTAGTGGATTTTTTTAGCGTAACATACCTAAACTGAGTGGTGGAGACGGCTCAATCAGGTTGAGTTATGTTCAACACATTTTTCAATAAGATATAGTGACAAAACGGTCAAGCAGAACATTGATTACGTAATGTAATATCATGGAATGAGTGTCCTTTGCTAAACAGCATGAAAGCACCCTTTTTTGTCTTCTGTAACACTTAAACAGAGACATTTAAACAGACAACAGCTTTTTAAACTCCACTGCTCTATAACATGACAGTTTGCTGTTTCTCTGCTGAAGGTGGAAATCAGCCGCTTCTCAGAGTAGGAGGGAAGAAAAAAAGAGGAAAGAAAAGTAAACCCAGGTGAAGAACAAATATGTTCCACAAAATGGAGGGCAGAAAATGTCAAGCTGGTTAGTGATGCTGCATTCCCGCTGCAAGTATAAAAGTGGAGTCTGCAAAAACACATAAAATCCCTATACAGAGTTTAGCCTGCAGTCTGGTCACACTGCTGTCTGTAAATGCGTAGGCTGAAAACAGATGATGCTCCCAACTGTGTGCATAGATTAATAAACTAAATCCTCATTTAATTACAATATCTAAATAAGTTATTGTATTCAATATGTCTGTTTAAATTGTTAATTGTAAGGAAAGGGGAATTTTCCCTTCTGTAGTCAAATCTAAACTCATCATACCAATAGCTCACGTATAAGATAATTTTATAGGATACAGACCCAGTTCCACAAGGGAGGGATAAACTTGGTTCCTATTTTCTGAGCCAGGGATCTAGACTGGAGGGATTTTGCAGCTATGGCATTTACAGAAATATGCTTTTTTTTGCACATTTTAAGATGCAAACCTGACCGTTGGAGATACAGAGCAAGCTTCAATAGGCTAGAAAAAGACACAATTATTAACTTTACAAAACACTGAGGAGGATGACATGCCTAGAAAGCTGTATTTTTGTATCCAGCAGGAATGTCAAAGGTTGATTAATTAACAGGATTAAGTGTTTGCTTTTGTTTCTTTTACCCACCATTAACGGTCATCAAAATGATGGTTAAGCCTCCTAAAGGTGTACCTGACACACATATGTGTTAGGAAGAGAGAAATACTACAGCAAGGAGCTATTGTAATGGTTCTCATTACTATAACAGTACATATTATACAGCCATAACAGTACCAATAGAGTGCTACAGCAATGAGTCCTAAATGACAGAAATTAGGTAGCAATTTAGCACTTCCGGTTCCCTCGTCTGAAAGTCGAGGTAACCGTAAGTTTTATTTTGAAAAGACTGGAGCGAGAAATTGACACGTGCGTCACGTGTTGCTGGACATTCAAGGGAAAAAGCACAGGTTCGCATCGATGTACACGAATGAAATAGATAAAATTTTGTGACTATTTCAAAAACTGCCGTGAAACTGTGTTGTTATTTTACGTAATAAACACACTTATTTGAACCCAAACCAAGATATTTTTGTAAACTTAACCAGGTAGTTTTGTTGCGCCAAAAACCCCAAAACTAAGTAAACCTACATTGGATGTTTATTTTAAAAAGAGATTGTATGCATGTAACGAGCGGTAACTGTACGTTTCCTATGAACATGGAAGTTTATTTTCACTCTGCATATAACAAGTGAAAAGTGACACGCCGTCCCTGACACGTGAATGAATATGAATATCTTTAATTCACAGAAGGATATAGGAGGAGTACAGTGTATGCATTTTAGATTATGTGTATTGCAAACTAACCCGCTGCTTTTGTCCACTGGGCCTAGCAGATGTCAGAGGCATAACAATTGAGCCATTTAGTTGATATGTTTGTCCAAAGCGCCTTTCGATGGCATTTGTGCATACATTTGTAGCACATACGGCCCCGGTGGGAGATGAAGTCCTAAGTCTGGCAGAGTTAGTGACACGCTTCATTAATTCAGCTCTACAGGACCAAATAACTTTCCTACTTCTGCTATCCTCATTGGCCAAGAACTCAATCAGCAGTTGTTTTATGCCAGCGTAACATAACAAACACCATCTATGTCCCTTCCACCCAGCCAAAACCACTTCCCTCATGTGGAAAAGAGGAGCATTATGTCAAGCTTTTGTGATTCTAAATTCTTGACATATCAAGTACACTTTATTTTGCGTACACACCAAGGTATTTTCAGGACACTGGGAATGCAGTTGTAACCCTAATAATAAAGGTTATACAATATATTAAAGGTAGTAGGGAATATACCAGGTGTTATATTTACTATGGGTAGAAATTCAGAAAATACTAGGATCGACTACGGAGCCAGAATGATTCAAACAATACACCAGAATCAACACTCAGACACAGCATCTCCTTCTGATGGAGAAACTTCTCCTTTTAATGAAAAGTTATGAAGGAATATAGAAAAATAAACATTTATATAAACAACAATTATTATAAAAAAAATAATAAATAAATCAAATTCTTATTTACCTATAAGTTTCTAGATTCAGGATTCAATTAGACCCCCAATTCTTTCAGTTACTTTAGTCACTGTTGTGAACTCAGTCCTTGTCCTTGTCACCTATCACCCAGAACTAGCTGATAGTTCTGTTCATACCACTGTGGAAGCGGCCATTGTTTGCCCTACCACACTGTAGAATGCGTTGGATGTGTGTGTGCTGGAACAAAGTCCTCAAAGTTCGGGGTTTCGATCTTCTGCATGCAATGGAGTCTCTAGTTCCACTCCTTTGGGTTGTAGCTCGACTTCAAACTACCAACCGTATCCAGGCTCAAACTCCGGGTAAATCCAAAAAAACCTGACCAATGCTGATTATGCAGATAGGAAGTGAAACCCTTTTGTGCAGCAGCCTCGTCAACTCGCTACAAAAGAAGTGATACCTAATAGGCTTGCTGAGTTAACCCCTCCAGTTCACATGTAAAACTGTCTAAACCAAATGGAATGTAACATTAATAAAGGAAAATAAATGTTTATCTTCTCAGATCAAGTCTGTATATTTTCCCTCAATGTGCATCTATCACAACTCTTATCTCCTATTTTTTTTTTTAACATCGACAGGTAACCTAGATAGATAGATAGATAGATAGATAGATAGATAGATAGATAGATAGATAGATAGATAGATAGTAACTTTATTGATCCCGAGGGAAATTCAAGACCTGGGTTACACAGTGGAATTTTCTTTGCTGAAATAACTGCATCAAAAGATTGAATTATCTGACGAGGCATAAGCACATCAGAGCATTATTACTGCCTGTATTTGTGAGATTAACATGTTTCAAGGGGTAAAATTCAAGCGTTGATTCAGGTCCTTGTCTGAAGAAGAGCATTAGCTCAAAACGTCACTTGCGGATTTTCCAACAAATTGCACTTGAGGGAGCTTCAGTGTGCAGACCTTAATTTATGTTTTCATCAGAGTAAGTCCTTCAAATAATGTCCACAGAAATATGTATATGATAGACTGACTGCCTGTCTACCGGCCTATTGCAGGCCTTATTACATGACAAAATGTGTGTTTGTGTGTTTGAGGGAGTGGAGCATGAGAGATGAAAGAGAAACTTTAAGAGAAAGAGACAGCCATCAACAGCAGTTAAATTGAGATCTCACATTATGCCTCGTCCTCATGCGCAAAATCGGAGTTGTCCTTGTTTCCCTCACAAAAGAACAGGGTACGAGGCTCTCCTTGACAAAACAATATCACACTTCTTTCTTTTCAGTTTCACATTTCCTCTGATCAGGAGGACTTCTAAACCGCCAAACTCCTGGACTTCAGTAATTGCCTCGGGTTGTGTAGTTCTCTCATCAATGGGACAAGTAAGACTATTGTCTGATTTTAATGAGATGTCCCTCATCAATGCGTTCTCACTCTCCAAGTCGTCAAATATGGCAGCTCGGTCAGTCAATGTTGCTTGTTTGGGGTTGTTAAAGGGGAGGGGGAACATTTTCAGACTCGTCGTTAAAAGTTTTATCACCTCCTGTAGGATCATCTCCTGACCACTCGAGTGTCAAAACCGGCAATTTCCATATGATTGATCAAGCCCCCCGGCTAAACATGATACCAGAGCATCCCGGGGTTGAAGAGTCCTAAGGCCGTAAAACAAAGGGCCATTGACTTACGAATGCTATTTTCTCCTCATCCTAGCATGTGAGGGAACAAGCAAAAGACAAATCCTGTTTGTCAGGGATATTCACCATCCTTTGGCTACACCGTTAACAAACAAATAAATGATAATTAATAATGTATACTAATTTTATGTTTATTTGTTACTGATTAAGTTATTATTAGTAATTTTTAAAGAAATTGTTTGTAAAACATCTATAAACTTTACATCGATAGACCGACCAGATATTTGTACCACTTTGTTAGTGGTTAATAATTGGTTTGT
This sequence comes from Sebastolobus alascanus, assembly GCA_916701645.2. Lineage (NCBI taxonomy): Eukaryota > Metazoa > Chordata > Actinopteri > Perciformes > Sebastidae > Sebastolobus > Sebastolobus alascanus. Next base: position 1,136,809 of record CAKAOJ020000270.1, read on the forward strand.
AAACCGTCTATAAACATTATTTGGATGGCTATTATAAATTGCAACTTATGATTATAATACCTTGTTAAATGGTTAATAAATACTTTGTAAAGCATCTATAAACATTATTTAGAGAGATGTTTGTAACACTTTGTTAATGATTAATAATTGGTTTGTAAACCTAATTTGGATGGCTATTATAAAGTTGCAAATGATGATTATTATACTTTGTTAAATGGTTTTGTAAAGCGTCTATAAACTATATTTAGATAGATAGTTAATACTTCGTCAAAGTTAATCATTGGTTTTTTGTCCATCTATCTATGTAATGTTTATAGATGTTTAACAAACACTTTCTTAAAGGTTTACAAAACATTTGATAATCACTAACAAATACCTAATATAGTATATAAATAGTTACAATGCGTGCAACAATAAACTGTTAATAAATAGTTTACTAGTGTAATCAGAACTAAATTGTTATTGTCTCTTAATCATACTTATTAAATTATTTCTACATATATATAATGCAATGACATTACATGTATCATATTAACAACAATGAATAATAAAAAGTTGTTTTATTTAGTAGAAAATAGTACATTTTAATTACATCATTAGCTTATCGACCTTTACCATAAAAGGACAACTGAACCGTTGGGTAGAGCATGTTTTTAGAAAATGATTAAACTTTTTATTTTAGTATCAAGTAATTACATAATTCTTTTCATACCTCTAACACTATGACATGTCGAAAGAATATGCATACCTTTAAAAATGACATCAGAGTCCTGATGTCCGGAGTGACTTTTGTGTTGCTAACTTCCTGTAAGGAGGCAAACTGAAAAGGCATGCTATTTTAAGACACAGTGACATCTAGTGGATTTTTTTAGCGTAACATACCTAAACTGAGTGGTGGAGACGGCTCAATCAGGTTGAGTTATGTTCAACACATTTTTCAATAAGATATAGTGACAAAACGGTCAAGCAGAACATTGATTACGTAATGTAATATCATGGAATGAGTGTCCTTTGCTAAACAGCATGAAAGCACCCTTTTTTGTCTTCTGTAACACTTAAACAGAGACATTTAAACAGACAACAGCTTTTTAAACTCCACTGCTCTATAACATGACAGTTTGCTGTTTCTCTGCTGAAGGTGGAAATCAGCCGCTTCTCAGAGTAGGAGGGAAGAAAAAAAGAGGAAAGAAAAGTAAACCCAGGTGAAGAACAAATATGTTCCACAAAATGGAGGGCAGAAAATGTCAAGCTGGTTAGTGATGCTGCATTCCCGCTGCAAGTATAAAAGTGGAGTCTGCAAAAACACATAAAATCCCTATACAGAGTTTAGCCTGCAGTCTGGTCACACTGCTGTCTGTAAATGCGTAGGCTGAAAACAGATGATGCTCCCAACTGTGTGCATAGATTAATAAACTAAATCCTCATTTAATTACAATATCTAAATAAGTTATTGTATTCAATATGTCTGTTTAAATTGTTAATTGTAAGGAAAGGGGAATTTTCCCTTCTGTAGTCAAATCTAAACTCATCATACCAATAGCTCACGTATAAGATAATTTTATAGGATACAGACCCAGTTCCACAAGGGAGGGATAAACTTGGTTCCTATTTTCTGAGCCAGGGATCTAGACTGGAGGGATTTTGCAGCTATGGCATTTACAGAAATATGCTTTTTTTTGCACATTTTAAGATGCAAACCTGACCGTTGGAGATACAGAGCAAGCTTCAATAGGCTAGAAAAAGACACAATTATTAACTTTACAAAACACTGAGGAGGATGACATGCCTAGAAAGCTGTATTTTTGTATCCAGCAGGAATGTCAAAGGTTGATTAATTAACAGGATTAAGTGTTTGCTTTTGTTTCTTTTACCCACCATTAACGGTCATCAAAATGATGGTTAAGCCTCCTAAAGGTGTACCTGACACACATATGTGTTAGGAAGAGAGAAATACTACAGCAAGGAGCTATTGTAATGGTTCTCATTACTATAACAGTACATATTATACAGCCATAACAGTACCAATAGAGTGCTACAGCAATGAGTCCTAAATGACAGAAATTAGGTAGCAATTTAGCACTTCCGGTTCCCTCGTCTGAAAGTCGAGGTAACCGTAAGTTTTATTTTGAAAAGACTGGAGCGAGAAATTGACACGTGCGTCACGTGTTGCTGGACATTCAAGGGAAAAAGCACAGGTTCGCATCGATGTACACGAATGAAATAGATAAAATTTTGTGACTATTTCAAAAACTGCCGTGAAACTGTGTTGTTATTTTACGTAATAAACACACTTATTTGAACCCAAACCAAGATATTTTTGTAAACTTAACCAGGTAGTTTTGTTGCGCCAAAAACCCCAAAACTAAGTAAACCTACATTGGATGTTTATTTTAAAAAGAGATTGTATGCATGTAACGAGCGGTAACTGTACGTTTCCTATGAACATGGAAGTTTATTTTCACTCTGCATATAACAAGTGAAAAGTGACACGCCGTCCCTGACACGTGAATGAATATGAATATCTTTAATTCACAGAAGGATATAGGAGGAGTACAGTGTATGCATTTTAGATTATGTGTATTGCAAACTAACCCGCTGCTTTTGTCCACTGGGCCTAGCAGATGTCAGAGGCATAACAATTGAGCCATTTAGTTGATATGTTTGTCCAAAGCGCCTTTCGATGGCATTTGTGCATACATTTGTAGCACATACGGCCCCGGTGGGAGATGAAGTCCTAAGTCTGGCAGAGTTAGTGACACGCTTCATTAATTCAGCTCTACAGGACCAAATAACTTTCCTACTTCTGCTATCCTCATTGGCCAAGAACTCAATCAGCAGTTGTTTTATGCCAGCGTAACATAACAAACACCATCTATGTCCCTTCCACCCAGCCAAAACCACTTCCCTCATGTGGAAAAGAGGAGCATTATGTCAAGCTTTTGTGATTCTAAATTCTTGACATATCAAGTACACTTTATTTTGCGTACACACCAAGGTATTTTCAGGACACTGGGAATGCAGTTGTAACCCTAATAATAAAGGTTATACAATATATTAAAGGTAGTAGGGAATATACCAGGTGTTATATTTACTATGGGTAGAAATTCAGAAAATACTAGGATCGACTACGGAGCCAGAATGATTCAAACAATACACCAGAATCAACACTCAGACACAGCATCTCCTTCTGATGGAGAAACTTCTCCTTTTAATGAAAAGTTATGAAGGAATATAGAAAAATAAACATTTATATAAACAACAATTATTATAAAAAAAATAATAAATAAATCAAATTCTTATTTACCTATAAGTTTCTAGATTCAGGATTCAATTAGACCCCCAATTCTTTCAGTTACTTTAGTCACTGTTGTGAACTCAGTCCTTGTCCTTGTCACCTATCACCCAGAACTAGCTGATAGTTCTGTTCATACCACTGTGGAAGCGGCCATTGTTTGCCCTACCACACTGTGGAATGCGTTGGATGTGTGTGTGCTGGAACAAAGTCCTCAAAGTTCGGGGTTTCGATCTTCTGCATGCAATTGAGTCTCTAGTTCCACTCCTTTGGGTTGTAGCTCGACTTCAAACTACCAACCGTATCCAGGCTCAAACTCCGGGTAAATCCAAAAAAACCTGACCAATGCTGATTATGCAGATAGGAAGTGAAACCCTTTTGTGCAGCAGCCTCGTCAACTCGCTACAAAAGAAGTGATACCTAATAGGCTTGCTGAGTTAACCCCTCCAGTTCACATGTAAAACTGTCTAAACCAAATGGAATGTAACATTAATAAAGGAAAATAAATGTTTATCTTCTCAGATCAAGTCTGTATATTTTCCCTCAATGTGCATCTATCACAACTCTTATCTCCTATTTTTTTTTTTAACATCGACAGGTAACCTAGATAGATAGATAGATAGATAGATAGATAGATAGATAGATAGATAGATAGATAGTAACTTTATTGATCCCGAGGGAAATTCAAGACCTGGGTTACACAGTGGAATTTTCTTTGCTGAAATAACTGCATCAAAAGATTGAATTATCTGACGAGGCATAAGCACATCAGAGCATTATTACTGCCTGCATTTGTGAGATTAACATGTTTCAAGGGGTAAAATTCAAGCGTTGATTCAGGTCCTTGTCTGAAGAAGAGCATTAGCTCAAAACGTCACTTGCGGATTTTCCAACAAATTGCACTTGAGGGAGCTTCAGTGTGCAGACCTTAATTTATGTTTTCATCAGAGTAAGTCCTTCAAATAATGTCCACAGAAATATGTATATGATAGACTGACTACCTGTCTACCGGCCTATTGCAGGCCTTATTACATGACAAAATGTGTGTTTGTGTGTTTGAGGGAGTGGAGCATGAGAGATGAAAGAGAAACTTTAAGAGAAAGAGACAGCCATCAACAGCAGTTAAATTGAGATCTCACATTATGCCTCGTCCTCATGCGCAAAATCGGAGTTGTCCTTGTTTCCCTCACAAAAGAACAGGGTACGAGGCTCTCCTTGACAAAACAATATCACACTTCTTTCTTTTCAGTTTCACATTTCCTCTGATCAGGAGGACTTCTAAACCGCCAAACTCCTGGACTTCAGTAATTGCCTCGGGTTGTGTAGTTCTCTCATCAATGGGACAAGTAAGACTATTGTCTGATTTTAATGAGATGTCCCTCATCAATGCGTTCTCACTCTCCAAGTCGTCAAATATGGCAGCTCGGTCAGTGGCCCTACGCTTCAAACTATGGAGCTCTAGGTACCCCTCTAGCATCAGTTTTGTCTGTGTCAATATCCGCTCGTTACATGCATACACTGTCTTTTCAAAATAAACTTTTGTTCTCCCGAAAGATGATGGTTGTTTAGGTTAAAATAAGGCTATGTTACGTTCACAACGTAAGTTAAGTGACATTACCTAAACTATGAACCCTACATTATGTAACGTTATGTAAGTTACACGTTAGGTTAAGTTACACGATGTTCACATTCACACACAAGGAGAGAGAGACAAGGGCACAATTCACACAGATGGAGAGAGAAATAAGGACACCATTCACACAGAGGGAGAGAGAGATATGAGGACATCATTCACACAGAGGGAGAGAGAGACATGGACACCATTCACACAAAATGGGACAGAGACAAGTACACCTTCCACACAGATGGAGAGAGAGACATGGGCACCATTCACACTGAGGGAGAGAGAGACAAAGACACCCTTCACACATAGGGAGAGAGAGGACACAATTCACACAGAGGGAGAGAAAAAAAAGGGCACCATTCACATAGAGGGAGAGAGACAAGGGCATCATTCACACAAAGGGATAGCGATACATGGACACCATTCACACAGAGGGAGAGAGAGACAAGGACACCATTCACACAGATGGAGAGAGATAGAAGAGCATAAGGACTAAGAGTCAAGGACACCATTCACATAGCAGGACTAAGAGTCAAGGACACCATTCACACAGATTGACAGAGAGACAAGGGCACTATTCACACAGAGGCAGAGAGAGTCAAGGACACCATTCACACAGATGGAGAGTCAAGGACACCATTCGCACAGATGGAGAGAGAGACAAGGACACTATTCACACCGAGGGAGAGAGAGATACAAGGGCATCATTCACACAGAGGGAGAGAAGGATACAAGGGTGCCATTCACACAGAGGGAGAGAGAGACACAAGGACATCATTCACACAGAGGGAGAGAGAGTCAAGGACACCATTCACACAGATGGAGAGTCAAGGACACCATTCGCACGGATGGAGGCAGAGACACAAGGACATCATTCACACAGAGGGAGAGAGAGATAGAAATGACACCATTCACACAGATGGAGAAAGAGACAAGGACATCATTCACACAGAGGGAGAGAGAGAGAGAGAGAAGGACACCATTCACAAATATGGAGAGTCAAGGACAAGGATAAACTAGAGAAGGATGAAGATCCAGATCCAAAATGTCTGGACCGACAGGCAAATGGAGAGACAAATGACGAATGTTCCAGGACAGAGACGCCTCAATATTTAAGGGGGTGCAAGGAGAAGAAAACAGGGAGAGAGAGAGAGAGAGAGAGAGAGAGAGAGAGAGGCAATCAGCTTAGACCTGTGTGTCTTTCTGACTGGATGTCTACCTCATTGTTTGTTAATATAAAACTGTCAGCCATTCTGCCCTGCTTTTGTGTTTCTAGTCCTGTGATGCTTAGAGAGTAGATATATTCACCCTAATTAATATGTAAATGAGGTGACATTTACCACAGGATTGTGTTTATTCAAGTGCTGGCATCTAATGACTACACACATCAAATGCTGCTTTGCGTTTTGTACATCAAATTCCCTTCTCAGTTATATGTAAATTTTAGCGGAGCAGCAAATGAGGCGTCATGAAAATAATGTTGACTAATATCGACTTGTAGATTAAGGCCTGAGCCAATTTGTTACTTTGTTTGTCTGCGTGTTGACAATCACTTGAGAATCAATATGGGTATCCCATGAATACATGAATACACTAACACATACGCATACAAACTCATATGCACAGTTGAACAGATGACCTGCAGACTTAATCAATTGCACACATATACTGTACATCATTGCACTATTGTGTGGGTCCACAAAATCAGCCTCACATTCATTGTCTGTGGAGTAGCTCCAGACTTTTTACCCTACGACATCACAAATTTGAGTTTTATCACTCTAGTTTTTGGATTTGGGAGAGAGTTGTTCATGTTTACTATCGGTCGAACCAGTTGATCGGAGTTTGCGAGTGATTGACAGCTTCTGTTGAATGAAAGCCAATAGGAACGCTCTCTCTCTGAAATGACCTGTGATTGGCCAAAGTCTCTCGACACAGGCTCGATTTTTTAAAGCCTGAAAACAGAGTCATGAGGCGGCGCAGTCTCGTTTTTTCTCAGAACACTTGAATTACAATATGCTGAAAGGTAAATCTTTGCCCAATGATGCCAAAATAATTCTGCCTACCGCATGTTTATGCTTTGGAATTCAGAGCTGCCACATTAAGGACAAAAATGAATGATTTGAACTGCATTATCAGGCAACCACAACATTGAAAAAAGAAAACAAAAGTATAGAAAATGATAGCCACCTGACAGAGGCAACTACTTGATCTAAAAACTAGCTATGGAATGTTTTGGAAAGTGATTTTTGGTAAAATTAAGTATACAGTTTGATGTAAATGTGCTTATACATGCAGAAACACCTGGATGTTTTCAAATTAGAGGCCAGGAGCCAATGTGCATTCATTAAAATACAAACTGTCACTAAGTTGCCTAAAATGTGAACATAACGTATGAGAGGAAGTTAAGTGGTTTCCGCTAATTCATAAAGCATGGCTCATAAAGCACTGTTGAAGCTTTTAACTCATCATTTCGATTGCATGCCCTTTACAACCCAGTCACATATCAAATGTTCCCTAAATAATTCCAGTACATTACATACATACAGACAAAAACAAACTTTAAACATGAAACTTGAGACTATTTGTAATGTCATTGAATGTAAAGGATAATAAAGGTTTCAAAATGATTTTAGTATGGAGGACGGAACCTGTAAAAATAAATAATAAATGAATAAATAAATAAATGACTCAACAAATAAATACATATGTCATTAAAATGCAGTGAACATATTAAAAATGAAATATGTTTATATCTCTGTCCCCCAGCGTGAAATGACACATTTTCCATCCATTGCAGTTTCGCCTTCATGGTCCCATAAAATGTCAAAAATCAACTCTTATGTAACTTGGCACTGTTGGACGAAAGAACTTAACATACCCTTGAAAAGATGTCAGTGCTCACCGATTACTGACTGACTTCTCAAAACGAATCTCATGGGAAACAGTGATGCAACAGGCTTGAAATGAAGAAGACAAAGGAACTCTCTCTCTCTCTCTCTTTGTGTCTTTCTTCCTCCGTCTCTACCAGTCTGTCAGCTGGAAAATGAAAGGCCCTCTGAAGACTCGCCGTGCCATTAAAGTTAACTTAACGTTGACTTTAAGGGAAGAAAAGAAGACCAATTTAGACTTAAAAGTGTAGTCACATCACAAATGCCAAAGACAAATAGATTCTTCATTCGCCGCTTTTTAACTTCACTTGGGAACTTTGCAGCGATAAAACTGTACAGGAAGCTCAGGATATTGTAGCAAAACAGTCCTCATGCAGAATGAGTCTTTTTCACTCACTGAAAACATTGGTTTCTTATGTTTCTCATTCATAGAAGGCCTTGAACTCCTTTCTGCTAATAAAGTGTGGTTGTTTAGATGTCAATGTTTTTTTGCCATCATGGAAAGGCCCTGCATTAAAGGACCAATATGTAATATATTTATTGTAATCAGAGTAATCAAAGATTAAAGCAGCAATGACTAGATTGGAGCATATGATTAAAAAAGTTATATTTATAAAACGGTCAGTAGTGCGTGAGACAGGTCATCTGAAAAAAAATCATGTGCCTCTGTGTCCGTTCACAGATGATGTTATTTTATTCACAGGACTGCTCACACTCTTCTAACATACATACACGACCATTACTCGCTTCCCTCACAGTTCAGCAAACAATGGCTGTATCCGAAACCGCATACTATACTAGTAGTACGTACTGATTAGGCCAAAATGTGGCATGTAGTGTGCAGTATGCAAACAACAGCAAAATCTCCAGTATGCAAAAATACCCAGATGTCGTACTGATTTGGAAAAAATCTCCAGTATGCATCGGACCAGTCTACCTAACCTATACTATATCCCATAATGCAAAGTGCTGGAGCGGTACAGGCTACGGTTACAACAACAGCGGCCAAAAACTGCACGTTTCTTTACATCTTTCGTAACTATTTCATCACTAAATTCACTTCTGAAAATGTCTGAGGCCAGAAATCAACTGTGTCGATTTTGAATATTGCTATTTTTACTTAGATTATATGTCAAATTGAACATTAGCTCCAACGTTTTCAGAGTTTAGAAGCTCCACAAACTGCTGCGACAGCTAGCTAGCGCCTGCCGGGGTCGCTACCTCGCCAGCCAGACGGTCATGCTCACAGACCGCTATGAGCTGCTGGAGCTCTCTAGAGAGCGGTCTGTAGACAAGAGGCTTTTATTTCCTTGTTGACGGATGGTTTGTTTAAATATCACAACTCAAATATCCATTATAAATTAACAGGAACCTGTGTTTATTTTCCTTTTTGGAGTTGAAAAGCTCCACAATCGCCCACGGGCGTAGCTCGCTCGCCAGCCGGCCAGTGACGCTCACAGACCGGCTACAGAGCAGCAGAGAGGCGAGGGAAAGAGCCGCCTCTGACGGGGCAGAGAGATACCTGCTGAGACAACATGACTTTTACTCTAATATCTGTAGGGAGATCAGTCTACTGTTTTGTTGCTGTAACTGAAAAAGCAGTTTGAGTAAATGTTGTGGATCAGTGTTTTATATTTCCCGTCTCCCCTCGTTGATGATCCTGTTTGTCTTACTTCACTATGAGATGTTTGAATAAATTGTTTAAACCTGCAGTATCTTATAAAGTAAAAAAACTTAACATAAACAACAAAATCAAAGTTGTATTTTTTGATAATATTGCAGTAGTGGTATGTGTTCTTTTTTTTTTTTGTCCAGTGCTTTAAGAGCTGGTTTAAAGGCTACAGCCTGGTCTAGCATACTGCAAAATACATCGCTTTAACCGTTGCATCCTGCATACTACTCAGGAACGCAGTACGCAGTATTTACTGTATACTGCATACTGCGTTCGTCAGTAGTAGGTAGTAGGCGGTTTCGAATACAGCTTTTATCTTACAAGCAGCTATGGCGGCCTGTCCGTGGTACGTCGTGGCAGTCATCAGAGGTCCAACATACTACTGCATTTAAAGGAGAATGTAATTACTCAACAAGCAGCAACTGTGCCAATCAACTCACCTGACACTGCTCTCATCAGCCATCCAAAGGTACATATTGTTAGCTGTTGATTGTTTGTCCTTGTTGAACTCTGCATTCAAACTTTTGAAAGACACTATAAAGAAAGCTTGACTCACACTTCAAATAGGTGGATGCTCGTCCTCATGCCTTCCTCGTCCCATATGACCATAAGCCTTTGAATCCTGGCTTGATATGTTAATTAATTTCCTCAAGATATAAAACTTCAAATAGTGGCAAAGACAACAGGTCTGTCATTTTTACGGGACTTTTCCCCTTTCTGGGTGAAAGAGAGCTGAAAAAAAACGAAAAGAAAACTTAAGTCTTATAAAATAAAGCTGAGGGGGGAAATGAATATATATTCAAAAGATTTTAGATTTACTGCAACTTTTTTTCTGCTGAATTAATTATCCATGGGACATTTTTTTTTTCTGGATTGCCTTGAGGTTTTTGGAAGGCGACTGATGTTATGTTTTTTTAATCAGCAGCTACACACTGTTATTGTGAAGTCATTGTATTCAATCTTACTGCCACAGAGAGCCCGTCTTGTCAGCATTCCAATAGTTTATATTCATTTCTTTTTACCATTTCCTCTCTTTGTGATTTATATTCAGCACTAGTGACGCTCATCAGGGACCTCTAACTTTGTCTGCAAATTTATGCCAAAACCGATCCGATATCACAGTATTGTGCAAACGTATCACTGCAGCTCTCCCACCACATCACTTAAAAAATAATGGGCCTCAAGAACGCATTCAAAGCCTACAATCCTCTTTTACTTTTTTTTCTGAGGTTTGTTTCAACTTGATGAGGCACCTGACATCCAACAAATTCTCTGTTCCGCTCTGTGGACAAGTTTCATTCACAAAAATATTACAGATGAAGGAAGAACTTCACAGTGCTGCTGTCAGAAGTCAGCAGATGAAAGTGTCAGTAGTCATATTAGTGGATCTGAAACGGTTAACTAAAAATATTTGTACATTGTGATTTAAAAAGTATAATAATAATAATAATTAGGGCTGTCAATCAATTAAAATATTGAATCGCGATCAATCGCAAATTAATCACACATTTTTTATCTTTTAAAAACTCACCTTAAAGGGAGATTTGTCAAGTATTTACTACTCTTATCTACATTGGAGTGGACAAATATGCTTCTTTATGCAAATGTATGTATATATTTGTTATTGGAAATCAATTAACAGCACAAAAAATGATATATATTGTCACCAGGTACTGCATTTAGCAAACAAAATGTGCTCAAATCATAATATGGCAAACTCAAGCCCAACAGACAACAACAGCTGTCAGTGTGTCAGTGTGCTGACTGCATGTGATTATCATGAAGTGGGCATGTCTGTAAAGGGAAGACTCGTGGGTATACCCATAGAACCCATTTTCAGTCACATCTTGAGGTCAGAGGTGGAAAAATAAAATTAGAGACTGAATCCATAATGCAAAATTACTCTTTAAGGCTGTTGGTCAGTGATTTCTGCACTCTACAGATCTAGCATGTGAAATTATGCCTGTCAGAGGCGGATTAAGCTTCAGGTCTTTAGAGACCAGGAAGCGTATCACACTCTAACTGTTTTTTTGGGTTTTTTTTTCAGTGGCCCCTGCTGAGTGCAATTTGTGTTTACTAAATGCCATTGAGCAGTTACAGCTGCAGAGCCGGATCTTCGCACAGGTATTCCAGGCACCTCCTTGCCACTAGGGGGCCCAGACAGAGGGGTAAAGAACATAAACTGCATACATAATGAAGATATTTTTAAATGTATGTTAAATATTGTTTAATGTAGGCTATATGAATATATCAGACTGATTTTTATGAAAACTATTAGTAGATGCTACAATCTACCGATGTTCCCCAAACGTGTTTGAAAATAGGCTTGACAGTTTTTCCTCGCAAATATCTAGCGTAAGCTAGTACAGATATATAATGTTTAAATAGTTGTAATGTAAACAGCTTGTGGTCTTCCTCACCTACTCTTTATTTGCCACATTTCTACTTTCAAACTGCATATTACACAAACTGATACACTCCTCTTCATACAACCAATATAGAGTGGTGCAGGGATGACATATTTTGTATCGCCGTGGTTCCCTCGACAAAAAGCCAATGGGATTTTACCATTGGATTTTGGATTATTGCAAAAAATAAGCTCTGTGGCAAACAAACATTTATTATACTTACATGTTTTGTTCAGCAAGATAATCTCCACAAATGAACGCCACTTTTATGATTTTTGTAGTGTGAATGCAATCGCCAGAAGTAAAAAGCTAACGTTAGGCTATCAACAAACTACACCACGGTAGCATGAACGCGAGAATACATGACGATACTGTAAAGGCAGACGAGTCGGCGTGATGACGTTTAGTAGTCTCATTTAGCCACTTGTTAGCAACGGCCTTTTTTAGACACATAAAGGCTTCAAAATTCACAACTGAGGTATTTATTGATGTATTTTACGTCGTAGAACAAAACGTTAAAATCACTTCAGCTTGTGTTAACCACAGACCTTATTTCAGGCATCTAACTGAAAACCCATTCAAAAAAACCATTGACTTCCAGACGAGGGAACTGGAAGTGTTAAAATGCTTACTCGTTTCTGGGTTTTAGGACTCATTCCTGTAGCACTCTATGGGGGACCTGTTCTTGCTCTACAACGCCACTAGTGGTCAGAAACTCCACATCACAATCAGCTTTATGGAGCTAATTCAACTAGCATTAAACCTGCATTAGGCAGAATTTTTTTGGCATTATTGGGTAATAATTCCATAATAACCTTTCAGCATATTGTAATTCAAGTGATCTGACAGATAACTAGACTTTTGCTCCTCCTCATGGCTCTGTTTTCAGGCTTTAAAAAATCTAGACTGGCTAATTACAGGTCATTTCAGAGAGAGTGTTCCTATTGGCTGTGCTCCCTCTGGTGGGCGGTGCTTGGTATTTCTTCAACTGATCTCAACATGGCTGCTGGGTCACAAACTTTCTAATTTTACAGCTAAACAGTACACTACAAGATGTTTCTGAAAAACAATTGAGGAGAGAAATAGGCATTACAGTAACAGAATATTGATTCATATTTGATCAGCGCTGCCTAGTTTAACCGTTTGATCGGAGTTTGCGAGTGATTGACAGCTGCTCAGAGATGGCAAGCTCCAGGTCGGCTCTGATTGGTTGTTTTCTTTCGGTCTGTGAAATGTTGCAAATTGAAAATTACTCGTTTTAATCACATTTGCTCCATTTCTACCCACTGCACCCGTGGTTTGGAATCACCCGCTGTTCGTCCTGTTATGTAAACTGACCCAGTTATTCTGTAGTTGTCTTCAGCATCACTGAGGATTCCCGGGCCCAAAATAGTTTGTGCAGTAGGGGGTTGGCAGGGGTGTATGTGAGAGCAACAGAAGAAGTGACAATGAGAAAATAACTGAAAATAGGCAGATAAAGTATGGGTGTCCGTGAGAAAGAGTGTGTGAGACTGAGCATCATCCAGTGAGAGAAACACACACACTAAAAAGAGAGGGGGAGAGAGGAAGAGTCTGATTGATGGTCTGTCCCTCAGGGCTCAGTTTAAAGGGGGAGTTTGGGCTCTGGGCTTCAGCCACAGGAGCGTGTAATAACTACTGAGGAATTTCAATGGCTCCAAATCCCTCTGAGATCTCTCTCTCTCTCTCTTTAAATATGCTTTATTGGCATGAATGGTAAAAAACCTCTGTTGCCCAAGTAGAAAAAATCAACAATAATATATCATATAACATCTAGGGCTGTGTATTGGCAAGAATCTGGTGATACGATACATATCACGATACAGGGGTTACAAATCAATATATTGTGACACTGTAAGCAAGGTGATAAATTCAGATTTTTTTTTTTTATTTTCAATTTTTCAAATTTTCATTTTTAGGAAAAATGTCATTGTATAAGGAGCACGCCGCCATATGCAAAAAAATAATGCAACTGATTTAAAAAAAAGCAATTTTTTTTATGCAATCGGAACAGAGGGATCTTTGTCTAATATGTAAACTATTAATTACAAATCAATACAGTGTTTTTGAGAATCGATACAGTATCACAAAATATAAGATCGCGATACTTGAAATTTTCAATAATTTCTTACACCCCTAATTACATCAAATCTTATTGTCTTAAATAGATAAATAGATAACTGATAAATTAATTACAATTTACTGAGTAAATCATCAAATGCAAAAGTTTTGCTTCACCATGTTAATAATGAGCCGACCACCTCACGGTACCGCCAGCTGTGAGCTGTGATCTGTTTTTAAAGTCAGGCACCTTGGCGGAGGTCTGCGCTCTCCGAGTGCCATTCTAGTTAATACTATGTTCTAAAAAGTTTACAAGAAATGTTATTTGAAAATGTAGCTCAATCTGTGTTAAATAACTAACGGTTCTCTAAAGAGCTGAAGTATTTAGGAAGAGAAACACCATGTGCATTTAAGGATGACAATATCAAATCCTTTCATTTTATCCTTTGTTGTGAAGCACTATCTGAACTCTGTTGTGACTTTAATATTGAATACTTTTGATGACGATGACTAAGATAACTGGCAGCGGGGAGTTAAAGATACATGTGTGATGAATTACTGAATTATTAACACTGTGGACAAAGTAAATAGCTGGAGCAAAGAATCATGTCCTTGAGTTCGGAGTGAAGCAGTTCACCGATGTGATTTGTTTTCAGAAGTGGAGCAGACGTAACATTCATTTATGGCTAATTATGAGAGTGGAAATCAGGGACATTTCGCTTCAAGGACTGACAAAAAAAATATATCTGCAATAATTTTGATAATTGATTAATGCTTTAAATGAATTTTTAAGCAACAATTCCAAATTTTCACAGGTTTAAATGTCTCACATGTGAATATTTGCCGGTTTCCTTATTGTTCTATGGCAGGAAACTGAATACCTCTGAGTTTTCAAGTGTTGGTCAGACAAAACAGCCAATTTAAACACGACTACAATAACAGAAGAACCAAACAATGTTGTGGCACATTTTAAATCTCTGTCGGTTTGTTCTGTCCTAATTATCTATACCTTTATCCCTTTTTCTGTCCCTCTGTTTATTTCTTACCTTCTTCCTTAAGTCAAGGGGGAAATAGTCCATGTCACACTGAAAGTTGATGACACGCTGTTACTGCTAATGAGAAGGCTTGGCTGCCTTTCAGCAACCACACACTTGTAGGAGACACAAAGTACCGCTGCAGGATTTCATTTGCTGAATATTCTGACACCTGCTCCCTATCGATTCAGTTTCATGTCCACAGTTAAATTAGCAGTTTCATCTAGGCCTTCTTTATTCTTTTCTCTGTTGTTTTAATAAGAAAACACTGGAATGAAAAGGAGAGTGGAGGAGGAGAGTGGAGAGAACAGAAGTCTCCAAAACAATAGCAAATGTATATTCACATTTGAAAAAACAAAAATGCACCTGATGTATTTTAAGTATAGATCAAGCACGACTAGTGTAGCGTAGCTGCTCCGGCTGTGGCTGTGTCTGTGGAGCAGCGAGAGCTCAGGGAGACACATTAGTCGTGACACATGCAGGGAATGTGTCTTTACTTCCCCGAGGCTGGTGTCTGTTTTCATGTTTTTTTTTATTTCCATATGGAATGCACCACTTCTGCGCCACAGAACTTCACAAAAATACAACCGCTGTTTGTGTCTGTTTAACATAGTTTAAATATAGGGATTATCTTAATTGCCAGTTTTCAGCAACAATCATTTGTTATCATTTCTGCTAAGTGCTCCGCTGCTGCCTGTTCTCTCTGGATGAAAAAGAGAAATTACCTTGTAGCAGACAGTTTGAGAGGAAAAATCAATATGTGATTTCTATTCTACAACAGAAAAAATTAACTAAAACAACAGTTGCCTATAACAGATCAAAGCAATTTAATCCAACACCGCAGTGAGGAAGGAAAACATAATGCAAATGCAACATCTAGCCTAGCCCAAAATACATTATATAATAACGATAAAATATAGCCACAGTAAATATTTTTTGAACAACTAGGGCTGTCAATCGTTTAAAATATTTAATTGTGATTAATTGCATGATTGTCCATAGTTTATCGCGATTAATTGTAAATTAAAGCTGAAGTAGGCGAGATTGGAGCAAATACGACTAAAAAAAGTAATTTTTATAAAACGGTCGCTATATCCTGACAGTAGTACATGAAACAGGTAACCTGAAAAAAAACATGTTCCCCCTGTGTCCTCCGGTGCTCCTAACTGCATCTGCAAGATTTCACAGACTGGAGGAAAACAAACAGTCAGAGCTGACCTGGGATCTGCTGTCCAGCAACAGTCTATGAGAGCCGGCTGTCAATCAGTCACAAACTCCGATCAAACGGTCAAACTAGGCAGCTCTGATTAAATATGAATCAATATTCTGTTACTGTAATGCCTATTTCTCTCCTCAAATGTTTTCAGAATCATCTTGTAGTGTACTGTTTAGCTGTAAAATTAGAAAGTTTGTGACCTGGCAGCCATGTTAAGATCTCTTCAGGGAATACCAAGCACCGCTCACATGACCGGAGCACAGCCAATAGGAACTCTCTCTCTCTCTGGAATGACCTGTGATTGGTCAAAGTCTCCCGTCACGGGCTAGATTTTTTAAAGCATGAAAACAGAGCCATGAGGAGGTGCAGAAGACTAGTTATCTCTCAGAACGATTGAATTACAATTTGCTGGAATTATGGAATTTTAGCCCAATGATGACAAAAAATATAATGCTTACTGCCGCTTTAATCACACATTATTTTATCTGTTCAAAATGTACCTTAAAGGGAGATTTGTCAAGTATTTAATACTCTTATCAACATGGGAGTGGAAAAAATATGCTTGCTTTATGCAAATGTATGTATATATGTATTATTGGAAATAAATTAACAACACAAAACAATGACAAATACTGTCCAGAAACCCTCACAGGTACTGCATTTAGCATGCCCAAAACTGCATGTAATTTTCATAATCTGCAAAAGACTGTATTCATGTAACGAGTAGACACGTGTTGCTTGTCATTCGTATGAAAACAAACAAAAAAGGAGGAATAACTTTTTTGTTAGATATCATATGAACTATTGTATGGGAATACATTGTTTGCATTCTTTGTAATTTGAAAATTAGGAGAATGTCATTAGTTTTGCAGGTATTTGGTCATAAACCTAAGTATCGCATAAATTTAAAATGTTGACCTGAGGATGGCGCTAGATGAAAAGTCAGAGGATCGCCAAAGTTATTCCAATTCATCCTGAGGGGAACACGAATGTCCGAATCACATTTCATCCAGTAGTTGTTGAGACATTTAAACAAAAGCCCAAAATGTAAACCTCGTGGTGGCGCTAGAGGAAATGTCAGGGGATCCCCAAAGTCAATAGGATTCATCCTTTTGTAGACCATGGAAGTCTGTACAAAACTCCATTGGGATCCATAGTTGTTGAGCTATTTCAGTCTAGACCAAAGTGCTGCACCAGGAAGCTAAACCGCTACCTTGGCTAAAATGTGGGAAGCAAACATCACCCTGCAAATATTTTACTGCTGAGCCAGTTGGAGAGCTTAGAGAGACAAAGTAGGAAGGTTATCCATCATCAGCCACGGGCTGGTCAAACTGCCCTTCAGAGAGAAGCTCCACCTCCACAGGCAGTGTTATTGTTCTAAACAGCTCTCATGGTTTCAAGAAGTAATTCACATCACCCCTTCTCCACTTCACTCTCTCCACTTTAATAGCTCTCCAGCAGCAAAACAAAATCTCTTTGCAAACTCTTCAACTGTTATTTATTTTCATGGCATGTCTTACTTGCATAACCTGTGGCCACATAAAACTAGTGATGTTACGTATGCGTTCCCTTGACCATCTAGGTTTGTTGCAAATCCGACGATCCAGAAATGAGCTTTTTATTCACCTACTGTGCTCATTTTCAGCTGGGGTTCATAACAGCTTGAGCTAAATGTCTGCAAGTGATGTTAAAAAGCATAATAGCTCCAGCTAAATGTCTGAAATGCTAATTTAAATGCAAATTTAACTGTCACAAGAGAGTGGAACAGAAATACCTGCTTATGATATAACCTGTACAGAGAATACTTATCAGCAGGCAGAACCAAACTCAATATTAAATGATTTAATTTGGTTCATTAAATCCCAAAGACAAATTACTTCTGACCATCCAACCATGCACACTACAAAACTGTTATATGCTTTGCTTTGCTAAATGTGTTGTTCTTTTTTTTCTCCTTAACCTAGGAGACAATCTTATACTACAGAGAAGTTAAAGGAAAAGTCCAACATTTTTTAGGAAATACACTTATTTGCTTTCTGCCTGAAAGTTAGATGAAAATATTGATACCACTCTCATGTCTGTCCGTTAAAAATGAAGCTACAAGCAGCAGATTGTCTTGTTATCTTGCTGCTGGTCACTGGAAGTTACCAAACGTAGTTTCGCTATATGATTACAATAACAATAAAGTGTCTTGAATCTTGAATTGAACTAAATTAAACCCCATTCAAAAAAAAAAAACGAGTGGGTTTAAAGTGACATGGGCTTTAGGTCTACCTTTTCCAGTATAGACTGCATCATAAAGCTTAAAGGTGCTATTGATAATAGGGGTGGGAAAAAAATGGATTCACCTATGTATCGCAATTTATTATTTTTTTTTTTTACGATTTTGAAATAGATTTTTTAATGCCAGAATCTATATATTTGCTTCTTTTGAGTCTATGCGGAGGTAGAAGGAAGTTACTGCTTTTATTGTTGTAGTTTGAGTAACGTGACATCATACCCATTCTGTATCCATCACCAAAAAAAACTGTAGCAAGCCGAAACAAAAAAACAGAAAATAACGGAGGGTCTGTGGGGTTTATGGTGCACCTGACATTTTAAATCCAAAGTGGTAAACACACATAGAGTAAAGTTTGGAAACACTTTGGGTTTCACACATTGCCAGGAAAAAGAGAGACATGCTAAAGCTGCATGCTAACTCTGTGATGGACAGGTAACGTTATTGTATTGCAGTAACGTGAGGTCAAGTTAGCCGTCACTCTCATCTCCGTGGTCAATTTGGGCGACGGTACAACTGTAGAGCACCCATATACTTACATTTATGTTAAATGTATTCAAATGGCCCCAGTGGAGCTGACCATGGATGTTTAAAGAGCTCAGAGATAGCGACAAAGTTAGCGGAAGTAAACGTGTGACTACATCCGGTTATCAAAATAAGGTGTTAACAAAGGGAACTGTATATAAAAAAGACATATATGTAAATAAGATCGATTGGATTATATTCACCAGATGTATAAAACATTACTTATCCCTTATAAGTTAAAAATAAATACCCCTAATTTCTGAGGGAAATGTCTTTATTCTTTGATTTTTCGGTTCCTTGAAAAAATTAAATAAATAATGCCTGACAACGACTGATATATTTGACCTCAGGACATCTCTGACTACATACGTGCTGAAAATCAAACATTTTACATCAATACAATCAAATTGTATCAATTTAGATATTTTCCTATAGGTAAAAGTCCCTAGAAGTGTATGATTCAACTTTTCCCCATGGTCTAGTGTTAAAAAAGTTAACAAAAACAGCAATAAATCGTAATATTAAATCGCAATACATATCGAATCGGCACCCAAGTATTGTGATAGCATCGAATCGGGAGATAGATGTATCGTGCCATAATTGATATTTGATAACATTGATAACATTCAGCCGCTAGATGTCACATTCTCCCTTCTCCCTTCTATTGTATTTACAACACAACAAGTCGTTGCCAGGCACTTACCGTCAAGCTTAGCGATTTATCCGTCTTTTCCACACTAACTGACGACGCAGAGATGCCACATGATACCAACGTTGTTATACTATTGGCTCATAAGTCTTGCTAGAAGTGGGAACGAAACATCAGATATCTTCCATAGAGATGAACCAAACATTAATTTCGGACCCGCCAAAATTTTAAAAATTATTCATTCACAATTATAATCTTTTTTTTTTTCAGGAAAAGCCATACTTTTTTTTTGGCACCTTTCTAAAAACTGCGTGGATGTATTTTATTTTAAATATTTGTCTACATAAAAATGTTATCAATAATACCTTTAATAATCTACTCTATACATACATACCTAGTGTGACGTCATCCCACATAATGTTTGAAGACATGCACTGTTATCGCTCCACCCCCATGCATGCACACACTTTCATAAATAACAATGCATCCCCTACCCAACACTCTTGTTTAATTCATTGCATTGTCTGTAAAATGTACACCTACATGCACAAACACATAAATATGTCACTTATCTCACAGAGGTTGAATAAACAGATTATTTCCTCCTACACACACATAAGACACACATGCTACACTTGCCATACCTGTTCAAAAATCCATCTGCTTGTATTATAAAAAACACACACACACATGAACGTCCACATGGTGAGTTTGTGGGTGTGTGTTTGGAGCTTCCTGAAGCATGATGGGATTTACACTAACAAGCACAAGCCGTCACTCTATGCCACAGATCTATAGGCTTAATGGGTGAGTCGCAGCAGCTATTAAATGGTCGCCTGTTAATACACTCTCTTTAATCAGAGATATCGCACAGCACCATAGTGGGGAGTCCATTTTCATTTCATAAACCTTTAAAAGCTTCTCGATTGTCATTTACTTTCCTGCCTCTCTTCTTTTATGACTGTATAAGCTGTCATTGAGTGTTTTATGAAGATGTACTAGCGTCATAAAAATACGTTTAGGTTTTGTCGTCACTCTTATTGCCTTTCATGATTGTAATGGTTCTGGTGAGACACTACTGTGATGCTGTGTATAAAATAGACATTAGTCACGTCAATACCAGGTGTCCCCAGTGTGCAAATGTACATACGACCCTCACATGGGTGTGTCAGCTATGGTGCTTTTCTGTTCTCAGTATCTGTCTATTGCATGTATTATACTGAACTTCAAATATTAATATACAGCATCCCAAATAAGCTTTCAAGGGCAAATTATGTTGAGTTTACATTTCCGGAGAGACCAGGTCTCCTTGTGTACATGATGTGTCCAAGTTATTTTGCATTCAGTTAGTCATGTCAGGCTACATTACCACCCAATTTGACTGTTATCAGGCCAATAAATAGGCATTATCAGTCACTATAAGCACCATAGATGTGGGTCATTAGGGGCCTACTACGCCTACTACATTGTAATAGGGAAAGTGAAACTTAAAAGCAACATGTTCTAATATGTAAAACTGAATGAAACGTCACACTTCTTTAGGTTTAGGCAAAAAAACTACAACTTCTTTAGGTTTAGGCAAAAAAACTACAACTTCTTTAAATTTAGGCAACAGAACTACAACTTCTTTAGGTTTTAGGCAACAAAACTACACTTGTACAACTTGTGTTGGAATATTTAATTAATGAAGGTACCTGCTTTGTGTAAAATGATGCACTGTGCATGATACAACTGGAGACTGCAGATGGCTACAGGTCTGTAACTAAACTTGGACTAAGAGTCTAGTGAGGCAGTACTGTCTAGTGAGGCTGTACTGTCTAGTGAGGTTTGTGTGTGTGTGTGTGTGTGTGTATTACTCATGTTGTGGGGACATAAATCTGTTTACAAAGTCACATTGTGGGGACTCGCCTTCCTTTTGGGTTGAAAATGTATGTCCCCATAGGGTAAATCATTACATCTTAGGGTGAAGACTTGGTTTAAAGTTAGGTTTAGGGTTAGTATGAGAAAAGTAGTGGTTATGGTTAGGGTAAGTCTGCAGGAAATTAATGTAAGTCATTGTACTCTACCCAAAAGTGACCTAAGTAAACGTGTGTGTGTGTGTGTGTGTGTGTGTGTGTGTATGTATTACTCATGTTGTGGGGACATATATCTGTTTACATAGTCACATTGTGGGGACTCGCCTTCCTTTTGGGTACAAAATGCACGTCCCCATAACGTAAATCATTACATTTTAGGGTGAAGACTTGGTTTAAAGTTAGGTTTAGGGTAAGTATTAGACAAGTGTTATGGTTAGGGTTTGGGTAAGTCTCCAGGAAATTAATGTAAGTCAATGTAATGTCCCCAAAAGTGACCTAAGTAAGCGTGTGTGTGTGTGCGTGCGTGCGCATGCGTGCGTGTACGTGTAATGGAGTAATGGATGGTCACATGGACTCTTGCAAACCACTTCCTTTTGACCCCAAAAAACCTTACTTACAACTTAATTGATCTGAAATTAATCTTATTATGCTATATGTTGCATTTTTAATCATCAATTTGTCATTGTCAAACTAAGTGATACCTTGGTGTAATTACCACAAACAAATGAAACCAAGGTTGAATGATTGATAGCTTCTGTCTCACAGCACTGAGGCTGTCAGCGTGTGCTGTTTCTATAAATTAAAGAAAGGACACGATAACAGCTACTAAAAATAGCATTTTTGCATTCGAATAAGTGTTAAATGGTGCAACTATATTAATGTATTATTTACAAAGTGAAAAACCTCCTTATTACTACAAAAAAGCAGTTTCCCTTTGGGTTCCGATGAGTTTAAAGGCAGATTTAAAGATTTCCCATCATGGCTTGACATGATATGTGCCAGATCTTTTTAACTGATTGCTGATATTTTCCTACATTGCCGACTGAAAAACCCTGAATATATTTTAGCAAACAGCTTGGATGCACTAAAATATCTAATTAAATACTTAGTTAACCCTCTGAGACCCACAATAGATCCATTTTTGTCTTTTCGAGGGGGGTACAGGGGGAGATAGCAGGTCAACAGTAATCACATAGAAGTGATGTAGATCATCTGAAAGCTGGGAACATGAAGATTGAGAATTGATAAAAATTATAATTAATCCCTCCAAAATACCACATTAAGACACCAAGACCTTGAGGAACACCATAGAAAAAGCCATGCTGTGATTTGGTTTAAAAAACTTTTGACATTTTTCGGCGATTGGATGGTGAGCACGTCATTTTATACAATGAGGTCAAGTTTAAAAAAATGGTCTCACTACAATGAAATGGCTACTATGGGGACTAATATCATCACAGATGAATACTATTTGGCCCATTGGATCCACAAAAGTCTCAGCTTTACAGTGATACCCAATTTATGCAATTTCAAGACTGTTTAGGGACCCCAGTATGCAGAAATATTCAAACACACCATTTTAGAATAGGTGAAAATAACACATTTATACTGCATGAAAAAAAGTCATGTTTTTTGCCCGAAACTGCATGTGATTATCATGATGGGCATATCTGTAAAGGGGAGACTCCTGGGTACCCATACAACCCATTTTCATTCACATATCTCAAGGTCAGAGGTCAAGGGACCCCTTAGAAAATGGCCATGCCAGTTTTTCCTTGCTAAAATTTAGCCCAACTTAGGAGCGTTATCTAGCCTCCTTCCCGACATCTTAGCATGCAACGGTTGTTACCAATGGATTCCTTAGGTTTTCCAGTTTCATACGATTTGAGATGATACATGATATCTCATATATCATATGATATATGTAGCTTTACTCTAGCCCTAAAACTGAACCCTCTAGAGCCTCTGAAAGACAGTCGGGATCGCGGGTCTCAGTGGGTTAAAGAGATGATGACAGATGACTTCATTGACAAAACGATTCGTTAGAGCTCTCTCTGCAGAATGTACCGTGTAAAACATCTTCCTTCATCTGTGCCTTACATAAAATTCAAAGAGCAGTTGTACTACAAAACAGTGTTTCTTTATACTCCTTTAGACACGTTCGACAGGTGGTGTTATGTAAGTTCATCAAAGAGACTGAAAATCTGAAAATATCAGTCGTCAACTCAAATTATAATGAACATATAATGTGCTGAACGCTTTACAGAATCACATTGCTCATTTATTAAATACTTAGAAAGAAACAGCTGCTTGGCAAGCAAGCACAAATGAACATACTACAAAACAGCTTGATTGATTAACCATTAAAAGTGCGTTTCTGTGTGGAATTTGTGGGTGGTTGATGCTTGTGTTAGCAGCATGTTAATAAATCACCCCAGACGGAGTCGAAGCCCAGGGATGTTATTTATAACAATTGCGTACGCACAAAACTAGGCCTGAAAGAGTCATACGTCACTTCCCATGCAAAACTTTTGGTCTATAAAAACAAACTTAGCGGGAGAATATGCGCACCTGTACAGAAACTTTGACCCATGTGTACGCACAATATGGAGGCAGGGGAAATTGGCGACACAGATGGTAAGGTGGTGAATTGAAATTTAATGTGAGAGGAATCATACACGTTTAATTTCACTTCATATCACATGTTACTTATAGATCCACTTTATCATACCTTTTATGCTTGTGAGCCGTAACTAATCCATAAGCACCTTAATTGCAAAATATATCAGACAACCCAAATCATAAATTAAATCTTAAATCAAAGTCCGCTTTCCAACAATAAATACATACATATATTTTCATAAAGCAGCATATTTGTCCACTCCCATGTTGATAAGAGTATTAAATACTTTACAAATCTCCCTTTAAAGGGACGATATGTAACTTATTACACGCATAAATCATACCGGGTCGGTGTCCCATGCGCGCTCGCGTGTGGGTCTCACCCGCTCGGCTTGCTCCAACTCCACGTGCACGCGCGCACACTACACACTGCAGAAGAGTAAGTTTAGCTCTGAGAATATCTATTGAATGTGCAGTGGACGTTTGTGCAGAAATAAATGCTGCCGCTCCTCCAGACCAACAGAGGTTTCCCGTGTCTTGTGAAGTGACGGGGCTCCGCAGCGAGTTACGTTATCGTCCCGACCGGGTGTCGGTGTCTCCCCCCCACCCCCACCCCGTTCCCTCCGGGTCGGGATCGGCTGAAGCAGGAAAAGCCAACACTAGGATCAGCATTGATTCATGGAGAGACCTTCGTCTGGTCAGCTAACATTACTGCCAAGCAGGTGAAATATAGAGTGATATTGTGTGTTAGCTGACTTGTGTCGCCCCACTGTTTAGACCGGTGCTCGTTCATGTCTATGTAGAGCGAGCACAAGTGCGAGCGCGAGCAACAGGACGCTGACTTTCGTTGACATTGCAGCCACAGGTGTCGCTGTTAACAAGCAATTTCTGATTCTTACATAGAGTCCCTTTAAGGTACATTTTGAACAGATAAAAAATGTGTAATCATGAAAATATCATGGACAATCACGCAATTAATCGTGATTAAATTCTTTCATCCAGGAGACCGCTGTTTGTGTCCAGCGTGTTATGTTTCAGTTTCACGTTACAATCAGCTGTTCGTTTATGTCCTGTGTTCACAACATTCGGTGTTATATACACTTTACAAACCTAGTAGTTTTAAGCCCAACAATGTAGTTCTTTCCTAAACCTAACTATATTGTTTTTTCTTGCATTAAAGCAGCAGTGGGTAGAAATTGAGCAAATATGATTAAAAAAAAGTTATTTTTATAAAACGGTCACTATATCCTGACAGTAGTGCATGAGACAGGTAATCTGAAAAAAATCATGTGCCTCTGTGTCCTCCGGTGCTCCTAATGGCGTCTGCAAGATTTCTCAGACCGGAAGAAAACAACCAGTCAGAGCTGATCTGGAGTCTGCCATCTCTGAGCAGCTATGAATCACTCATGAACTCCAATCAAACAGTCAAACTAGGCAGCGCTGATCAAATATGAATCAATATTCTGTTACTGTAATGCCTATTTCTCACCTCAAATGTTTTCAGAAACATCTTGTAGTGTACTGTTTAGCTGTAAAATGAGAAGGTTTGTGATCCGGGAGCCATGTTGAGATCAGTTGAAGAAATACCAAGCACCGCCCACCAGCCGGAGCACAGCCAATAGAAACGGTCTCTCTCTGAAATGACCTTTGACGCACTGGTGCTGGGGACGGCAGGACGCTCTGTGGTTAAAGATCTCTCTCCGGGACACTCCTCGCCACCTATCGCTCCTGACTCTGGAAGAAGAATTAAAGGACACAACACATTAGTCCACTGTGCTTTTTCAAATGTCTAAACTGTTTACACAGCCATGTAGTAAAATATAAAAAAGAACTGCTTTAGCAAGTTCGTCTGTGTCTCCTTCCTTTTCCGACACTATGCCACACACACACTTGTTTGTCCGAGGATAGAGACCATTTGGGCTTCCAGCCGCATGAGCTCAGGTGTGCCCTTGCCCCCACCAGTACGAAATACGCTCTGACGGTGGGTTTCAATATTTTTTTTTCGCCTCCACCTTCAGATTGGACCACTTTCTCTTTTTTTTTTATCTATTTCAGGTACTGTCCTGTCTGTTGCACTGACTGCATTAACAGCAGCAGCAACATGTTGCCACTCAGTGAATTTTCTTTTATTTGTGACCACGCTGCTGTGGTCACCAAACAATGTGTCCCTTCTGACCACCACCAACCACAAGTTCCTTTTCTTTGTCCTTCTCTTGGTTGTTTCCATGATTTACTGTAAAGAAAGAACCATTGAGCAGCATCAATATTCATGAGGTGCTTTGCATTGACCATTTATGTTTGAATGTGGTTGTTTAGAGCGGGATATGAGGCTGATCCACGTGCGCACTTTACCAGGTGGACTGTGATTTATGAAAGGAAAATTGCCTTCAGGTGTGCATACGCATGGTCAAATAAGTCATATTTTTTTGGGGGGGCGCACACCATTTTCGGATTTTGCAACACATTCTCGCTCCCAATTCATAAAATATCGCAGCTTGGTCAGTGCCCCTCAGCATCGAATAGTGTCCTTTCAAAATAAACTTCTGTTTTCACAGGAAGTTAGGTTTAAGCAACACAACCACTTAGGTAGGGTTAGGAAATGGTCGTGGTTGACGTTAACTTCACTGACTAGCGAGTCAAGTGACTGACAATACTGACGTGAAAAAAATAAGTCAAAGCTACTTCTAGTTTCACAGGAACATGAACACTGGTCTCCTTGTTGAAAGTCTTGTTTGACCCATCCAGCACTCCTCTCACCCGCCATTTGCGGACTCTCACGCTGTTAATACTACGTCACTTGCTCCGACCGTTGAATAACGCCGTGGGTGGGTTTACATTGGAGTTAGTTGAAAGCCTGGTTCGTTACATACTGTTGCAAAAGGGCACCTCCGTGTGTCGGTTTCCGATGCCGAGGGGCACTTACCAAACGGCGGTATTTGACGAGTTGGGAGTGAAAATGGGTTGGCTTTTGTGCGCACATACACTTTTACAATGGGTCCTACATTTTATAAATGAGACCCCAGGTCAGCTGCTGAACAATCACACATTGTCCGTGATAAAACATGCTTTTTGTCTTCTTTGCACAAAAAAAATGTATTCAAGCAGATGTTTTTCTGTCACATTTCAAGTTGTTCTGCCAACATTCTTCATGTCGTACAAGCATAAATAGGCCAACACAGTTGCATGCATTGCTTTAGCAAAACAATGATAGACACAACTCCTTCTTTTTAACCACTTTCAGCTCATGTTCATGTTGGTCGCCCCTCCCTCACAGACCAAAAAGCATTGAAGGCCTGATGATTGATCAGGAAGAGTTGTATGAGACCAAGGTAGACATGTCATCGGCCTCAGAAATCTCGAATCCCACCAGGAGATCAGAAACACACATAGACTGTAGGAATCAGATAATACATACTGCTTAGTCACAGACAGTTTGTTTATTTAAGGTTTTGTGTTTTCCTGCACCTGTTCATCTGCACACATCTGTGCATCCCACAGCCCTAAGCTGTATGCAGGTGTTCTTTCAATTTTTAAAATCACTAACTTGGGTATTAAAAATTTGGCTCACCTACAGGTGCAACCTGGACAGCATGATTCCTTCCACCCTCCATTGCATTTGTTTAGTTAAGCTTGTGGATTCAGTTAAAGTGTGATGAGATCTGAGGAGAACAAGGAACAATTCCTGTCATAAAGGATTTACAGTTAATGTTAAGTTTCCTGCAAAAACCTTACCAACAGATGGAGGATCGCTGTTAGATGTGTGTGTTTGGACTGCTGCCCTTGTCTGTGTGGGTGGGGGTGTGATAGTTTGGTTGTGCTATAAATTTGGGAAAACCAACATTATGACTACATCTGACTAAGTCAGTCAGATGTAGTCATTATGTGGGTTTGCCCAAATTTGGACTTCCAGCAATTTCTCTTTTAATGGATAATAATGGGACTATGGGGATATGAGGACATTAAAAGTGAGAACATTGGATTTGATCCCATCAGTAATTGTACAGATTGCTGTAATGTTCACACTACACAACTTGATATCTTGTAATCGGGAGTCTTGAAGTCCTTGTGATTTTCACACTTCATGACTGACCGGCGACAGGTCACACACTACAAGCTCTTTCACCAGGAGGAATCCCCAATGAACTATGTTTTGTCACGAAAACACGGGAGAAATACATGGTAAATGTCGTGATACCATGTGCGAGACATATTGCTGATGTTGTCATTGGCACATGTTCACAAAATAGCCTGTTTCCACCAAAATCCACACATCTTGTTTTACAATTTATTCCTCTAGGTGCAACAACTTTGCTCCATGTTACAAATGCAGCACATACAGTAAGTTCCTATTGTTAGAGGCGACCCCTCCTCCCCCAGGTTTCCCCTCAACCCGTGTCTCATGCTCTCATTGGCTGTAGCATTCTAAGATAGATAGATAGATATAAGTAGTTGCAACTCAATTAGAGCATGCTACTTTTAGTTATCACAGTTATACTTTAGATAATGTAGGCTACGTTCTGAATCTAAAATATAATTAAGCCTATCCTAATATCTCATGAGAAGAAAGGCAGAATTAACGAGTAGCTTCAGTGTTTTTCAACCTGGGCCCTATTTTCCCCTTCCCAATGTGTCTTGTGTCCAAATTGCACCAACTTCCACACTGCACGTCCTTGGGTCTCCAGCAATACACCCGCCAAGTGTGAAGTAGATCGGATGAACAGAGGTATACGAAGGACACGCACGCCATTTCCTTGTTTTATAGTATTTAATTTTGATGTTTTGCTGTTTTCTATTTCACTTGAGGGGAGGAGTTAAAAAGCAAGCAAAAAAATACAACATAAAGAAAATAAAATAAAACAGAAATCAGTAGACAAAGAACAGCCAGACACAGTAAAGACTAAATAAGATCAACTGTAATCAATGTAAAACCATCATCTGTTTCTCCCTCCATGCCCAGTAATACCAGTACCCAGTACTACACTGCCAGTACATTCACCACATCTCTTCGTTTGAGGCAAAACAACTCGTACTCCAGCAGGAAATGAAGGCATAGATCAAAAAGCTGCGCGGGAACAGTATACCATGGCAGCACTGCAGACATCTCATTTGGGTTAACAGAAACTGCAATATGGTTCAGTAACACCACTAATGACTAGACTGATAGTGCTGAGTTTGATGGATGGGACCAAACTTGCACTGATTGGATTGGTATGCAACAATAGCCTGGATTCCGCTGGTGGGCCAAACAGGGCTTGTATCCAGTGTTAACTCATCGGTTCGGTGACACACTCTCCCAAAAACAAAATAAGTGGACTTTTGTCATCTTGTTGCTCACAGGCAATTCAGAGGCAGAATTAGAAATGTGCTTATAGCAGGTAGCAGGAACTAGTACAGACTGAACCTGCATGTGTACAGTATGTGTGTATACCTGCAGCTTATTCTCACCACCTGCCAATGATTGAAATCGATAGAGTGCTCCAGGGATGACATATTTTTGTAGGCCAACCAGGAAGTTAGCTCTGCACTGGGTTCCCTCGACAAAAAGCCATTGGCTTTTGGATTATTGCAGAAAATATCTCTGTGGCGAACAAACGTTTATAATACTCCCATTTTTGGGCACCCCAGTAGCCCCGGGGTTCGAATGGTAAATGGTAAATGGACTTGCATTTATATAGCGCTTTTCTAGTCTACCGACCACTCAAATGAATCACAACGAATCCGTCCTGCGGCCCTTTGATGCATGTCATACTCTTTCTCTCTACCCCTTTCACTATTTAACTATTACTGTCTTTATCTAATAAAGGCAAAAATGGCCCAAAAATTATCTTAAAAAAGAAAAAAATACTCACATCTTGCTCAGCATAATCTTCACAAACGAACACCACTTCTATGATTTTGGAAGTGTGAATGCAATCGCCAGAAGTAAAAAGCTAACTTTAGGCTATAAATAAAGTAGTCTCATTTAGCCACTTGTAAGCAACCGCCTTTTTTAAGACACTTAAAGGCTTCAAAATTCACGAGAGGGGTATTTATTGATTTATTTTATGCCATAGAACAACATGTTATAATCTCTTCAACTTGTGTTAAGCACAGACCTTATTTCAGGGAGGAAAAACCCATTCAAAAAACCCACTGACTTCCAGTCGAGGGAAATGGAAGTGTTGAAATGCTAACTCATTTCTGGGTTTTAGGACTCATTCCTGAAGCATTCTATCGAAAACCGAACAAGACCAAGGGCGTTTTAAAACCTAAATTAGTCTGAATCAGTGGATGAGCTGGTAAACTCATTGCTTTTTCCCCTTGGTTCGATTTTTCCTTCCACAGAAAACTGACAAAAGCCACATGAGTGCGTTGACCTAGCGAGAAACTAAAAACAGGGAGAAGGTCCTGAAGAAGGTCCTATATGTCCAAATCAAATCAAGAAGGCTACGTACTTTGTCGTACATCAGTTTAAAATGGTTTTATTGATATGATTTTTAGTGGGTAGAGACTTTAACACAAACCGCACCATCTTCTGACTTCTGTGGTAGCTTAGCAACGGTTACCATACTCAGGAAGGGTGTGCTAGCCCATCACACACACACACACACACACACACACACACACAAACACACACACACACACACACACACACACACACACACACACACACTGACATACACAGTTGTCCTCCTAGGTTTTCCTATAGTGGCTGGCACAAACAGCATTATATACAGTAGGTTGGGCAGATGATGAAAACCATAGAAGTGTAGCTGTGGGGCAGGATTATATGTCCGCTGCATTTCCACAGGTCTTTCATACAAGAGGCCATTTGGTGAAAACAGTTGAATCCCCAGTTTGTATGGAGAGGCCAGTGAGTATTTACTCAAGTACTTCCATTTTATACTACCCAATATTTATACTTCACTACATTTCCGAGGAGAATATTCTACTTTTTACTCCACTACATTCACCTGACAGCTACACCTATTAATGACTTTGCAGATTGAGATTTTACATAAAACAAACATACACATTTTGGGTATCGAAGTGGCCAATTGGAGACTCCTCCTGGTCCTATCCTTACTAAAACCTTTGTAGAATCTATGTGCTTTGTGTTATTTATATCTGCATCTCGGTGCATGGCATCATTGTAATGGTGTTATCCACAGTCTAATCTAGTAAACATTTTAGGTAAGGATAAAAATGTAAATTTTTCCTTTGGTTCATCACAATTTACTCAGGAATAGTAACAGTCATAATGTTACTTATACTGGAGATGAATTCTCTGGGGTTTTACTTATCAATAGAGACCAAGATCCTACATATAGACCTGGTAGTTCTGGAGCTATTCTTGATTTATATTGGGTATGTCTGTCTAGGCGAACCACACCTTCCAGCACCCTAGGGCTTAAGAGCTTTAAAAATGAGCCTATTAGAACCTGAAAATCACAAGTTGCGTAAATGGCGTTACAGAAATTAATGGCGTTAAAATGAAATTGCGTTATCTCGTTATTATCGCGTTAAGTTTGTCAGCTCAAATTAATATATTAGTAATACTCTTTCTACTACATGTCTACTTTTAATTTTGATACTTACTTGCCTGTTTGTCCCTTGGATGCTGCCACTCCAGCAGACAGACTACATCTTTGTTATCAAATGACACCAAATGGATGCTTGAGGGATCCTGGCTAATACTGTTGCTGCATGATTATTTAAAGCTGTTTTGAAGTGTAGTGACTTATATATTTCTCTTTTAGCGCTGGATATTTTTATCACTGATGCTGTAAAATATGACGTTAAACTTTCAAGGCCGTGCGAATCCTTTTCATTGAAAACAACACACAGAAGATCCCAGCAGACCGCAGCCTTTTATCAGTTTGAGCTGTTTTCCTCTTCCCATCCATATTGTCTGCCATGTGTATGTTGTGTGCTATATCTTCATGGCATATGGGAATTTGTTTGTCCATCTCCATCTTTGTATATCGCTTGCCAACATGCCCTTTTTATTTCCTCATTCCTTTCATGTTCACTTCATTTTTTCCCTTCTGTTTTCTTCTCCCCCGCTCCACACTTCCCTCCACCTTTTCTGGAACTGTGGCTCCGTCTTTCTTAAAGAACCCCTCCACACCTCCCTACCTTTTTTGCTCCTTCTCTCATTCAGACTTGTATTTCTGTGAATAAGCGTTGCTTCCATTCTCAGCATGTTTTGCTGAATGTGCATAATGTTGGCCGTAGAGGGCAGTGCTCCCTGCTGATAAAACAGCTCTCAAAG
This sequence comes from Sebastolobus alascanus, assembly GCA_916701645.2. Classification (NCBI taxonomy): domain Eukaryota; kingdom Metazoa; phylum Chordata; class Actinopteri; order Perciformes; family Sebastidae; genus Sebastolobus; species Sebastolobus alascanus. The sequence continues at coordinate 1,169,209 of CAKAOJ020000270.1, forward strand.
CTCACTCCCCGTCCTCCTGTTCTCTTTCTGCCCTGCTTACCTGGTTGTATCTCTTTTACCTCTGTATCCTTTGTAAATGTGTTTTTCTTCTTCATCTGTCCATGCTTGATCTGTCTTCCATTGTCTGCTGTTCAAACTTTACAACTCTGACGCCCCGGACAGACTCATGCGTCGGGTGTTCAGACCAGCTGCGTTTCTGCTGCTGGGCTGCTGCTGTCAGCCCTTTCTTTCTACATAGAGTTTGCCTTTCATAATGGCCATTTCATTTCATTATAAATGTAATTTATATTTATTTTAGACAGAGAAAGGTTTAGAAACGTGTGGTAATTTGTAAATAACAGTAATAATCCACAATTAAAACCCTGTACTATATTCATTCATGAAGCTCTGCAAGTCACTGCATGTTCTACAACACTGTCCTGCAACTATTTCAGAATAAAAGCCTTGTGTTAACAAATGAAGGAATTCTGTCCACAGAAAAAAACGCTTGAATGCTTTTATTTTGAAATGAAAGCAGGAAGAGTTGATTTAAACCCAGTACTTTATTCATTCATGGAGCCGTGCAAGTCACTGCATGTTCTACCGCACTGTCCTGCATATGTTTCAGAATAAAAGCCTTGTGTTAACAAATGAAGGAATTCTGTCCACAGAAAAAAATGCTCGAGGGCTTTTATCTTGAAATGAAAGCAGGAAGTGTTGATTTAAAAATAAATCTTTACTTTTTTTCATGTCCGTGACATATTTTACAGATATAGACATTGAAACTGTAGTAATGTTGGTGGTATGATGTCAATATACTGTCAAAAGAACACTTTCACTGTCTGTTGTTGCTGTGAACCGCGCACGGCTTGCGTCAAAAATAGGCAAGACCTTGAATCTCTAGAAGAGACGCAGTTGAGTCTCACGCAGCCTGTGTGGCTGCTCTAACCTGACACGATAATAACACGTTAACACAAATTCGTTTTAACGCCGCTAATTTCTATAACACATTAACGCAATTTGTGATTTTTAGGTTGTAGTGGACTCAGTTTTAAAGCTAAAGAGAAGATACTGGCATCATACTGTATGAAACTAAAAAAACGTAAGGAATCCATTGGTACTGACTATGTCATACTAGCTTGTCGAGAAGGAGGCTAAATAACGCTCCGAACTTGCGCTAAAGGAAAAACTTTCATGGCCATTTTCAAAGGGGTCCCTTGACCTCTGACCTCAAGATATGTGAATGAAAATGGGTTCTATGGGTACCCACGATTCTCGCCTTTACAGACATGCCCACCTGATAATATGATAATCACATGCAGTTTGGGGCAAGTCATAGTCAAGTCAGCACACTGACACACTGACAGCTGTTGTTGCCTGTTGGGCTTGAGTTTGCCATGTTATGATTTGAGCATATTTTTTTTATGCTAAATGCAGTACCTGTGAAGGTTTCTGGACATTATTTGTCATTGTATTATTAAATACTTGACTTTAAGGTACATTGTTAACAGATAAAAAAATGTGAAGTTGTCTTTGTGTTCGTAGTTATTTTAACCCAAAACACAATGTTTTTCCTGGGCTTTCTTTTGCCTAAACCTAAATAAGTTTTAGTTTTATTGCCTAAACCTAAAGAAGTTGTAGGTTTGTTGCCTAAACCTAAATAAGTTGTATGTTTATTGCCTAAACCTAAAGAAGTCGTAGTTTTGTTGCCTAAACCTAAAGAAGCATTTCTCTGTCTTCAAAACGTAACATTTCATTCAGTTTTACATGTTAGAACGTGTTGTTTTTAAGTTTCACCTTCACTTTTACAACGTAGTAGGTGTAGTAGGCCCCAAATGACCCACATCTATGGTGCTTACTGATAACGCCTAGTTAATGGCCTGATAACAGTCAAATCGGGTGTGATAGTTGTCTGTACATCCATTGGTACACTGCAAACAGGAGAATCTGCTCATAGATATGTATACAAATGTATACAAATATAGGCTAACAGGGCTCAAGTTGCAGCCCCCGGCTATCTAACTGGTAATCCCCTAAATTATCAGCTTGGCAGATGCGCTTAATGCATATTTCATATCAACACAGGGGCATTGCTCACACTGCAGTGTGGTTAACCATAAAGTACTGGAGTATATGTTAGAAATTATTCGTCTTAAAATCACACTAAATGATTTATCTGTGTGTTATTGATGTTTAATAATGTGCTGCAGCAGCCACTGCGCAACACAAACAGAACCCACATTAATAATGTACATGTATTTATTTGTTTGTATATATAAACATATGACATCCAGCTCTCATCTATCCTCTCATTTTCAAGAAGTCTCTCCCCTTCTCTCCCTCAGTCAATCCCTCCCCTGGTGTCAGATCAGTGATGTGGGTCAGAGAAAAGAGGACAGAAGCCTCAAGACAGACACATTAGCACAGTGAATTGGGTTAACCAGATGATCCATCATCAAGCTCAGCTCCTATAGACTGGGATATTGAAATGTCCTCGGGTGCAGACAAAGAAATCAACGTACCATAAATCTCCTAAATGTGGCTCCATCATGTATTTGCTTCCACAGCCAAATGCTGAGAAGCAGCGAAATTCACCTACCCATGTCCATCTTTCCTGTCACTTCTAGTGTCTCCTCTGAACGCATTTGACAAAAACAACATAATATAAAATAGAACGAGGGCAAGCATCTCCCTTCTCTCCAACACAGTCTCACTGCAGTTTGTGAAATAGTCACAAAATTTAATATCTTTGATTCATGTACATAGAAACAAATTTCCCTTTTTTGTCGTGACGCTCCGACTTTCAACAACATATTTTTTGTGCGTATTCCTACGAATGTCCAGCAACATGTGATGCACATGTCAATTTCCGTTCCAGTTTTTTCAAAATAAAACTACTTAGTTAGGTTTAGGGATAGATCGACTTGGTTAGGTTTAGGCAACAAATTACTGACTTAGGTTTAGGGATAGATTGACTTGGTTAGGTTTAGGCAACATATTACTAACTTAGGTTTAGGGAGAGATTGACTTGGTTAGGTTTAGGCAGCAAATGACTTAGTCAGGCTTAGGAAAAGATCGCAGTTTGGGTTAAAATAACATCGGAAGTGGAGTAACTTAAGCACGGAAGTTAAGTGACAAATCAATTTTTACTTGTGGTTTGACACGGGACATGGGGCGAAAGTCCTGTGTTTTTTGACCCACCCATCCACCCCAACCTCCTCCCTACCCAGTGTTTGTCGCTCTCTACAATTCTTCATGAAACCGTATGCGGGTGTAAATCCAAGCACATATTGATGTGGCCAACGAAGAGGAACTCAGTATCAGCAGGTGCAGTCAGAGTGGGCTTCAGAAATGAACAAGATCAAATTAGCGACTGTTGTCCCCATTAAAAGATCCAGATAATTTCCAAATGGGTCAGGAAGGGAGTCCAGTCTGGCTTTCTCCTCAGAGAAAACTGTTTGGCCAGGACGTACTCCAAACCGCAAATATATAGCACCCTAAAAACGTTAAGGCCCTGACACACCAAGCTAACGGTCGGCCGTCGAAGAATTTGGGGCGGTTGGTGAGCGTCCGTCGTCCTAGTTGTTGCGGTGTGTCCCGCACCGTCGGCCTGTGTTGGAGGCTTTTCGGCCGATTCAGCATGTTGAAGCCCGTCAGTAAGATAAATCACTATGATTGGCTGTTCAGCTTTCACAAATCAGTACACAAGAAGAGAAACGGAAGTGAGGAAAGCAAGCCAACGAGTAAATTAAAGAGGGCACACACAGAATGCTCTTCTCATTTTTCATCTTCATCACATCTGATCATTCCAATACACAGATATTTTCACAACCACATGGCCATCTGGAATAAAGCTAAGTGGTGAGTGTTAGTGGTGTGAAAATGGTCGGCAGACGTCGCTTTGTTTCATATACGTATCATAACAATGGCTTGAATATCCGCCGTCCTCGGTCTTCCTGTTTCCCTTATAGAATGACGAATACAGACTACCGCTGCCTGCTGGTGCGGAGAGTTATTTCCTCTCTGCAGGCGTGGAACGTACGTGCTAACTGGCCATCGGTTGTAGTCTTTGCGTTGTGATGAATTGCAACTAGTCAGCCAAGACAAAGGCGACGTGAGGCAACGCAACAGTCAGCCTTTGTTGCCGCTAGTTCTTTGATGTCGGCTTGGTGTGTCTGGGCCTTTAGTTGATACAAACAATATCAATGACAAAAAAAACAGAATATAGCATTACGATCATGTTTTACAATATTCATAAGCAAATACTCTTTCATTTGAACCCATAACAAAATCCTGTTGTCTCTCATCAGAGTCTTTTGTCATGAATATGCATTCTTTAGCTTCCACGTTCAATGTGTTTCATGTTGTTTTGTGGATGCATCAGTTGTGAGAACGTTTACTGTACACTGTATGTACATTGATGTTTCAACCTATTTATTGTCACATCCAGTGTTACAGTGACCTTGTTAGCCTAACAGTGTGGGATGAGAGCCATCCACAAGTTAACTCCCCTCTTTTTGTTTCTCCTCTCAATCCTCAGACAGTCCTTCAGGTCAGACCGCTGTAATTGGCTCATTGATTGGTGACAAGTCTGATGCAAACCGGCGTCGTACGGACACACAGCGAAGTGACAGGCAGTCAAGATGATGCACACCTACGTCAACCTCTGGCATCAACAGACTCACAGGCTGCTGGATACAAGCAAGATCGACATCGTGGAGAGAGAGAGAGAGAGAGAGAGATGGGAAGGCGACAAGACAGAGAGAGTAAGACAGTGACGAAAATGACAGTGACAAATGAAAAAGTGTAGACCTCAGGAAGAATATTTGTTCCTTTGGCTGGAACACATTCGGAATATAAATGAACAAATAACACACAGGACTGTAGAAGATACTGGGTTTGACACCCAAATCTGTACTTTTTTTGTAAAAAGCATACTGGATAGGTCAGCACGTTTGCACAAAAAGGTGTATAAATGCAACCATAATAAGCAAGGCGTTGAACGTGCAATAAGTACGCCTTGCTTGATTTCCACGTGTCTTTTGTACGCCATGTATCCTGTACTGACTGCAATGTAAAAGTATCCGCGTATAAATGCTACGTTAAGAGTTAGTGATGTAGTATTAAAAGTGAGAAAGACCACTGAGAACGAGGGTGCTGCAATTTATCATTACAATGTTCACGTCATTTTTGTAAAATAATTATTGAACTGTTTGTCATAACTTTTTTTTTATATTTCTGAACAAGTCTAATTAATGAAACATTATTTAAAAGTTTTCTGAATCTGCTCTTTTAGGGCAATCATAACTAAGCATAGCCCAAGTATAATAATGTAGTAATAAAACTACAACTGATTATGACTGACTGAAATAATGAATAAATAGGAAAGAGATTGCTGATACCGGCCTATACACACGGCGACATGTGAATAAGAGGAGTACTGGCACTTTTTTTTTTTTTTTACATATCAAGCACTGAATATATCAGAGCTGCTATTTCTCCCTGTTTTTCTTCTTTTGCTGTAGTACCATCTGAGTGATTTATTTACTGATTTTCCTGACTATGCACGATTCAAAGATGCTGGCAAACACAGGAAATACAAACTGCACATCACCCCCCCCCCCCCTTCCCAACGTCTCTCTGCACAGAACTTATGTGATGTTGCAAGGGGCCCCAGTGATTCACCATATTTTTAGACTGGTTCTGTGAATTTCAAATGCGGCGTCCATCTGGTGGCCGCTCTCATCAGCCTCGTGATTCGACTGATTTAGAGACTGGACGGGGCTTTGAGCTGAGAGGGCTCGGATGTGACACAGTTTCTAAAAGCTTGTCACCAGAAACCACATCAGTGCTTCCAAATGGAAGAACAGATGTAGCCTCGATAGAAGTGTAGATACGTGTAAATCAGTGTGCGATCTCCTTTAATGTTCCTCCTTTGACAAATTAATGAAGTGAATTTTTGACAGCTGGAAATGTAGTCACCTACAACTGATGGAGGAAGCACCCAAGTACATAGAATGTAAAGTTCAATGAAAGCAGTTATAGCAGTTTTCCATGATCTGAGATGCATTTAACAGGGATTTATTACTCTTAAAGGGTAAGGTGAACTGTGATAAATCATTCTGATTTCCACATTCAACATGAAGTGAAATATTTCCATCTTGAAGTGGGTGGTCTTTGATAGCATGAAAAATGAGCATCAAAACAGTGGAAACGAACCAATCTTTTTCTGAAGCACCAGAATCAATGTCAGTTTACACTCAGGGTAGACTCAGGAGAACATCCAATGATGGGATTTCTCATGGAAGAATGCTGTTGCATCCCAAAAGGTTTAAAGACATGTTTTGTGTCTGGACACCTTGACTGAAATACTGTATTGGTGCTCCCTTTGTGCTCCAAATGTAAAGATGATTGAAAATAGGTTCAAAACCAAGCATGGTGTTTCATTTATCACCATTTATTACCTCATATGTAAAGGAGGTGATGATTTGAGATAAAGATTATGCTGCCAAGGATTATGCAACAAAATAATGATCTATGGTTTTCCTCAAGGTCTTGGTGTCTTAATGTGGTATTTTGGAGGGATTATTGATCATTTATATAAATTCTCAAGTGGTAAAAAATGGTAAAATTTAGCACCAAATCTGTGTAACAAATGGTGTCAACCCCAAAAACTGCTGCAACAACTTATGAGTCATGATAGAGCATGGGAATGGCCATCATTTACTTCTATCATAATGTTCTAAACCCTTATACGCTTTCACAATTTATTTTAATTAAATAAGTATTTAATTAATTAATGAATACATCCTGTGTAAATCCAATCTAATCATTTTATACGGGTGTAGATGTGATATGCAGGCATATGCAATATGCACACAGTAATTTTTTTACATGGATAATCTTTTTTTTCACAATAAAATATTGTGAAGTTTGGGGCAGTGTTGAAAAAATGATAAAATGCCAGTAACTGAGTAAATGAGCAACAAGTGACACAAATCTACATTTTGGCACCACGCACCAGAACTCTATGAGCCATAGGGACCATTAGTCATTCATGCGACTGCCTCCATGTTCGTGACGAGCCTCTATGACACAAACACAGCAGTGTTTAAATAAAAGTCATGTGGGATAGGACACTGAAGCTGGCAGCAGAGACGAAGGCTCAACAGCGTGGGGAGAGCCGATGTGTGAGTCAGCAGAGACATCTGAACTGAGGTAATGAAACAAAGTCACGGAGTCGGGGGAGGCAGGAGGACCGGCAGAGCTGATTTAATGGTGAAGAAGGAACCCACATCTGGTCACTGTGCCATTGTTGGTTAGATAACGATGCCAAAGGCAGAACAAAAATTTGACATTTTGGACAACTTTCTGAGACAAAAATTTGGGTTTCAAGTTTCATCAACTTAGTTTTAAGACTTTTGAACAGCAAATAGCCACCAGTATGTAATAAAACAAAGTAATCAATTATGCAATTGCAAAACATTATGCTGAAGCAAACCACGGTTCACCGTCTTCCTTAAAATTCTGTGGGGTTGAAAAAGTCATGATGCCTACTAGAGGAGACGATATTATAAAGAAACTGGCCCAGAGGTAAATGTTTTGGATATACACACTGAACAGACGTGCAATAGATGTTGTGTGTACAGAGTAACAACATAATGAAAATACACGATAGACAATCCATATGACAAAAATGAATACATATAATGTGAACATATAGATAGATAGATAGATAGATAGATAGATAGATAGATAGATACTTTATTGATCCCGAAGGAAATTTAGGCATCCAGTAGCTTAGACAACAAGTCCCAACACCAATACACCTTAAGAAAAAGTTGAAAAAAAAGAAGAAAAAGCAAACCACACAGACAGAGCAACTGGAAAGGCTGCCGCTCTCGTTGGCGCCGGAAGCTATATGTGAGTGCTATATGTGAGAAGGTGGATCCAGGAGGATTTCAAGCAACTTCCTGGCATCGCCAAACAGATAGAGCCACAGCAACACGACCTCTTCTCCACGCCAAACAGATAGAGCCAGAGCAACATGACTGCCTCTCCATGCCAAATATATAGATCCAGAGCAACACAACCTCCTCTCCACGCCAAATACATAGAGCCAGAGTAACACGACCTCCTCTCCACCATGGAACCTAGAGAGACAACCAGATTTTTGTTTTTAGGTTGCTTGGTAATGTAACAGTGTTTTGTGGAGCTCAACATTATATGGAATGGGGTTTGGATCCGATTTAACTATAGGCTATGCCTGTGATTGGTCCCTTTATTTAGAGCCATGTGAAAAGACAAGTGAATGGTTCCCAAATAATTGGATCCAACTCCCAGCTGTGTGTTAACTCTGCCCTTGTGTAGAAGGCTCCGTGCCGAAACGCTAAGCGTATGACTACTGTAATGTGAGCCAATTAATCAAGTGAAATGTTAGTATTTTGTCCTCCTTGATTTTGAAATATGGGATGTGCTACCCTATCACATTTTTAGCCCTTGAACTTTGGGTCTAGAACTCCACCGTGAATCCCATTGTTGAAGCGCAACCTCCTTTACCAAAAAAGTAATCAGTGTATGAGAAAAAGTGCTAAGGCCTCATGTTAGCTTTTGAACTTTGGAATTTTTACATAAAGCTTCGCAGGTAATTACAATTACCAGTAACTCTTTCAATGAACATATGGCCATGTGGATTTTGGTTTAACGGTAGAGGGAACACAAAACCAAACTGCTGCAATCTTTTACCTAAATATCATTGTCTTTATTTCAACAGGTTGGCTGTAATCAGTTTGGTTCAGGAGGTGATGTGACAGCTCTCTTAACCTGACCTTGATAGCCGTGACCAGAGAGGTCACCGCCACAGCTCTGTCTACGCTCTGCGTCTCCTCTCCTCATCCATCTGTGTGTGCGAGTGTAGACATACCTCAAAGTCACATTTGCGTGCCCTCTCCCCCAGACAGAGCTATTGGATCTCAATGTGGACACTGGAGACGCATATTACTACCAGGTATAAATGTAATCAGGTTAAATGATATCTAGATACAATCAAGATAAGAGACACATTTTAATGCCCACCCGGTGTAAAGGGGGTTACATTTACACTGTGTGCCATGTTTGTGTGTTGCACTAGCAAACATACAGCTTAAATCTTCTTGAATATATAGTGCATCTATTTGAAATGCCCATACCATTTTGCTGCCTGGACTTGAAGACTTGAGAAAAATTCTAAAAAATACTGATGATATTTTAGACGTTATTTCATGTATTTGTTTTCTGTACCTTTAAATGCTTTGTACAGTCCATCACATGTACATGTAGATATAGAGGATATATTATTCTCTTTCAAGTGTCCTGCCACTTAAAGCTGCAGTAGGCAGAATAGTTTTGGCATAATTGGGCAAAAATTCAATAATAACCTTTCAGCATATTGTAATTAAAGTGTTCTGAGAGAAAACTAGACTTCTGCACCTCCTCATGGCTCTGTTTTCAGGATTTAAGAAATCTAGCCCATGACGGGAGACTTTGGCCAATCACAGGTCATTTGAGAGAGAGAGCGTTCCTATTGGCTGTTCATTCAACGGAGGCAGCTGTCAATCACTCGCGAACTCCGATCAAACGGTCAAACTAGGCAGGTCTGATCAAATATGAATCAATATTATGTTACTGTAATGCTTATTTTGCTCCTCAAATGTTTTCAGAAACATCTTGTAGTGTACTGTTTAGCTGTAAAATGAGAAAGTTTGCTCCAGCTGGTGGGCGGTGCTTGGTATTTCCTCAACAGATCTCAACATGGCTGCCAGGTCACAAACTTTCTCATGCACATGATTTTTTTCAGATTACCGGCCTCATGCACTACTGTCAGGATATAGTGACCGTTTTATAAAAATAACTTTTTTTAATCATATTTGCTTCAACTTGCCTACTCCAGCTTTAAAGACGAACTTGTCCTTTAACGTAGATCAACAGTCCCTTCTCTCTGTACTCTGTAACCTCTAATCCTCTCCACTCTGTCTGCTCTAAATCTTTTTTCCTTCTCTGACTCTGTCACTCCTTTTTATTTTCCACTCTTTTATATTCCCATCGCTCTCTCCCACTCCCTCCCTCACACACACACACACACACACACACAAATTCACAGCACATTGTCTCCTATAATTATATCTGAATTATCATCACAATCAAAGGCTCCATTATCACTGTTATGACTTTGGCCTCTTAATTTCTCCCCCTCTCTCTCTTCCCGTTGCCTTCCCTCTCACACTCACACTCTCTTTCAGCTATTCTCAGCTCAGAGTGATGCTCGGTGCTAGGAAAGACGGACGGGGAGGGAGAGAAAGAGAGATCCCCCCTCCGCCGTGTCCTTGACAGACTGTGGCAGTAATGAATGGATGTGATTCCACGGCACTCGGCACTCCTGGCATTTAATTGAATTTTTTTTATTTCTGTACTTCAAGAGGACTGGGAGGGATAGGGATGTGTGTATGTGTGTGTTTGTGTGTGTGTGTGTGTGTGTGTGTGTGTGTGTGCAGGTATGTGCCTGCTTCTGTTAAATATAGTAAATCTGAAATTTGTAGAGGAGAAATGATGGATGAGTCAGTGTGTGTTTGTACTGTACCAGAATCCCCTGCTGGGCTTTGTCTAGCCAGTCCTAGATGCTATCAGAGTTTAGGCTAACATTAGGAGCTCTGTCCTGCTCTTTATTGGATTTGGGGAAGTTTACACTCCAGCAACCAACCAACCAACACATCGGTTAGTCCTGATCCTATTTTCTATTGTACCGCTACAAGTTTGAAAATATGCATGGCCATAGGCGGCGCCAGGGTGGGGCTTGGTTAGGCTATAGCCCCACCAAGAATTGTGTTAGCCCTACCATAAGCCAACCAAGAAAAAGAAAAAAGAAAAGTGCGGAGTCCAACAACGCCACTGCGGCGCGTACGTCACTCATGTGAGCGCGCGCGCTTTTCAGACAGACAGTAGTAACAACCTGGCTCTAGTAATTAGCGTTGACCGCTTATAGTCACTCATGTTATTAAGTTAACGTTAGTAAGCTGGTCAAAATTTATCATGGATAAATTTGTTTTTAAACGTCGCCGGACGGAACAACAGATGGCGGTGGCGGGTGTGTTGGATACAACTACGGACACACCGGACACACCTGCAGGGGAAGATGACCACTCCGGTCCCGCGTCTTCCATGTGCAAAGCTCGGCAGGATGAAGATGAGCAAGACAAAGAGGAGATGGAGCAGGAGCAGGAGGAGGAGGAAGAAGAGGAAAGAGGCTGGCATGACCAGCCACAGCCAACCACTGCGGGCACCGACACTGGCCATGATGCTAATGCTACCACTGACATTAGCCAACGACCCGGGGATGGACCGCGGCGCCCCATCAGGAAAAGTTACCCTTCAAGGCTAATAGGTAACCAGCAGAGATATTTCAATGCTGCCTGGTTTGACACATACAGCTGGCTTGAATATTCGGATGAGATGGACGCAAGTTTCTGCTTTGCCTGCCGACATTTTTTGGGTGGTGGGGGGCACCGGTTCCATTCCGACTCTCGCGTTTCTCTCTCCCTCTCTGTGTGTGCATGCGAGTTTCTAGCTGTGTTGGGAGGGTGTTGTTTTATTAAATGTATATTCACATTGAAATTCTGGCATTTATTTGAGCCCCGCCACCATATGGGTTAGCCCCACCGTAGTTGAACCAGAAAAAATACTCTGGCGCCGCCACTATGCATGGCTGTAGACTTTTTGGGCCCTATTTTAAAGATCTATAGTGCATTGCGCAAGAGCATTTAGGGCATGTCCAACTCCACTTTTGCTATTTAAATGGTGCATAATCTGGGTGCAAAGTAAGGCGCAAGGTTGGTAAAGGGGTTGTGTTTAGTCTCTTAATTAATCATAGGTGTGTTTTGGGGGCGTAACTGGAATTAAACCAATCAGAGTGACATCTCCCATTCCCTTTATAATCCAGGTACACCTGCACATTGGCGCATTGGTATTGCTAAAGGCAGTTTCATCAAATTGTAGAAGCGAGCAGTTTTCTGCTGAGGAAACGGATCTGCTCGTGCGCGAAGTGAAAGTGAAGAAGAAGAAAGGCACTTTTATTAATCCTCGAGGGGAAATTCAATTCCATCACTCTGTTATTTTTACATATACATATCACACACAGGCCTGAAATTCACACACATGCACAAACAGGACCTGTATACATGCATTAATGGAGAGATGTCAGAGCGAGGGGGCTGCCCCTCATTGGGGCGCCCAGAGCAGTTGGGGGTTTTGGTGCCTTGCTCAAGGGCACCTCGGCAGTGCCCAAGAGGCAAACTAGCATCTCTCCAGCTACCAGTTCACACTCAGTACTTGGTCCATGCGGGGACTTGAACCGGCGACCATCCGGTTCCCAAGCCAAGTCCCTATGGACTGAGCTACTGCCGCCCCAAGTGCACGAGCAGTATGTATGTGGTCCTCAGCCGGTGGACCCTCTGCCTCCGCCGTCTCCCGATCCTCTGTCCCATCAACAACTCCATTTGACTGCATATGAGCAAACACACTGATAACCTATTTAACCGATGTAGGGGGGGCACAATTCATTATATGATAATAATAATAATAAAACTAGAAAATTTGACCATATTACACCAGTTTTAGCTTCATTACACTGGCTCCCGATCCATGTTAGATCAGATTTTAAAGTGCTTTTGATGACCTATAAAATTGTAAATGGGTACGCCCCTTCCTACTTATCTGATCTACTTAAATCTTATACTCCAACCAGGACTCTCCGCTCTCAGAATACAGGGCTCCCGTCTGTCCCCAGAGTGAAAAAGAAGTCAGCAGGCGAAAGGGCCTTTTCTTATCGAGCCCCTTTCCTCTGGAATAACCTCCCTATAGACATCAGACAGTTTGACTCTGTGGAGGTCTTTAAATCCAAACTCAAAACCCATCTTTTTGCCCTAACTTTCAATTAGTTAGCTGGTGGGTCGGTCTCAGTCTCAATTTATAATTTCAGCCTAGCAGTCCTGCCGACGAGAACATTATTTATTTTAAGCCGCTGCCTCTCTATAACCCTCTGTTGTTTATGTCCCACAAGCACTGCTGTGTGCCTCGCTCTCTCTCTCCCCTCTCTCTCCTTTGAATCGGGCTTCTCCGTGATGGACCATCAGTCGCGCTGTGACATCGCTCTGACTCTCTGGTGGTGCCTAATTCCACATGACAGACCTCGACCTGGTTCTCCAGGATATTTAGCCTCTCTAACAATTTACCTCAGTCCTAGGGGGCTTATTGGCATGGGTAACATACGTTTATATTACTAAGCAACTGTAAATTAAAAACTAAAAAATATGCTCCTCTCTCTAGGTTCATGGTGGAGAGGAGGTCATGTTGCACGGGCTCTATCTATCTTGATGTGGAGAGGAGGTCGTGTTGCTCTGGCTCTATCGATCTGGTGTGGAGAGGAGGTCGTGTTGCTCAGGTTCTACCTATATGGCGTGGAGAGGAGGTTATGTAGCTAAGGCTCTATCTGTTTGGCGTGGAGAGGAGGTCGTGTTGCTCTGGCTCTATCTGTTTGGCGTCGCCTGGAAGCTGCTTGACATCCTCCTGGATCCACCTTCTCACATATATTCACATTATATGTATTAATTTTTGTCATGAATTGTCTATGTTGTATTTTCATTATGTTGCTACTCTGTACACACGACATCTATTGCACGTCCGTCCATCCTGGAAGGGGGATCCCTCCCACTGTCGCTCTTCCTGAGGTTTCTGCTATTTTTTTTTCCCTGTTAAAAGGGTTTTGTGTGGTTAAGTTTTCCTTAGCCGATGTGAGGGTTGCACTGTCAAGGACAGAGGGTGTTGTATCCTGTACATATTGTAAAGCCCCCCGAGGCAAATTTGTGATTTGTGATTTTTGGCTATACAAATAAAATGATTAGATTTGATTTGATTTAAGCATGAGGCTAATATGATAAATATGGATAAATAATGGAAACTTTTTGACTTTCTGATGCAACCCACAGGGGGCTCAGACCAGCTGAGCAGAATCCTCCGGAGCTGCATTACCTACGGGCTTGCAGCCGGGCACTGCCGGAGAGGCGGTGCGTAACGCGAGGATCCATCAGCCTCAAAACGCTGCCTTTTAGGGGGAGAGGGGACGCAAACTTTGAAGTAGCCTACGTCTACACTCGTACACACAGAGGGACGATGGGAGGAGACGCCACAGAGGCATGTGTGCACCGTGAGCTCTCAGCGTTCCTCCGGTCACTGGCGTGACCGCCGTGACCGGAGGAGCACTGAGAGCGCTGCAAGTCGATCGATACAGAATGTCTGAGGCCTCACTTCGTTATATTCCATTATATTCTGAATTGTCATCTGCCGCCTGAATTTAGTGTTTTCCTTTACATAAATACAAACATTGTTCTAGCGCAGAAACTGTATTTACTGAGGAGGATTGCTAATGCACATCCCTGTGTGTGTAACAAGCAGAGTGTACGCGTGTTGTGAACTTGCCTGTGTAGACACATCTTACTATCTGAATAAAGCGCCCTTCAAATAGCAGGGAAATACTGCGCCAAACTTTTAGACCAGGTTTTTGTTGGTCAATGGCGCAAAAATTTCTGCTGCCTCAAGATAGCAATGAGCCCAACAAAGCGCCTGATCACACCTCATTTTGAGACCAACACGCCCATGGGCGCACAGATGGACACAAATACATTTGTTACTTAAACAAAGTGGGCTTGGCGTGAAAATGACAACTGCGCCGGTCTGAAACTAGCAATGACAGTTACGCTGCGCTGTGTGCCACTTTGTGACGGGTGTGAGATAGGGCCCTTGGTGTAGTGTGTCTAGTCTTTCTAAGTTACAATGATCTTAAAGTCTGATCAGTTTAGTTCACACTACAGGGTGACTAGGGTGACCATATTTTCAAACCCCCAAAACCGGGACCCTTAAGTGTACCGCACGTCCATGCACGCACCATAGGCATGTTATTGTATATTGCTATCTGTCCTTAATATAATCATTTATTTCCACCATGCATGAGCATAAATGTTGTTGGGTCCTCACCAGGACTTTGGGACAAAGAGCGGCCTGTAAGGTCAAAAACCTGAAAACAGGCCTACATGTAAGGTCAAAAGCCTAAACAAAGGAACAAAGCTTAACGGCCATCTTGAATCTAAATCCTGGTCGCTCATTGGATGAGGCTCACAGGAAATTAGGGGAGATCCGGTGACACGCCTGCAGCGTCACTGAGGAGATATAAGCACAGCGCACCTACGAAGCGCTCTCTTTCCACTGCAACTCAGTTTGCTACAGGAGGTGACTTCACGTTGCAACTTCCCCTTTAAGCCTTGGCGCAGTTCCCGACCTCGCTAGACGAGTTAAGCTACTGTTCTCTTTGTTCACGGAACATTTTCGGACCCGAGATCACACCACCAGTGATCTCCCAACCTGCAGAAGGAAGAACCGGACCCCCGTTCTTCAAGAAGGAAAGACGCCCACTCCTTTCCTCCAAGTCGACTCTGGCTGTTTTCCCTCCGCTGCCGCACGGAGAATCAGCCCCGCCTTTCACCGCTGACGAGCGTGATAACGGCCCGTTGCCCCGAGCTGAACTCGCCGGACCATCAACGGACAAACACATCTTAAACGCTTCGAAAAGCGTACCAAGTAAGAGGCTTGTGTCTGGGCAGAGACTAGTAATAGTGTGTGTTACATTTAAGTTTTATTACTTTATTGTTTTGGGTTTACGGATCGCTGAGTCCGCCCGTTTGCTGCTTTGTTGTTGTTTTATTGCTGGCTGTGCGCTCCAAGCTGTGGGCTTTTCATTGTGTTTACATTCGGCCACCACGGGAGAGACCTGTAACTGTATTTTACCGGTTAAAAGACCAGTACACGGCCGACGGACGTGAGTTCGCCTGCCGGGTTTCTGAGTGGTAAATATACAGCGACTACGTCTTTCTCCCTGCCGCTAGAATTCCTCTGTTGCTTGCTCACTGCTGTTACTTGTGTGTCCCACGCCGTGGGCTTTCTTTGTGTTAGTGTCTGCCATCACCAGAAAGACCGGTAGTTAGGATTTCCTCTTTCTGCGCTCTGAGTGCGCCTTTCTTTTCTCCCTCTTTCGCTAACCCACGCACACACACACACACACACATATACCCGTTTACGGACAACGTGGGGACCACAGTCTCCATTGCATGTTATTTTAACTTACGCGGCCTCGTCCGCCATTAGAGCCATCCCTCACGTGACGTAACCACGTACGTGGCTACGTCCACCTCGTGCTCCTCCCCTTTTTCTACACACACACACACACACACACACACACACACACACGTGCCTTATGCTTGTTTGATTGTAGTGTAGGAATTAGAGCTGTTTGTGTAGGATAGTTGTTTGTTTATTATAGGTATTATTGGTTATTAATTATCTTTGCTTATACATTATTAGTTACTGAGTAATGGTGTTGATGTTTGGGTAATTATAAATTGATATTGCTAATTTTAAATAAACTTGTTTTTACATTTAAAGAACAGTTGTCTGTGATTGTTTATGCATATGTATTGTAATAATAGTTGGTTGTGAGAGTCAGTGCTCGGATTCATCCTTTACTGTTCACCTCGTAAATATAAAGTAGTGAGTAAATACTGGTATTTTGAGTGAACAGCCCCTTTGAGACTGTATCAACGTTTGGTTATTGTTCCCTGATTCCAGGGTGGTGCCCCGTTATTGATAGTTGTTATTAATATTAATAATTTCTTTAATTTTATTAATCTTAGTAATTAATATTTGTTAATAACCAAATATATTCCTACCAAATCCCAACATTTGGTGCCCCGTGTGAGGCTTTCTTATATCAATATTATTACAATATTTATGCACATTAATCCAGAATTGTCAAATTTTGATTTTTAATTTTTCAGAAATTTTTATTTTTGAGAATTGATTTGCACAGGATTTGCCAAGCATATAGCCAGTTGTGGACTGTGGATTGTTTCAGTGTGTAGTAGTGGTTAGTTTGTCCTGGTTGTTGTAAATAGCAATTTTGTTTGCTATTTAGTTTTTGAGATCCCTAACACACTAACATAGCGGTTACTTATTAGAGGTGCTAGAGTTAACTCACTAACACCCTAATACGTGAAGAGTAACACCTTAGCCTTTTTGCTTTTAACAATCCAGCACATTTTTGTAAGCCACAGGTCGAAGCTTCTCACCTGTGCATTGATAGCAGTATAGCAATCAGTTTTCTATTAATTGTAAATTGTACGATTTCAGGGTTTGCCTTTTACTAGTTGAGTAAAATGAGCAGTGAAGATTCCCGTGAGAAAGGAGCCGATGCTCCCCAGGGGCCCAGCGACCCAGCCCTGCAGGATGCGGTCGCTGGCCTCCTCAAGCTCTCCATAACATAGAAAGAGTCTCTGAATAATTACAGTGCTAGCGCAATAGACAGGAAGCTAGCAGAGTTGGTTGACTTTATCAACCATCCAACCGGGAAGCCACAGCGTACTGTCCCGGAGGTGCTCGGTCAAATAGCCCTCTTGTATGATCGTAAAGCGCAGCTACAAGCTGCCGAGCGTCAAGCGCAGCTCGCCGAGCTGGAGGACAGCCGCCAAGCTGCAGCGCAGGAAAACCTTAACCTGCGAAGGGAGGTCCGGGGCTACGAGTTTGAGGTCTCCCGGTCACGGGATGAGCGTGCTCAGCTGCTTAAGGACACTGACGCTGTGTATGTGCAGCTTCAGGCCTCTAGACAGGAAGCAGGGTCCAGACACAGTAGGGCTCAGGACGGTCAGGTAAGTACCGCTGCCGACCTGTTTGCCAGAGAATCACTTGACTCTGACCCTGAGAAAGCTTCTGCTTCTGACTCATCCGGTCAAACCATAACGCATTCTGACCGTGTCTCCTCCAACTTCCTTACTCTTGACAGTACCCGTGCACCAGCAGCGACCCGCCTAGTGGACACAGGTTCACTGCCCTCCAGGAGTATGTCCCAATCCACCCAGAGCCGTGTTACCTTGCGGTTCGACCGGTCTCCATCTCCATCCCGGAAAGGGGTAAGTTTATCACGAGACTTAGGGGGTTTTAAGCCCTCGCGATTTAACCCTGACCGAACTCCTTCCCCTGCACGAAGGGGGAGCAGTCGTCCTCATCGCTTTGGCGACCCAAGCGAATACGGGTTTTCAGATGACTCGGACAGCCCTTACCCGCCCCGAGATCAAGGTCTGCGTACCCGTCAGCTTGAGTCCCTGGCAGACTTGGTTACCATGCAGGAACAGGATCCGGCTATACAAGCCATCCGTCAACTGATGTTGAACCCTCCGTCGCAGGGGACTCCGCAACCACAGTCAGTTGAGTCAGAAGAGCTAAAAGCTCTCCATACCAACCAGGTGCACTTGAAGCTTGAAAATAGCTTGTTGGTCTACGCACCCAATGGCCACGGACCAGTGCGTTGGGTCGTCCCAACCGACCACAGGGGGGTGATGCTAGCTCACGCCCACGACTCACCTGTCGGGGGCCATCGCGGCTACAGAGCCACCCTAAAAACCCTTCAGCAGGTTGCTTATTGGCCATCAATGACACGCGACACAAAGTCTTATGTCCAGGGGTGTCTGGTTTGTTGTCAGTTCCAGCCATCCAAGCCACTGGGCCGAGCCCCACTCCAGGGAAGGGGAATTACATTCCCTTGGTCACACCTCCAAGTCGACTGGATCGGACCGGTTCCTAAGTCATCACGTGGTAACAAATACCTTCTTACCGTCACATGTGCTTTTACGAAGTGGGTTGAATGCCTTCCAGCGCCCAACGACACAGCTCTGACAACCGCAGTTCTGCTGTTGAACCATGTGTTCAGCCGCTGGGGGCTACCCCTCTCCGTTGATTCGGATCGAGGCACCCACTTCACGTCCAGGGTCATGACCACCCTGTACGACATCTTGGGAGTGGATGTAAGATTCCACATCCCGCATCATCCCCAGTCATCCGGCCAAGTAGAACGTGCCAATCGCACTATTGTCAACATGCTCAAAAAGTATGTTAGTAGCAGCGGCAAAGATTGGGATGTGAAACTTCCGTTGGTGCTGATGGCTATAAGATCCACCCCGCACCGCTCAACAGGAGTCACACCCTTGAGATGATGACTGGGAGAGAGATGACCCTTCCGCTACACCTCCTGTACCGCCCCGAGGACGTCAGTGTTGCTACAGCCTATACGGCAAACCAATACGTGACGGACTTGCGTGACCACCTCCGGGCCACGTTCGCATGGGCTCAGGAAAACTTGGAGGCTAGCGTTAAGGGATCCAAGGCCTACTACGACAGGAAAGCGTCTTATCGCGAGTACCACGTAGGCGACAAGGTCTTCTATTTCAGGTTTGCTAAACCGGTAGGAATCTCCAAGAAGTTTCTACCAAGCTGGTCCGGCCCATTCGAAATTGTGGGAAAGCTCTCACCAGTAGCTTACCGGATCAGGGTCACAAAACCCAGACAGTCACCAGTGTACAAATGGGTCCACGCAAATCAGATTAAACCCTACAAGCCGTTTTCACTTCCAGGAGAAAGGGCAGCCTCCACACCCGAAAGGGGGGAGCAGCCCCCACTCCCAGAAGAAGTAGATGCACCACAGTAACACCATAGAAATAGTTGCATGCCCAACTCACCCCGTCGGCATGAACTAACTTCTAAATCCTACCCCCCCCCTTTTTCCCATAGTAATTACCTTCCGTTTGTGTTCTAGGATGAAGATTCCTTGGGTCCTTGGCATTCTTCTCAGTTTACGACTCACCCTGTCAATTGAAGTGGTTGAACCTGGCCCACCGACCGGCACGGTCTTACAGGAGACTCCAGGCCTCCTAATCACCCGGTGTGGCCTCTACACCCAGAGAATCTATGTACGCCTTGATCCCTGGAATGTGTATCGCCATCACATCCGCTTACCCCCACGCATGACCGAAGGGCGACTAAGCGGAACCCAAATTCAAGATACAGTTGAACGTGCTAAGCAGACAACTGTCCACATCCTTGAGCAGTTACAGAAGTTTCTGATCACTGAGGAGGACCTCAGTGGCAAGAAACGACCAAAGCGATTCCTTGGTGCACTGCTCGCTGCGGCGTCAGCCATTGGGTCCCTATTCTCCATTGGACTTTCAACAGCCAACTCGGTCAGTCTTAGGGCGCTTCAAAATCATATGGGTGAACTTGACAAAGAAATGCCAGAAATCCAACAAAGACTTCTCCTCCAACAAGAACAGATACAGGACATGGGTAAAACTTTGCAGGGTACCATAGTTGCTGTGAACTTACATTCAACTCTCCTTAATAACACCTTGCATGCTCTAGAGACTTTGTCAGAGGTAGTCAAAGATGACATAACGTATGTGCGAGTAGTTAGAGATTTAATGCAGGACCTCATTAGAGAAGTAAGCTCCTCGGTCAACAGCCTGAGTGGTGGA
This sequence comes from Sebastolobus alascanus, assembly GCA_916701645.2. Lineage (NCBI taxonomy): Eukaryota > Metazoa > Chordata > Actinopteri > Perciformes > Sebastidae > Sebastolobus > Sebastolobus alascanus. Next base: position 1,189,623 of record CAKAOJ020000270.1, read on the forward strand.
CAGATCCCAGCTTACCTGGTATCTCTGGACCTGGTTGAGCAAATACTTACCTCTGCTACTACCACTGTTGTGCAGCCTTCTCAGGTACACCTGGCATATAGTCTTGGCAGTGCAATTCCAATTTCAGTAGATCCTAAGAAATTAGAGATAGGATTCATCCTTAATCTACCCATCATCGAAAGGCAGAATATATATCGACTGAAGTCAGTATTAAATGTTGGTTTTTGGAAAGGCAACACACATGTACACCTTAAGACACCACCAACCATTGCCTACCATGATGATGACACTTCACTCTACCTCATTCCCAACCTGAACATGTGCACTAAAACAAAGGACATACACTGGGTGTGTCCAAGCAACCCCTTTGTGAGAGACGTGACAAACTACCTCTGCGGCCTGAGAGATGACTCTCCTGAACAAAAGTGCCAGGGTAGTATGTCCATTAGGGATGAGACAACAGAAACAAGGGTAGAACGGGCTGGCAATCGATGGCTCGTTAGTACACCGGCCACCGAAGCCTTAATGGGTCACGACCGACATGATACATCCACTAAACTAACGCTACCTAACCAGACAATGTTTCTGACTTCCCCAAGGTGCTACAATACACATTGATGACATTGTCCTCCATCACCTCAACCCCGACAGGCATGACGCGGAGATTGAGATCATGGACGCATTTAGAGGGCATAACCTCACGATAGGCGACACCCTTCAACGACAGCTTCTGGCGGAAGGGACTAAATTGGTTAAGTTCAGTCTAAAACCAACTGGACTTACCACCATATTTTCTAGCCATGTAAGCGGGTTACCATCCTATCAAGATCATCCTGTAAGTTTGATTGCCCTTGTGCTTTTGCTTAGTGGTTGGATCATCACGGCCATTGTTGCATACCTGATGTATAAGTACATCCAGAAACTACAGGCCAAACTAGATTCCCTTTTGTTTGTCACACCACGTTTTACACACCAGCACGCAACCATACCTCTGGCTGACTCCAACCGTTTCCAGGAGTAAGCTGACTAACCTTTCACTATCTTTTCTGTCTCTTTCCTTTCTTTTCTCCCTCTGAGCAGCAAAGATTGTAGTAGGGTTAGCACACGGTTTATCCAAGGTTGAATGGTTGTGTAAATGTGTAATAAGATAACGATATAGTTAAGTCATCTGCCCAGATGCTGCCTCAAATGTCTGCCCAGACACTGCCTCAAATGTCTGCCCAGACACTAGAGCCTCTGTAAAACTGAACTCTGAACTGTATGGACTGTTATAACTTTTTCCAACTCAGGATTATGGACTTTGTAACCCTCAGGTTACCCTCACCCACACGGACTGTTCGGCCCTCTACTTGCTCTAAAGACTGTGACCAGCATCCCACTCTTCAGACCAAAGGGGGAATGTTGGGTCCTCACCAGGACTTTGGGACAAAGAGCGGCCTGTAAGGTCAAAAACCTGAAAACAGGCCTACATGTAAGGTCAAAAGCCTAAACAAAGGAACAAAGCTTAACCGCCATCTTGAATCTAAATCCTGGTCGCTCATTGGATGAGGCTCACAGGAAATTAGGGGAGATCCGGTGACACGCCTGCAGCGTCACTGAGGAGATATAAGCACAGCGCACCTACGAAGCGCTCTCTTTCCACTGCAACTCAGTTTGCTACAGGAGGTGACTTCACGTTGCAACTTCCCCTTTAAGCCTTGGCGCAGTTCCCGACCTCGCTGGACGAGTTAAGCTACTGTTCTCTTTGTTCACGGAACATTTTCGGACCCGAGATCACACCACCAGTGATCTCCCAACCTGCAGAAGGAAGAACCGGACCCCCGTTCTTCAAGAAGGAAAGACGCCCACTCCTTTCCTCCAAGTCGACTCTGGCTGTTTTCCCTCCGCTGCCGCACGGAGAATCAGCCCCGCCTTTCACCGCTGACGAGCGTGATAACGGCCCGTTGCCCCGAGCTGAACTCGCCGGACCATCAACGGACAAACACATCTTAAACGCTTCGAAAAGCGTATCAAGTAAGAGGCTTGTGTCTGGGCAGAAACTAGTAATAGTGTGTGTTACATTAAGTTTTATTACTTTATTGCTTTGAGTTTACGGACCGCTGAGTCCGCCCGTTTGCTGCTTTGTTGTTGTTTTATTGCTGGCTGTGCGCTCCAAGCCGCGGGCTTTTCATTGTGTTTACTTCGGCCACCACGGGAGAGACCTGTAACTGTATTTTACCGGTTAAAAGACCAGTACACGGCCGACGGACGTGAGTTCGCCTGCCGGGTTTCTGAGTGGTAAATATACAGCGACTACGTCTTTCTCCCTGCCGCTAGAATTCCTCTGTTGCTTGCTCACTGCTGTTACTTGTGTGTCCCACGCCGTGGGCTTTCTTTGTGTTAGTGTCTGCCATCACCGGAAAGACCGGTAGTTAGGATCTCCTCTTTCTGCGCTCTGAGTGCGCCTTTCTTTTCTCCCTCTTTCGCTAACCCACACACACACACACACACACACATATACCCGTTTACGGACAACGTGGGGACCACAGTCTCCATTGCATGTTATTTTAACTTACGCGGCCTCGTCCGCCATTAGAGCCATCCCTCACGTGACGTAACCACGTGCGTGGCCACGTCCACCTCGTGCTCCTCCCCTTTTTCTGTCTCCACACACACACACACACACACACACACACACACACACACACGTGCCTTATGCTTGTTTGATTGTAGTGTAGGAATTAGAGCTGTTTGTGTAGGATAGTTGTTTGTTTATTATAGGTATTATTGGTTATTAATTTTCCTTGCTTATACATTATTAGTTACTGAGTAATGGTGTTGATGTTTGGGTAATTATAAATTGATATTGCTAATTTTAAATAAACTTGTTTTTACATTTAAAGAACAGTTGTCTGTGATTGTTTATGCATATGTATTGTAATAATAGTTGGTTGTGAGAGTCAGTGCTCGGATTCATCCTTTACTGTTCACCTCGTAAATATAAAGTAGTGAGTAAATACTGGTATTTTGAGTGAACAGCCCCTTTGAGACTGTATCAACGTTTGGTTATTGTTCCCTGATTCCAGGGTGGTGCCCCGTTATTGATAGTTGTTATTAATATTAATAATTTCTTTAATTTTATTAATCTTAGTAATTAATATTTGTTAATAACCAAATATATTCCTACCAAATCCCAACAATGTACTCTTGCAGTGTGTGCAGAAGCAGCATTTTCATGGCCGGGTACTTTACGGAGGAAGAGCTCTTTAGAAAAGACCAACTTGAGATCTCTTAGGCATAACAGCTAACCATTAGAGTACTGACTGATGATTCTGTCTGAAAGAGTCGTAAGTGTCATAGCAACAGCCTTGACAATGACACGTTGATTGATTGACACACATACAGTGTTGAATGCAGACGCGTGGTGCATTCTTTATGTTTTACTAGGGCTGTCAAAGTTAACATGATAATAACACGTTAACGCAAATTTGTTTTAAAGCCACAAATTTCTTAAACTTATTAATGCAATCGATCTTTCCAAGGTTGTAGCAGGCTCAGTTTTAAAGCTAGCATCATATGAAACTAGAAAACCTAAGGAATCCATCGGTACCAACCATGTCATACTAGTGAGGCTAAACAATGCTCCAAACTTAAATGGTAGCGAGGAAAAACTGTAATGGCCATTTTCGAAGGGGTCCCTTGAACATTTTAGCATTTTACAGATATTGGTCGGAGCTCGAGACACCCAGCTTGAAACCAGGACAATCCCGGACAAAGTGGGGTCAGCGTAGCTCACACTGTTTATGTGTGTAGGGTCCATGTGCATGCATACACAGTTACAGGTGTGTGTACATCTTGTCTCTGCATGTCTGTTTATGAAATACATACAAGAGCAGTAGGACTACAGCTGCTTAGGGAAGCTTGAAATTCTTACCAGCAGAGTAAATCCCACCTTTAATATTCCATATTCATGTGTTTATTAATACTGCGAGACTGGCTGCCAGGATTCAGACTAATTTGATGTGTATATGGTAGAGGGTGTGCTTCTCTTTGTTTTCATACAGTCATTTGATTCTTGTTGAGCTCCCCTCTCTGATCCACATATTCTTTAGATCTGGAAGACGATAAACAGAGTTGTTTTGTCACGTTTGCTGTCAGTGTGCACCGCAGGAGGGAAGTCGGGGGGTGTGTGTCTCTTTGTACGTGAATAACTGTTGGAGGCTCTACCTCTATGTTCCTGCATGTGCTCAGTGAATGTCTGCATGGATGCGTGCCTAAGTGTGTGCTCGGCTATAAAGCGATAGTTTACACAACTGATGTGGGCTGTGCTGATCAGTTGGACTTCTTTATGGCTCCTTTTTTCAATCACAGTGCTTCAGTGCTCATTTCATGCATGCAGAATTGCAAATATATCAGTCTGGGTGCGCTCTGCGAATGTGAGCATGCATATTGGCATTCCCTGGTAAAAATATGATTTGGGGTGGAGATAAACATGCATGTGGTAAACAGAGTGAGATAGGGAATCCAGTTCCACAAAACAAGAAATACCGTCAAAAACCCTGCGTGAGAAACCCAATGTTTATTGTGTATTTCCTTTACTACAAATCACAGGGAGGAAGTGCAAAAGACAAATAGGGAGCGAGAGATTTATACCTGGAAAGATGGCAAACATGGAGGAGAGCATATGTATTCAGAGCTCTGCTGTAGGTGGACAGATGATGAGAGTTATCTAACTATAAAGCGAGGAATCTCTGTCTGTGTGTCCTTCACATATCCGGAGAACCATCCATCCGATCTACTTCACACTTGATGGTTGTGTTGCTGGGGCCCCAATGGACTGCTTTGTTGAATTTGGTGTAATTTGAACCTTTCCAATTTTAATAAACTTTGGATGAACATGTGACTAGCGCTCTGTGCAGCAGTGGGGGCGGGGCTTCAGGGCTCTGGAGACTGAATCCAGTATGTTGTCCACAGCGGGCAGACAGCAGCTCATTGAGTGCAGTTCACTTTTGCTGTTGGATGCTGGATATGGAAACATTACAACCAAACTCTTCTTCACTTCCCTGGAGTCAACGAGCGATGAGCGGTTCTCGTTGCAAGGAGCACTTCCAGGGGCCAAGCAATCGCCCCATCCGAATGGACATACTTTCTAACGGCCATGCCACGAACCGGCACTGCACTAGTTGTTAGATAATGAGAGAAAGCTTTACTCAGCTTTCCTGACATTGTTCTCAGTCCGTCTCAATCACTGAAAAATCTCCCAGCGTCCACGACAGCGTGTTCCCCATTGATGTGTCTGTAAAACCTTTAAAGCAGATTTAATCAAGATTTGACAACAGATAAAATGATGTATGATGTGAAAGAGGTCGCTCATAGAGATGAACCCACAGAGAATTATCATCAGACTCAGGACTGGAGTACTCGAGTCCAGACTATGTCTCACTAAGTTAAATTTAACACAGAGTTTAAAATTCATCACTTGATGGTTGTTCGTTTTGGGTGGTGCTGCAGGACAAAAACTTACTCTTACTATTGCTATTAGGGGTGGTCCCAGGGTAATATGTCAGTAGCAAATATCGGATCAATTTCAAGGTTTATGAATGTAGCGTTAGACTGTAATGGTCCTCAAACCTAAATTCTATGCATTGATTAGTTTGCTGTTAGGAGATAGATCAATATTGTTTATAGACGTTATATGTTTCTGTCCATCCTCATTAACTCAATTATCTCTATATTAGCATTGGAAAGACACTATTTCCTATTGTGGACTTCAACAGGACTCAGTCTGCTCTGACTCGGTCTTGACTTGGTTTCGACTGCCTTTGGACTCGGTCTTGACTCAAACTCGTCTCGACCTGGATTGGACTTGACTTGGACTCGATTAAAGATAGGGTCGACGATGTTGGACGATTATGCTAGCATAATTTGAAAGTAGCATCGCCTCAGGAGCTCCGTCTAAACCCACCCCCTCCCCTCGGGGGTCCTTCCAAGGCAACGCACCCCACACACATGCACGAGCACCACCGCATCGTAACTACTTCACAGACACAGAGCGGAGAGAGGACCTCAACTCAACAACGCTTCCTCATGACAAGTAACCGCAGCAGTGCTACTTTTGGCTGAGTTTTCTCTTCCATTCTCCAGTAATCTGGCGGGATCAATGCACTTTGAGTTCAGGCTGGTGCACGCCAAGGGTAATGTACGAGCAGGGAGACAGGGAGGCATCTGCTTGGTTCTTTCCAAGCGGACCTCAAGGCAGTGATTGGTAGACTTTTTTACAGGATTACAGCAGCTACAGATGATGGCTCTTTTCCGGTCCTTTTTCAGAAGAAGTAGAAGTAATGGATCACGGAGTGTAAAGACCATTTCAACCAATATAATAAATAGTGTATACTGGATAACAACGTCAACCCTGCCTTTAAATTGGAATTGAATATAGTCCTGATCAGACTCCTCAATTCACCTCAGCAGAGTGCTTTACAGACTTTAAGCTCATTGTTTACCTGTCCGGCCCACAACTTTACTGTTCTGGTTCACTCTCAGCGCTCTCATAGTGTCGTTTTCAGAGAAAAAGTTGTAAAAAAAGCCACTCTTCACTACCTGCTTAGCAGCAACCAGCAGACAGACCCAGTTAGAGACTAGCTGGTGAACAAAGTGGAGCATTTAGCTTCTAAGGAGACAGATATTTCCCTCAGTAGTTGATGGAGACCAAAAGAGAGCTAAAAGAGAGAATATTGGACTACCATTCATCAGTTGGACACACACACGTGCCATGGCCAGGGCAGGTTCAGGAGAACAAAATTGTGAAGATTCTTTGGGAAATGTCATACAAGTCAGCCACAGACTTTTTAGGGTAACATAAGGACTTTATAAAGAAAGAGACATTTTGCCATTAAGTGTCATATAAGCAGTTGTCCTCAACACATCCGTGGTTAGAACATTCAAGCCAGCAGCGTAACATAACTGTGATTGGCCCTGGTGCAAATTTTTTTCCTCAGCCCTCGCCCCAAACTCAAGCGCACGTTCATGCACATAAACACACACTTATACACACAACCACTCCAGATAATTGCAAAACAATTGCTATGCACCATGGAGAGGCTCACCCTGCAACTCCCCTACTGCAAACCATTCTGAGATAAGCACCAGGGCCAATCACAATTTTGTTACGCTTATTTATCAACGCTAATTTAACAGCTTACCCTGGACTCAGCAGCCAAATGTTATCACAGACACATATTACAGTAGGTGCCTATTTTACAACATATGAGATGTAACAATTACAGTGCTATATATTTAAATCCCTGATCCCACTCCATAATAACAAAAAGAAACCAGTACTCACCCATTAGAAGTTTTCCCAACAGGTCTTGTGCTTCGCAAAGTCATTAACAACACTGCTTAAGAACCTTTTTTACCAGAATGTCCTGGCCGTGAGCAACGCAGCGCGACGTGGCACAAATGAACAAATGAAGGAAGATAAGTGGTTACGTCTCCAGTCTGATCTCAAGCTCACAGCTGATAGGTAGCCTACATGTTTTGTTAACATGATGTAACAGAAGTGCATATAATGGATTCAGTGTGGACGCCCTGTATGAAGGTGATTTTTGGGCCCCTGACAGCTTCTGGGCCACGGTGCGCTGTCGTCGATATTTACGCCATTGATTCAAGCCAATACAATGATCTTGTGGAGAGGAGTCAGAGATGGTGTGGAGGGAAGTGAGAGAGGGGAAAGAGTGATGGAAAGTTGAAGGTACTCAAAGGAGAAGTAAAAGAGAAGAGGAGGAGGTGGTGAAGAAACAACCCCATAGAGTCAGAAAGACGGCAGTGTGGAAGTATGAGAGCAGAGACAGTGGATTGCTGTTTTGCAGGGGTTTTAAAATTCCTGCCTGTTTGGGGGCTCAGTGGATCAAAATTGCACCCAAATGAAATTTCCGTGGGTTGGTTCTCAGACCCTGAAGACTGTTGAATATCAAGGTAACTTTTTCCAGAATATTAAATTGAAATGCATCTCCAAATAGCTCCTGCTGGGAAATCCCATGACTTGGCAAACTACTGTGTGAAAAGTGTGTTGAGACCTATCACGCTCCCACTGTGTGCACATTGGAGATAGTGGTGTGTGTATGTGTGTGTTTGTGCCTGTGCTCGTGTGTCTGTCTGTGGACACATGAATCCCACTGCATTTATGTTTATTAAGCCCTTTTCAGACATGAAAAATGTAACACTGCTGGCTTCATCACACTTCATACACATCTCAGAGAGTGTGTGTGAATCATCTCTCAGCTCTCGTACCAGAACACTGGCAACATTTGTCTCTCAACAGGAAAACTTTGTCACTCAGAACACAGTGACCTAAAAAAACACTAACAACAAGGAGCATTACAATATGTATCGCTGTTGTCTTTGAAGTAGCTTTTATTTATATATATATATATTTTCTTTATTTTTCCGCATAAAGCAAGATTCCATTACAACATCTTTACTGCATGGGTAATGGAGTAATGCATTACAAAACGTGTATATGTTCACTAGACCCACGTGTATAGAAAGCTACAGATACTCTGTACTATATATATATATATATATATATATATATATATATATATACATATACAGCAGTGCTTATCAACCCAAATTAATTGTTTTAGGACATAGACGGGTGCATTCATTTACGCGCGTGCATGTGTACAATACCCTCTCAACCTGGAAAAATAGGGCTCCTCCGAAAGCCACATTGTAATTCAAACAGTCTACATCACACCTTGTGTCCTCTCTTGCAATACACCTGGGAAAGAATCTTTGCATGCCTGATCTCATGCAATCTTCTGCAATTATGTCAGGTGATCAAGACGCGCAGCTATATTCTCTCTGAGCATTTAACCTTGAGCTGCTGCAGCCTTTACATTACAGTAAACCAGCGGCATTCAAATCATGACTTGTGATGTACTGAAAGAGTTCCAGAAATGCTGCAGGTCTGACCTGCTACTACTCAACTTTACTGTATGCATGTGTGTGTATGTGTATGTGTGTGTGTGTGTGTGTGTGCACTTTTGTGTGTTTACTAAGGATGTCAATGGACTCAAATATTTAATCGCGATTAACCGCATTATTGTCCATGATTAATCGCAATTAATCGCAAATTAATCACACATTCTTTAGGGTACAATTTGTCAAGTATTCAATACTCTTATCAACATGCAAATATGCTTGCTTTATGCAAATGTATGTATATGTTTATTGTTGGAAATCAAGGAACAACACAAAACAATGACAGATATTGTCCAGAAACCCTAACAGGTACTGCATTTAGCATAAAAAATATGCTCAAATCATAAAACTCAAGCAAAACAGGCAAACTCAGGCAAACTCAAGCCCAACAGGCAACAACAGCTGTCAGTGTGTCAGTGTGCTGACTTGACTATGACTTGCCCCAAACTGCATGTGATTATCATAAAGTGGGCATGTCTGTAAAGGGGAGACTCGTGGGTACCCATAGAACACATTTTCATTCACTATCTTAAGGTCAGAGGTCAAAGGACCCCTTTGAATATGGCAGTGACAGATTTTCCTTGTCAAAATTTAGTGTAAGTTGAGAGTGTTATTTAGCCTCTTTCCTAACAAGATAGTATGACATGGTTGGTACCAATGGATTCCTTAGGTTTTTCTAGTTTAAAATGATGCCAATATCCTCACTCTAGCTTTAAAACCGAGCACGCTACAACCTCTGAAATATCAATTGCATTAATTCGTTAAAGGAATTAATGGCGTTAAAACGAATTTGCGTTAACGCATTACTATCACGTTAACTTTGACAGCCCTAATGTTCACTTATACATGTATATATATTTTTATGAGAGTATCTGTAGTGTATTTGTGTCTATTAACCTCTGTGTATGTTTGTGTGTACGTGTTGACCGTATACACAATCTGTGAATATTCTTGATAAAAAATAAATAAAAAAGGGGCTACAGAACCATCATTCAAAAGTATAATTTATTGACCTTTGACAGTTTTCTTTGTTTTGCAGATATGTGCCTGGTGTATGAATTAATTCATGGTCTCGCGCCACCACCATTCACCATTGTGTCATTCTGCAGGGAGACCAGGGCATCAGCTAGAGGTGACTGCTCGGTTAAATTTAAGGAAAAACTGCTTATCAGCATTTTCAGTCAGAGCAGCAGATAAATGGAACTCTTTTCCCACCCACATCAGATAATGCACAAGCTTCAGTATTTTTAAAACAACACTGAAAACATGGCTGAAAACAACCCAATCACATGATCACTGATTTAAGCCTTCATATGGAACCAAATGTTTTCCAACAATGGAGACTATGTAAGGTATGTTTTGTATGACATTGGAACTCATGCAGGAACCAATATAAGAACAAAGTTCCTCTTATTTTTGGTCATATCCACGATTTTGTTAGTACCCAGTGATTTCTAGGATTCACTAATGTTTTCTTATTTTTGTGTTTCTCTAAAGTAAGAGATCATTTTACGGGGGGCCGAGAGCATTCTTAACAAGTTAGGAAAAAACATCCGGCTTTCACAGTCCAATGCTCGTTTGTCCGTTACCTACGCTAATACCTGTCCTTATATAGTGTTAAAGGGGCGTTACCTATGCTAACTATGCTTATAACTGTCCTTATACAGTGGGATTCATCATTCAGCACACCTGGGTAACAGCAGATTTGGATGGTTAAGAATGTTCGGTGCATCTGGGGTTGACTTCTCTTATTTTTTCTCTAATCAGAAAATTAAAGAAAATATAAGATACATTTAAGAGAATGTTGCTGCATGAGGTCCATTGTTTTATACATGATAAAGTGTTCTGCTTTCAATTGCTTGTGTTTTAATGTATTGTTTTTAATACCTTCCTGCCCAGGGGCCGCAGATGTAAATTAGCTATATTGAGTTGTGCATGGCTCCTGCTGAATAAACTAATAAACTAAAGATGTGCCTGTTAGGTGCACGTGCTTCTGCATGTGTGTGTGAATAGGCTTACAGACCAACCGCAGGAATAAAACTCTAAACAGAAGCAGCACTTGCTGGCGCTGTACTCGACTGTAGCCATAGCAACATGGGTTAAGGTGAATCTCATTGTTGCCGCGGTAATGATTTGAATAGCTCAGAGGGTCATGCCTGCGCTGTATCCATCGGGGAATTTGGGACATATTGATGTGTACACACAGTAATAGATCTCAGATTGTTATGTCGGCAGCAGGGGACCAGCAGGCTCAAGTGTTAAAGGAGGGATTTTAATGGGGAAGTTTGGTCCTCCTGAAAAATCAATGTTTTGCAGCACGTGTTTACAGAATGATGAAGCCTGTGAGGCACTATTCTAATGTTGGAAGTTTGTCAGAAATAAGGTGCTTTTGGTGCACACATCACCCATGCAGTGATTGAAAATGAAGACATGTTGACTTCATTTTACAGTAAACGGGATCCACTTGTGTTGAGGGCAGCTCCAAATATACGACAGGCAGCTGAAACATGGGAAGAAAAGACAAACAAGCTGCTGCTGCAGATCAGCCAGAGAGCCACGAGCTATCAACGTCAGTTTAGTGATTTGTTTACTCTAAGTGGAATGAGCACAAAATAATGATGGAAAGTAGTCAAGAGGCTGACTGAAGAGAGGAGGAAGAGAAGGACAGAAGGATGAGGGTGAGCTGGAGAATGAATTGCCATGAATCGATGAAGGACCCATCGCGTCTCCGAAGCCCTCCATCTTTTATTTAACTTACTAGAAAATATGGAGAGGAAATAGAGTCAGAGCAGGGGGCAGAAGAGAGAGATGAAGATTTAAAAAAAAAAATAAGTGAAGGAGGTAGGAGAGGAAACGAGCAAGAATGAAATGAGAAAGAAAGAGGAAGTAGAATGATGGGTGCATAAAACAATGAAAGAGAAAGAGTGATATTGATGTGAGGCTCTAATTTTCACAGTAGGGGAGGTATCACGCTGAGCCACGCCGTGAATGGCTGCGAGAGGTCAAGCACGATGCAAATGTTTTTCCACTGCACCATACAGCAAGATAACGTAGTTTACCTTGATGACGTGTTGGAGTTCTTCTGGTCACAAACCAGAAAGAGTCTGTCGCCTGCAGCCCTTTCAGCTCACTGCGGCTGTTTCTGCTTGATCCGCTGACCACTATTGTGCAGAATCTGTCAATATCTGGCTGATTAGACCTGTTTTTGTTGAAGAAGAGCACCGCTAACAAAGCTTTGCTACCTTGATGACAAACACATTGCATTACCTGTAACTTCTTCTCAATAAAAGCATCTCACCAGTTTGCCGGTGGAAAGCTGTGAAGCAGCAACAGCAGGAATGGTTCAGTTTCAGTAACTTAACACAGCTGAGCGACCAGTAAACATTAAAATATGACTGATATGTGAAAGCAGGAAGACAAGAAAGGAACTAAACACAACAGAGTTTCCAGCCCAGTCACACAGCATTTTGTGAAATAGTCACGACATTAAATGTAGTGATTCGTGTACATAGACACAAATTTCAAATTTTTTCATGATGGTCAGCACGAAATCAATTTGTATGTTAACCACGAAATTGTGAACCGGGACGTATGGAGAGCAGCGAACGCTGCGTAGGGAGGAAGTCGGGGTGGATCAAAAAATACAGGACTTTCACCCAGGAGACTGCTGTTTGTGTCCTGTGTGAAACCACAAGTCAGAGTTGATTTATTTGTCACGTAAGTTCCGTACTTAAGTTATGCCACTTCCTGTGTTATTCAAACTGCGATCTTTTTCTAAACCTGACTAAGTAGTTTGTTGCCTAAGCCTAACCAAGTTGATCTTTTCCTAAACCTAACTAAGTAGTTTTATTTTGAAAAGAATGGAGCAGAAATTGACACGCGCATCATGTGTTGCTGGACATTCGTAGGAAAACGCACAGAAAATATGGTGTGAGGTTCATTCAAATGAGGCAGCACAAAGCCAGCTGTTGGTGTTGGGCTTGTTTGGTTGGTTTTGCGCTACTGTTTATGTGGGAGACGTCAGATTACTGGAGCTCCTTAATCATGAGCTCTACAGCCTCTTTTACTACTTTTTTTTTAAGTTAGCAAAAGCATTTTATTCTTGAAATGCATAACGGTGCAAACGATGTTGTGTCAGATCAGTTATAATGTGATATACAGGAGTTATGACTGAAATAGCATTGGATCAATGCAATCATATTAGTGGCTTCAACAGAGGGTTTTGTTAATTATTTATTTCTGTCATCGTTGTACTAATTAAAAACACACACCATCTGTGTCTGACAGCAGATTTGACTCACCTGCAACTTTCTCATGAGATCTAAGCATGCGGTGAAGAGATAAGCTTCTTATCTGCTCTTTCCCTATTTAGTTTGTTGTTGTCTTCTATACTCTCCTCAATGGATTTTTGTTTCTCTGTGGAAAGTAGTGCTCCAGATCTGTATCTCAAATCCATCTACTCAATCAACATTAAAAAAAAACTGTGACAAATTATTATTTTTATTGGATGTGTTCATATTCTGTGGTCAAATGGTGTGTGTGTGTGGGAGTCAGGTGCAATAAGAGGGCAGCAGAGTGTATTTGTGTATGAGTTCAGTAATTTTATCAATAAAAGATGCTGCATACTGCCTGTAAGGTCTTTACTTGCATATTGCGAGTATATTGCCTCTCAATGGCTCTCAACATGGCAACGTCTGAGCCGGCATCTCACAGCTAACAGTGCTAACAGTGCAAACAACGGTAACACTGCAGACAGAGCTAACAGTGTTAACCTAGGGGGGGGGGAACCGGAGGGTGGGTGCTACGCTTCTGTCAATTTCCACTCCAATCTTTTCAAAATAAAACTACTTAGTTAGGTTTAGGAAAAGATCTATTTAGGCTTAGGCAACAAACTACGTCGTTAGGCTTCAGAAAAGATTGACTTTTGTTAGGCTTAGTAGACATTACTCCCCTACATCTTTACATACATGTCTATTGGAAGTTGTTGTGGGCTGAATTTTCAAGCTAGTAAAGGTAACCAGTGAATATACTGGTATCATATGAAACTAGAAGGCCTAAGGAATCCATTGGTACCAACCATGCTAGCTTGTCGGGAAGATTACGAAATAACGCTACAAAGTTATGCTACATTTTGAATGAATGAAGGTGTATTTGAATAGTTCTGCATACCGGGGTTCCTAAACACTCTTGGCATTGCATATATTGGATATCACTGTAAAGCTGAGACTCTTGTGGATCCAATGAACCCAACTGTATTCATGTGTGATGATGTTAGTCCCCATAGTAGCCATTTCATTGTAGTGAGAACCCTATTTTGAAACTTGACCTCACAGTATAAAATGACCTGTGGGGACCTCTAGGATAATCACAGCCTCATGAAACTTTACAACCACAAACTAGAGACCTTAAGCAGAGGATGGATGGCTTTCCTAGGTAGATTGACAGTAAGGGGCAGTTTACAGAACAGAAGTGCTCGCCATCAAATCGCTGAAAAATGCAATTCTTGCAGAAATCTCCAAATGTCAAATGTTTTTGATACCAAATCACAGCATGGCTTTTTGTATGGTGTTTTTCAAGGTCTTGGTGTCTTAATGTGGTATTTTCGAGCAATTATTGATCATTTTGATCAAATCTCAAATGGTAAAAAAATGTTAAATTTAGCATCAAATCTATGTAACAAATGGTATCAACCCAAATATTGCTGCAACAATTTATGAAACATAATAGAGCATGGGAATGACCATCACATACTTATATTACCATGTTCTATGCTCTGATACACTTTAACAATTTATTTTTATTGATTAATTAATTAATTAATTAATTAATTATTTTTGTATTTCTTATTAATGACTAGAACAACTTGACACACAGTGATGAGCTGCATCACAAATTAATCTTCAAGTTCCCAGCTTTCAGATGATGTACACCACTTCTATGTGACATATACTGTTGACTATATTGATCTACCCCTAAACATCCCCTGTCCCCAACCCCTACCCCTCTAAAAAAGGACAGAATGGTAAGGGGTTAATGGCAATCTGTAGCTGGCCAACAATACACTGCAAAAATGTATTATGTCAGAAAGTCTATACATAAAGAAAACTGGTGCTGCGGCCGTTCACAAGTCAAATGGCCTCTGGAATTGAACTAAACAGACGATCTATAAGACATTCCAGATGTCATTAGATTATAGTACACATATATGGACACCATGTGTGGGCTCAATGATACTCATGCTTTTTTGAGGACTTGTTTCAGTATAATGCTGCACACGAACCTCTGTGTTTTGCTGATCATTTTGTAGCTCAGGTTAAAGACACTTTGCAAGTGATTCATCTCCTGTAAACCAGCAGATAAATGACAAAGTTAAAGTAGTTTTGAATAAACGAGGAATAAAGACTTCACAATGAATAGTTGTTTGTATAACGTGAGTAAAAATGCATCCACACATAAAGAAGAAGAGCCTAACGTTTGTGAATTGACATGAAATTGTAAGCAAACCAAACAGTGAGTGTTTACACTCCCGCCTCCCTATTCTTCATCTCCCCCTGTTCCAATATGTTTTCTGTACTTTCTGTAGAAAGTGGAAATTATTCATGAACAGCAAATAAACAAAAGGCTATTGCAAAGCTGTGTAATGTATGCAGGCATACACCCCATGTTCAGTCCAAATTTCCCTGCCGCAACATTAGAAGGAATTTCTCCTTTCAACACAAGAACCCAAGACTAAACAATTGACATAATGCAGAAATCAGTAAAATATATCACTTTGAAATTATAACAAGCGCTGGCAAAAAATATGATGGGTGAAATGCAAATGGTACATTTCCACATTGGGATCAATACAGTGAAGTAAGAGATAGTACGGTAGAGTTAAAGATTTATTTTTGTGTTTTTGCTATTTCCATTACTCTTTTCTCCTCATTGGCGTGTAATGAAACGTTTTTTCACACAACGGTTCATATGATATGTTACGAAAAAGTTATTCCTCCTTTATTTTCCCGACGAATGTTCAGAAACACGTGCTGAATTGCTGCATATCTCACGTGTGTGGCGTCCAAACCAGCAGCGTTTCTGCTGCTACCAGCCCTTTCTTTCTACATAGTGTTTGCCTTTCATAATGGCCATTTCATTTCATTATAAATGTAATTTGTATTTATTTTAGACAGAAAAAGATTAAGAAGCATGTGCTCATTTCTAAATAATGGTAATAATCCACAATTAAAACCCCATACTTTATTCAGGTATGGAGCCCTGCAAGTCACTGCATTTTCTGCAACACTGTCCTGCAAATATTTTAGAATAAAAGCCTTGTGTTGAAAAATGAGGGAATTCTGTCCGCAGAAAAAAAAAAACGCTTGAGGGCTTTCTATTTTGAAACAGAAGAAGGAAGTGTTGATTTAAAAATAAATCTTTACTTTTTTTCATGTCCGTGACATATTCTACAGATACAGACATTGAAACTTTAGCCATGTTAAGATCTGAAATAGGAAGGCTCTCTCTGAAATGGCCTGTGATTGGCCAAAGTCTCCCGTCACGGGCTAGATATTTTAAAGCCTAAAAACAGAGCCAAGAGGAGGTGCAGAAGTCTAGTTTTCTCTCAGAACACTTGAATTACAATATGCTGAAAGGTTATTATGGAATTATTGCCCAATGATGCCAAAAACTTGTTGCCTACTGAAGCTTTAACTTGAATCAGATTTTTTCAAAATTACATCCTTTTCAGTGTTCACTGCAAACCATGTTGTGCAGGCTGCAGCTGAATTATCAACGTGAAATCCCAACGTGTGGGAGAAATGTAACAGAGTCTTATTCACTCATTTCACGTGTCCCTTCAGTTCATCTCTTCTCAAGTGTCTTTCACCACAAATTAAAAGATAACACTCTCAATTACACCACTGTATGCATGACAGTTCATTTGTCGACTGTTACCTTTACACAAACCAATACTTGACAGACTTTTGAGACAACCCTTTAAATGTGACAACTCAAAGACATGCATCCTGCTGCTTATTGTCATTACATCCAAATGCATCAGCCATATAAAGTGTTCACCATGGTTGTAGTCTTCCCTTAAGGTTTGCTGTCTCCCTTACTTTGCAGGATTTGTTTCATCATGTGGAACCCTCTCTCACAGGACTTCCACTCCAGCTCCATTGAAAGAATTTCAGTACCCTCATTACACTGTCTGGCTCTGAAGCAATTGGGATGGGGGTATTGTGTAATACCTATTTTAGGAGACTGGTTCTGAACTCTTTCCATTGTTAAAAATATCTGACAGGGCTTTTGCTTACTGCTCCTTATGAATTTGGCACTTGTGAGCAAATGCAGCATAATGTGACACATGTGCTGGAATATGCACCAACACTTACGTACGGCAGGTTTAGGAAGATTTGTTAAGCTATATTCCTGTTTCACACTCACACAACATTTTGAACAATGACACTGCTGATCAGTTGATTCCCAGCCTTCTTTGTCACACACATAGCCCTGTCAGATGAACTAATGTAGCCCTTTATTGACACCACCTGTTCCAAACATGCTCATATGAATTGATTTGAACTGGATGCTATTTAACAATGTTGTTTTCATATAATTGAACTGTAAATGTTTAGGTCATTTTTTTTTTTAAGGGTGGTTAACAGTGGTTAGCATTGTTGCTGAAATGTCTCTGAAATGACCTGTGATTGGGCAAAGTCTCCCGTCATGGGCTAGATTGTTTAAAGCCTGAAAAAGAGCCAAGAGGAGGTACAGAAGTCTAGTCTATCTCTTAGAACACTTTAATTACAATATGCTGAAAGGTTATTATGGAATGTTTGCCCAATGATGACAAAAATATTCTGCCCACTGCCACTTTAAATTAGCAGAGCTACTCTACACTCTTTCCACGTACCCCCTGGTAGCTGCAGAAGTACCCCCTGGCGTACAAGTACCCCTGGTTGGGAATCACTGCTGTAGAACGTAAGCTTTTAGCCAAAACACATTCAGCTGTACCAAGATCAGTTGGTTTAACAGTTTAACACCTGCCTCTAAAAACACTTCACTCCTAAAACAAAAAAGATTATTAAGAAAGTAAACCGTGCTTGTACTGTACTCTTGGGAGTGTTTTTTTTTTCTTTTTTTGCACCATATTGAACTTTCTCTCTCCAGTTAAGCAGTCCAGCCCTATTGAAAGAACTTCAATGATGCCAGCTTACCCTGCCTCATTACACTCTCTGGCTCTTTGAAAGTAAATGAGCAGAGGGTTTATTGTGGAAGGTTTATTTTTAGGAAACTAGCTCTCTGCTGGTGATGAGGAAGCTGGTGCAGTTCACCTAAAGCCTAACAAATCACAATGCACAATATGGGAATGTCAAACTGTTCCAAGTCCATACAAATGACTAGTTTTCGAGGGAAATGTTTTCCTTGACCGTCAATGCATGAAATAAGGCATCATATTCATACATACCTATTTAATGTAGGCTGGTCTCATACACTCTTAGTAGCTGTACCTACGAAAAGTAATGCACTGTAATTCGTGTATATCCCACAAAATCAATTTTGTGTGTAATTCACGTAATCGATAACCAGGAAGTATAAAGTGCGGCGAACGCAGCAGGAGGTCGGGGTGGATGGGTGTGTCAAAAAATACCGGACATTCGCCAAGGAGACTGTTGTTCATGTCCCAGACTTCTGTGTGAAACCAGAAGTCAATGTTGATTTATTTGTAAATAACGACATAAGTAACAACACTTTCTGAGTTATTTTAAGCAAAACTATGATCTTTTCCTTCATCTAACAATGTAGTTTTGTTGCCTAAACCTAACCAAGCTGATATTTTCCTAAACCTAACTAAGTAGTTTTGTTGCCTCAGCCTAATGAAGTCAATCTTTTCCTAAACCTAACCAAGTTGTTCTGTTGCCTAATCCTAACCAAAACGATTTTTTCCTAAGCCATAAGAACAAAAAACAAGTCACATACGTCACTAATTTCACTAACTTCAACATAACTCACGTCACTTTGGGGCACGAACACCGGTCTCCTGGTTGAAAGTGCTGTGTTTGTTGGACCCATCCACCTCCCTGCCCGCCATCAGCAGTGTTTCTCACTTTTTATTCCACGTCACTAGCTCTGAGCATAGCATATCCACGTTGATGCGTTTACATAGCAGTCAGTAAAGACTACACGGCATGAAATGACACGCCAAAAGCAAGAATGTTGTTGTGATAGCACGCAAAATGACTTACAAATTTTGTCATGGCATTCTCATGCCATTTGGTGAGTCCAGGCTGGGTGTTGAGCTGGAAACCCTCATTTGTATGCATTGTGGTTGCTCATAGTGACGGCAGCTGTTGAAAACACAAACAGAACATGTAGGTGTCCTCGTAAAAACCTTCAATTTTCAATTTTAAATACATATCCATCTGTGTTTATTATCTACGTCGACAACCACAAAATTGTAAGTTACTACAAGCAACCACGGACACATTCGGCTGAAAGTCACCAGTTAATACTGTTAGCAGACAGTAGATTCACTAGGACTTGCCATCGCAGCAATGGTGGTGCCGCTAGATGCCGGAACACACAAAGCGGTCACCAGATTCGTCTGAGAGGTATTATTTCTCATCTGATTTTGGCCAGAAAGTGAATAAGCGTGTTTCCCAAAACGTCAAACTATTCATTAAAGGGTGCACTTACTTCTTAAGTTTAGTCCTATCCTACATGCTATAATAGTACATACTACAACATTATGTAGGATTCTCTGGTCAACATGAATGTCCGTCTCAAATGTCATAGCACTCCATCCACTAATTTTTTGAGATCTTTTAATCAAAACCACAAATGTCAACCTCATGGTGGTGCTAGAGGAAAATTAGGCTACTGATTGTCTTGTAGAAAAAAGTTAAACAGTCATCAGCTTATCTGTTTTGATGTTGCTAACAAAGACTTCATAATAAATCCTGTTCTTTGAAATGTGATTAGCTGTTTAAATAATGATGCCTTTGCTTCCACGGGTTCATAGAGTTTTTGCCTTTCACAGATGTCCTGATGGTGCAGATAGCAAATCCTCTACAGTCTGAGAAAAAGTAAGAAAGTAAACATGTTTTTGCTCTCATTCATTCTCACATGCAAATAAAACAGCATCCCAACTTGAGAGGTGTTACATAAGTGGATTACATTGACTTTTAATCGCTCATGAGTTAGAAAAGCTAATTAAAATTCTTACTGAGATATTTATGTGGAAGTTAAATTGGGTGAGGTAAACTGGATTAAAATAGCAAGCAATTTAACAAACAAGGCCCTGAAAGCATTTTATCCGCCTCATTTAAACTGATAAGCAGAGAAGTTCTGGAAACTGAAATACATGGAATGGAAATGGCTGCCATTATAAAACTGCACCACAACGTCATCGCTGCAATCAAAAACATTTGGTTGTCTAAATGTATCGTTTTCTGAGGATTCTGCCCACCATATTGATTACATTTGTATTATACATTTACATTCTCCTTCCGGACTGGATATCCAGACAATGTAATGTGATACAAGATATATACAGTACATGGCTGTTTAATGAGGAAAACCACCATCCTTTAAAGTTTAGTTTATCATTTAATGCTGTGGACATTTAGTTCACAAGTCCCCCATTTTTTCCGCAAAACGTGTAATATGTAATTTAATTATCCAATATTACATTGGATGTATTGAAAAGCTTCAGTCAGGCAAGATTAAAACATGGAAAACTGATCAGTTATTCTCAACGTATTCTCTGATCACGTTCTCTGTTGGAGCAGCTTCAAAACAAAGAGTCCCGGCTCACTTAAATGAACAGTTTCACATTTTGGGAAATATTGGCCTATTTCCCAAAATTAAATTAAAATAAAAAATAAAAAAAAAAATTGGTTTTCACATACAAAGAATTTGCCTTGGTGTTTTGGTGCAAGATAAAATAAAAATAAAAAAAATTGAGAGCCGCAAAGTCATGAAACTTTTACCTTTTACAATACCATTTACAATAAAAAAAAATGTAAAAATAAAAAAATACTATGGAAATTGTACAATACAAAATTCAAAGGGTTGTACCGTTTTGTGCAGGAATGTGCTCAAGTTCACAACATAAATTGTTGACAATATGTGCAGTGTACAGAGATGCTTATAATCCAAAACATGTGCATTAATGTAAATACTATATAATAATGTTAATACATTTAAACTAAGGAATGTGGAATAATAAAATTGTTGCGATTCATTCGAATACAGAAAGTATTCGAATGAATATGTGTCTCGATCATACTGTGATTTCAGTAATTACATGCTGCTTGTTCTTCTGATTATTGTAGCAAGACTAGCAAAAATGCCAAGTTATACAATAAAATAACTTCTGCCATGCTAGGCTTCATTCCCTGATTACTGACAGTAGCTTCTGTGAGAGGTGGAGGCCAACAGATTGAAATAGTATCAATACTCCCCCTATTCCCCGTCACAACTAGTAGTCCTAGCGGGATTTGATGTTTCTCACATGCATTTTTCCCTTGAGTGTTCCAGAGCTGCAACTCACAAAGCGTGAAGGCTATAATTAAAGATGGTACAATAAGTTGGCACTTTTAGTGCTTAACTGTCCAACATCAGAAAACTAATTTTGCATGCATACATTTTGTGATGTATGCAGGTCTAATTAAACATTTTGTATGGCTGCAGTTGTTAGTACTGTATCGGCAATAAATGCTAAAATTAACTGCATATTCCAGAACAATTATAATAGTATAGTAGTAACTGTCAGCCCTGTCTTGTTCCTCTACAACGAAACTGCATTGTGAATTGCGTTTCGAGGGTAACATCCCAGAAACATGTCGCGGATTACCTTTTCTTTTTTATTGTATCACAAATACGTTTCTAATGTCAGTCCACGGAAGTATGCGTAGGGACGAGTTCGGTGTGGTAGATGAGTCAAACTAACACAGGACTTTCTCCCAGGAGGCCGCTGTTCATGTCCCGTGTGAAAGTAAAAGTAAATGTTCACTTATTTTAATTTACATCCATAGCCTAATAACATAACAAACATAGTCATTTGAAGCCAAACCATGATGTTTTTTGCTAAACCTAACCAAGTAGATTTGTTGCGTTTTTGTTTTGTTTTGTTTTGTTTCAATTGTGTAGTAATTTTAAGCCAAACCATGTTTTATTTTTTTTTACTAAACCTAACCAAGTAGTTTTGTTTCCTAAACCTAACCAAGTAGTTTTGTTGAGTTTTTGTTTTGCTTAAATTTCGTAGTAATTTAAAGCTAAACCATAATTTTTTTTTTTTTCTAACTTAACCTAACCAAGTAGTTTTGTTGGGTTTTTGTTTTGCTTAAATTTCGTAGTAATTTTAAGCTAAACCATAATGTTTTTTTTTGTTTAACTAAACCTAACCAAGTAGTTTTGTTGCGTTTTTGTTGTTTCAATTTATAACAATAACTACATGTTTAAAATTGTTTGAAAATGTGACTGTAATCTGAGAGAAAATACGTTTCCCTCAAAACGTAATTGACAATGCAGTTTAGTCGTATCGGAACGTAATTTTGTTGAAGACAGGGTTGGAACTGTGGAGTCCCAATGTGATGTGAAATTTAAGGAACAAATCAAAGTAAGAAGAATCAACAAGAATAGAGGAAGATTTGTGCAGCTGGCTCATTAACAGTCACAGCTCATTAGAGCCGGTTTAATCAAGATTCAGAAACCATACTGGGCTCCCAACAAATTACCAATATTACGTCAGCATTATGAGAGCAAAAACAAGTTTAAAGCATGATCAGAGGACAGACATGCAAGAGATGTAGTGTACAGAAAAACCAACATAATAAAATATCAGTATAGACTATCAGGATGACAAAATTGTACTGTACTTAGTAACAGCAGTGCTTCCAGCGGAGCAACAGCATGCTAGCATGTTCACAGGGACAATGCCAACATGTTGATGTTTAGCAGGTATAATGTTTACCATGTACACCATCTTAGTTACAATGCTAATATTTGCTAATTAGCACTCAACACAGGTACAGCTGAGGATGATGGGAATGTCATTAGTTCTGCAGGTAATTGGTCATAAACCAAAGTATTGGACACATTAAAATGTTGACCTGATGATGCATCCCAGTCGCATAGCAGTTCGTCGTGTATTGATTTGTGTACATAGACAAGAAATTCACACTTTTTTCGAGTCAGTCAGCACAAAATCAATTTGTATGTAATCGACGTAATTGTGAACCGGGAAGTATGAAGAGTGATCAACGTCATGTAGTGAGGGGGTTGTGGGTGGTTGGGTCAAAAAACACAGGACTTTCACCCAGGAGACCGGTGTTCGTGTCCCGTGTGAAACCACAAGTCAAAATTGATTTATTTGTCATGTAACTTCTGTACTAAAGTTATACCACTTCCGGTGTTATTTTAACCCATACCGCAATCTTTTCCTAAACCTAACTAAGTAGTTTTGTTGCCTAAGCCTAACCAAGTCAATCTTTTCCTTAAGTAGTTTTATTTTGAAAATACTGGAGCGGAAATTGACACTTGCGTCACATGTTGATGGACATTTGTAGGAAAACGCACAAAACATACGTTGTTGAAAGTCGTGCTGGGCATCACAAAAAAAAGGTAAATTTGTGTCTATGTACAGGAATCAAATAGATTGAATTGTGTGACTATTTCATGAACTGCCGTGAGACTGTGTTGGATGATGGGGCTAAATGAAAAGTCAGAGGAATGTCTGTCCAAAATGTTATGCAACAATAAAACGTTGGATTGGGGTGAATAATCACGAGTATGATTCTGGTAAATGAAATTCCAAATGGAATGAAATTAATCCCTTCATCTGTACACAGGATGCTAGTCTAAGACCAGCTACATGCATTAAAATATCACCATAGACCTACATTATTTATTATTGCTTGGCCTGAATAGAATCAAAAATGTGTTCACACATGCCAAAAATTGAGTGGGGGTTAATGGAGGGTCTGTGAAGACTGCAGCCAACTAGAGTTGAACAACCAGTGCGCTAAACTAAACAAAAAACCCTCAGCTCTGGGTGGTCTGTGTTCAAATGCAGCTAATAATACTGATAGATGGTTTGGAGAACTGCAAAGGCAGATACAATACCACCAGACCTATCCTAACAAGGACACACATACACACAGGCTATAGCAGATACAAGCAAACATAAATCCCAGCAGGCATAAAGAAAGGTCATTCTTGTTTTGGGAGAAAAGAGGGTGTTTTCTGAATTTACAGTAAGCTACACAAATCAAAAGGCCTTGTGATGTTGCTATAGTTACAGAGACAAAGATCCCAATGCTCCTGAGATCTGGAGGGCAGATTCCCCTCTTGGAGTTGGAACTTGGACTTTTCTCTTTCTGTTTATCACACACACTCAGCCCTATGGGAGGCCAAGGACTGGCTTTGGATGGCAGCAGAGTCCCCCTGTCTGCTTCTTGGAGACAAAAGCCCAGCTATTATATTATGTAAATTTCAGATCCGTCTGTCGGACTGCTGGCGATGATTAATTGCCATCTAACCGCGAGCCACAGAGATGCAGAGGTGCGATGGGACAGGGGCCTTTTTTATTTATTTATTTCTCCTGGCGGTGGCAGATGGAGTGGCAGTGATACACAAATAGTATGCACGTATACACATACCTTGTACATAAATGTCATGGTTCTCCAAATGTAATATATATATATTTCAATCAGGAGAGACTCCATTTCGAATGAACAATAATTTATTACATGGTGCATGATAAGATGAATTGTGCAAAGTCTTTGGTGATTAGACTCCATTGAAGGGGGTAGTGAAGCCGTGGTGAGATATTCCCCCCTGGAGTCTAGAAACTGGCGGTGGTGGTGAAGGGAGTTTGCTCAAGATCCGATGAAGGGATGTAGAGCAGGGCTGGGCACTGAATATGATGAAGACTGGAGGTGATGGGGTGGAGGCGGGTTGCATCGTTTCGTACTGAAATGACAACTGACAGCAGCAGAGAGGAGAATAATTTCAAAATTTGATACTAAAAGATATGATTGGCTCAGGGAGATCGTGGCAGAATCTGTTTGGTTATCTAAGAGTGAAACACCCAAAGTCAGCTGATAGAGTATGAGTCAGAGAGAGAGAGAGAGAGAGAGAGAGAGATAGAGAAAGATTGTGAATGAACGACTATGTCAAGAGAATCTTCCTGACTGAACTTGTGCTCAGCTTCATATACATGAATGTTATGAGATAGTACTTTACAATGGACGTCATATAAGCACCACTCGTATGAAGTGATTTAAGATTTGATTTGTGGCGTTCACTAGAGTGTACGAGCTTACATCGGTTTGATTTTATGGAAAACGGCTTAACAACACATTCTCATCCCAACTCCAAACTACTAACGCTTTGTCAGACCCCTCAGCGTCACTTTTTGCTCGCAGTAAACACGTGCTTAATGTTGTGAATTAAACAAAAACACTTGCTTGGGTTTAGTTTTAAAAATGTGACATGACGTTGTGAACATGGAACATGAATGATCAGCTGATTGTAAAGTGAAAGTGAAACGTAACGGGACAAGAACAGCGGTCTCCTGGATGAAAGCCTTGTGTTTGTTGGACCCATCCACGTCCCCTCCCGCCCGCCCATGTGTGTCTCTTTCGCTCTTTAAACAACGTCACGACAGCACTTTGTCTGAGCATTTACTGTTGCCCCGGATGGGTTTACGTTGCTGTTAATGGAAAGCCTGGTGTGTTGCATATCGGCGCTCAAAGGTGCCTTGTGGGGCCTGTCTTAAACGCAGACGGCCGTCACAAAGC
Source organism: Sebastolobus alascanus (assembly GCA_916701645.2). Classification (NCBI taxonomy): domain Eukaryota; kingdom Metazoa; phylum Chordata; class Actinopteri; order Perciformes; family Sebastidae; genus Sebastolobus; species Sebastolobus alascanus. Next base: position 1,215,380 of record CAKAOJ020000270.1, read on the forward strand.
ATCAGTACCTGACACCCTGGGAATGAGAACGGGCTGGGCTGAACCAGCATTTGTCATTATGTCGTTCTAGCAAATTAAAAAGTAGCCTACATCAGCAACAGGTGCCGACGGCGTCACAGCGCTGAATCCAACTTGAATTGCATTAGTAATAAACAATATGACAACATGGTTAACGTTATGTTTATTTATAAATGGACGAACCACTAGTGTCTGACAGGCCGGGCTCAATTTACTGCCGAGCCGAGGCCGGCAACACGGAGGAGATCAAATTTGAATAGAGGGAGGAAGATGGGCACGGTGTATGTTGTGTTTGTTTACTAGATAGTTCATTCGTTTTTTGGGGGTGAGACAATACGGGTTTCCGCCAGCCAGTGTACTGCAAGCCAAGACGATAGCGAGTGTGTGGTCAAGAGAAAGAGATAGAGTGATGGTGAGTTTGAGGTTAGCAGTAACATTATAGCTGTGAACGTAGCAGTGCAAGGTTTGTACAGTTCATTTTTCGGTGAATTAAATGCTCCAACTCGTCATCACCCAAGCCAAGTTCCCGTGTCTTGCTTGCCACCTGCTGATTAGAGTGAAGGGGGTTAGGCCCAAAGCATGTGACGACTTCGGCACAGGCTCACTTAAAGGAACAGTGTGTAGCATTTAGGGGGATCTATTGGCAGAAATGTAATATAATATTATATATATCAAGGGCGAAACCTAGTGGTAAAATTTGGTATACCGGTCCGATGTGGGGCTTAATATCAAACCGGTTTGAACATTTTTACACCGGCCCGACCCTTGCACTTACCAATTTAGAATTTTCTCTTAGATACAAACAACTGTCTTACAAGTTTCTCAACAGCGACAAAAAAAAAAAAATGTTCATTTGACTTGAGAATTAGAATACCCTAATGTGAATGAATTTTGAGTTTAAATATGTTATAAAGTTAACAAAATAATAAGAAATTATTAAAGTTAAGTTAATGCAAAATGAAAAAAAAAAGAATTTGTTCACCAGATGGCCATCTTCATTGCTTGTCAATTTACTGAGAGCTTTGAGAAGATTTTTAGATTTGGTGAGTTTACTGGCATATTTTGGCAACTCGTTGTTAGGAAAATTCTCTCATTCCAACAGCTGCCTCAGGGTCTTTATGCAGGTCGCTGCACCTGACAGATGTAACACGACCTGCTGTACAATATTCTCTTGTCCATCTCTGCGACTGTCTCATTTCCCTGATTGCCTCCCATCTACCGCTTTCCTTTAGGAGGAAGCTTTTTAGCATCTAACTATTTCTCATTGTTGACAGGTGTACTATTAATATTTTCTAATTGTTTCGGCTCCCCTGATAAGACTACTGACACTGCTAAATGTGTCTAAATGCTAAATTGTCTCCCGACAGCGGAACTTGAAGATCCTCAGTGTGAAGTTCTTCTTTTTACTCTCTTCTTTTTACTTTTCGGGTGACAGTTTTGTGAATGAAACTAGTCTAGACACAGAGCAGAAGAGCTTATATAGGAACTTTGGGGTGTTTATTATGATCAAATCTCACGATCGCACACCTCCTTATGAACAGGTGACGTTCATCAGGTTGAGATGAGCAATATACGGCGAGTTTGGGCCATTATAAGAGTTTGTTGAATCGAGCTTGGAACACTCAGAACAAACCTTACAGAGAAAAGTAAGTAAGGATAGTAAGATAGATTTAGGATAAGAGTACAAACATCTTCTTACACGAGGCTCATTGTGTTGATACCATAGTAGTCTCGCATAGCCAGATGTATCTCTACACTTTGTCCAGCGCTGTGCCAGCCCAGCACTGGACAAAGGTTGTTTATTTTGGGTTCACACCGCCGTAGCGATGTGTGACTTGCTAGATACAGTCAGTGCAATGGCACTGTATGTGATTACAGCTCGCCGCCGGTGATGTTATGAACCCAGACATGACGGCGTTTTCTGACATATCTGGGACTTCCACAACGTGTACAAAGCAGTAACAGTGGTTATTTCTTCCATGGTTGATGGCGGAAATGGTGGAAATAAAAGTTGTTGGTATCTATGGAGACAAGCTCCTTCTCCTCTCCAGTGCATCTAGCACGAATGAACACAAATGATACCGGCGGTCCAACTTGCGCGAGTAACGTGAGGCGAAAATTCACTTTGCTCTTGGTCTGAACACAGCATAAGAGAATGGATCAACATCGCACATCATAGCCCTGCGAGGCAGGGTCTGGGCTTTTCCAAGATGCGTTCACAAGATGTTGCCATGCAACTTAAGTAAAATCAGATTCGATACACAGGCTAAATGTAAGACTCAAATAGTTCTGTCATTAATTCAGCATGTAGGTTGCCCGGATGTTGTTGTGGTTGTTTCACGTAGCGACCAGCATAGAGAACGGTAACACACAGACAGTGAAAGGGGAGGAGAATTTTGTCTGAAATAGGCATGAGTATTTCTAAGCACGTAGGTTATCTGCTGTTTGCACACAGATGTATCAACAGGAGCGCAGGCCTCCAGCAGCTGTACTCTGTCAACCATCCACATGTACGTGATCCACATCTGGTGGGAGACGGCTTCAGTATATTGCTTTGCCTGTGTTCAGTGAGAGGAGGGCAGAATCTGCAGTGTTGCCTGAGAAATGACAAGAGGAAAGATGCTGGCATATGTCATGTAGGCTTGGAGGGGACTTTCAGATGGCAACCAGGCAAGGTGCCCGAGCGCTGGTTGGCTGTTCTCTGTGCATGTGTCTGTTGCACACAAGCATGCACTCATACTCATTCATATGTATGCACAGAAGTACACAGAAGCCAAAATGTCATGCTACATACACATGTAAGTAAGTCATGTTATTCTTGCTTCTCTGTGAAAATCTGCAACCTGTCAGCAGATGACAGAACACACAATAACATAGATCTGAATATAGTCTACTTCAGGCTTTGCAATTTGATGTTTTTCAGATGTCCATGCAGTTCTCAGTTTTATGATTTAGGTTAATTAATATGAATATGTTGTACTGAAGATAGGATATTCTACCATCTTGTGAATGCATCAGCGTAATTAGAGCCCGAGCACCAACAACATTTTTGTAACTCCAATATGCATAGTCCAATCTGCCCCAAATTTCTAATGCATGATAAGGGTCCAGGCCTGAGGACATTTACATGTCCATATTGAGTCACACTCACCTACTGTCAACAGGAAATGTCATGTTTTATATTTTAATGTGCTCCACCTAGCAGGTTGAGCAGATGCACCTCAAATGTGGTCAGAAAAGCCTTAAGACCTTGATGATGCATTATTGTGAAGATTGTGAGATTTCATTGAACGGCGTTGCCGTGGCATGGTGGCCGTTTGGCGTGATTCGTCATGAAACAGGAAGTTGTTGTAACTTCAGCGTACTTTATCAAATCTGCTCCAAATTTCTCAGCCATGATGAAGGTACATGCCTGAGGTCATTTACATGCCAATATAGACTCATTGCCCCGCCCCCTTTCATATCTCCTTAACTGTTTGTCGTTGACCTTTGTGGGAGGTATCAATGCAACTCAGCAGAGTTCCTGTTTCATTGGTGAAGGTTATCCCCGCCCCGTACATATTAACCACGCCCCCTTTCATAACTCATAAATCATTTGTCTTGGACTCTTGTCGGAGGTGTCATTGTATTCAGCAGAGAGTTCCTGTTTCATTGGTATGGGTTACCCCACCCCCTACACATTAGCCAAGCCCCCTTTCATAACTCATGAACTATTTGTCGTAGACTCTTGTGGGAGGTGTCAAAGCACTCAGCAGAGAGTGCCTTTTTCATTGGTGAAGGTTATCCCCGTCCCTAACATTTCATCACGCCCCCTTTCAAAACGCATCAACCATTTGTTGTAGACACTTGTAGGAGGCATCATTGGACTCAGCGGGGATATCCTCTTTCATTAGTGACGATGTTCCCCGCCCCCTACACTTTAGTCCCGTCCCCTTTCAGAAGTCATGAACGGTTTGTCGCAGACTCTTGTGGCAGGCTTCATTGCACTTAGCAGAGTTTTGGTTTCATTGTGCCTGGCCACATCCACCAGCGTTTTGCCAGTACCCCCAACGCGCGGGAAGGTGCAAGGGCCCGTTCATCTCTGCTTGCAGCTTTAATTGTAATTGCTATTAAATAAGTGAGAACAAATGTATGCTGCCTATATTAATACAAAAATAGGGAAGAGGCAATTCTGTTTTTCTATAACAATCCATATAAAACCCTGAGTAGAAACATGGCTGTTCTGTATGGATGGTCACACCCCTAGGTATCACTGTAGGATTAGGCAACAAAACCTCTATAGTTAGGTTTAGTAAATAAATACATGATTGGGCTTAAAACTACTACGTTTGTACAGTGAAAATGAAACTGAACGTTGTGAACACGGGACAGAAACGAACAGCTGATTGTAACATGACGCACGGGACTCGAACAGCAGCCTCCTTGATGAAAGCCTTGTGATTGTTGGACCCATCCACCTTCCCAACCGCCCCCCCGGTGTGTCTTTGCGCTATTTAAACTACGTCACCACACTCCTGGCGCACTTTCTATGAGCGTTTACTGTTGCTGCAGATGGGTTTACATTGTAGTTAATGGAGCGCCCGGAGCATTTCATACCGGCGCTCAAGGGTGCCTTGTGCGGCGGTACCAAACACAGACGGCCGTGACAAAGCCTCTGTATTTGACGCCCTGGGAATGTGAACGGGCTGATGTTACAAATACGGCGATATATTGTTATCACATACACTCATCATCTGGATATATGAAGATATAGGTTTAAAACATATGACAAATATGAAATATCCATAGTAAAATTTGTATATGTACATATATAAAAACATATCTATATGATGATTTTTTTAAATGGTATTATATGTTGCGACCATCTATGTTAACTATATATATTTATGCATGTATTTTACCTATAAGGTGATATATTGTTATCACATACATACATCCTCTGGCTATATGAAGATACAACTTTATAATATATATGAACGTGACAGCCTTGACAAAGTCTCGGTATTTGACGCCCTGGGAATGAGAACGGACTGCCAATGTAGTTACTTTATACACCGTTTACATAAAAAAAATAATATTGTTGATGTTTATAGTTCAAACATAATCACTGAATTGTCTCTCGCTTTGCAATTCTTCTGTTTGAGAGACGCAGATGTGTACTCATCTAAGGAAACAACTGAGCACATTTCCTCACCGAGTTTAAATGATTGCTTATGTCCACGGCAAATTATCTGTGTGCATTCAAGTGTGCGCTTTCCAAATTATTGACTGATGTTCACAGCCAACAAGGTCTGGTGTCACGGTCTGCATGCAGGCAACCAACCAGAGCATGTAAATGGAGGCCAATCACCTGTCTTAATAGCCCTGCTGGAGACAATCTCTCTGTCTTAACACAGACATCCAGAGAGTGAACTGAAGGTGGGATATTACTGTATCTTTCTCTGAAGTAGCAGGCTTTGAAGCCGAGCCGGTCCTCAACAATTTTGTGCCCTAGGCAAGATTTTAGCTGGAGCCCCTTGTATCGCCAATTCCACCATCAATCATTGTGTTCATACTTGGGCTGTCAAAGTTTTAAAGTTAGAGTGAAGATACCGGTTTCTTATGAAACTAGAAAACCTAAGGAATCCATTGGTACCAACCATGTCATACTAGCTTGTCGTGAAGGAGGCAGAATAACGCTGCAAACGCTAAATTTTGGCGAGGAATGGACATTTTCAAAGGGGTCCTTTAACCTCTGATTTCAAGATATGTGAATGAAAATGGGTTCTATGGGTACCCACGAGTCACCCCTTTACAGACATGCCCACTTTATGATAATCACATGCAGTTTGGGGCAAGTCATAGTCAAGTCAGCACACTGACACACTGACAGCTGTTGTTGCCTGTTTGGTTGAGTTTGCCATGATATGATTTGAGCATATTTTTTATGCTAAATGCAGTACCTGTGAGGGTTTCTAGACAATATTTTTCATTGTTTTGTTAATTGATTTGCAATATTAAATATATACATCAATTTGCATAAAGCAAGCATATTTGCCCACTCCCATGTTGATAAGAGTATTCAATACTTGACAAATCTGTCTTTAAAGTACATTTTTTGTCCACAGAAAATAGGGCCTATTTGATAGGCTACATAGTTATGTTGTTGCAGGCTTTTTTGTATTATTTTAAAATAATAGTATAAAAAAAGTATTAGTATGAAATAGTAAAAGTTATAAAAAATTGGGAACTTATTTCTCTTCCCTCCTTTGGGGTGCCCCTATGATGGATGGCCCCCATAGCATTCGCCTATGCCTGTTGTGTCGGCTCTGCTCTGAAGCATTGGCAGAGTTGGGGGAAACACTGAAATACCACAAGCCTTTCAGACAGTAAATCCCACCAACCTGTTCGAAAGTCTGTAGATAAGCCTCCAACAAAAAAACGAATCCTTTGTCAGCTTCAAAGAGGGTTGATACGATCAATACTTTGGTTGCACCCGGCTAGTCTATCAGTAAATTATGACTGTGATGGAAAGTTAAGGGAAAAGGCATTTTGACATTTTTTAAAGAAAATGGGATGTGATACATTTGGTACAAAGGCAGCACTGCTAAATCTTAGAAGATGTATTTCCACGACAAATCACTGAGCCGTCCTGCTAAAGAGGAGAAAAGCTGCTTTCAGGTACATCAAGCATTTGTTCACAACTGAGAGTAAGGTAGTAGGAAAGTAATTTATGAATGGATGGTAATTTATTTCAGAAAGAAAATAACAAGATAAGTTTGCCCTTGTAATGAGGTGTTACATGTACTTCCAGGAGCTTGTGAACTTTTAATGAAATAACATTCAGTGAGGGTCTAAGGACAATGGGCGTTGTATGCTCTGCAGACTGAAAAGCCCCTTGAGATATTGGGCTATATAAATGAAACTGACTTGATTTGACATCACACATAAAGTGTGTCAGAACTGTGTCTACAGCTAAACAAAATGAGCTGTAAACTTTAAAAATAACTCTTGTTTAGGCCTATTTGTATTAAAGTGAATGTAACAATCTGAAGCAAAAACTGACTGAACGCACTACTTAACTGAAGACAATCAGAATCAATGCTGAACGTTGTGTCCATGTGAACAGCAGTACATTCACTTACTGCAATGAAATGCATTTGAACTGTGCTGCAATAGAAGAAAAAAAAGTTAGAAAATAGTGAACAAAGTACAAAGTCAGTGACACAAGTCTTTAAAATAATCAAAACAATTCCAATGATTAAAGGGTCGCACAGATCTCCATGTCATAGCCAACGGTACCCTGACTGCTATTGGGTACCGGGATGAAATCCTCAGAGCGATTGTCAGACCTTACGCTGGTGCAGTGGGCCCTGGGTTCCTCCTGGTGCACGACAATGCCCAGCCTGATGTGGCCAGAGTGTGTAGGCAGTTTCTGGATGATGAAGGCATTGATGCCATTGACTGGCCCTCACGTTCCCCTGACCTAAATCCAATTGAGCACCTATGGGACGTTATGTATCGGTGCATCCGACGCCACCAAGTACCGCCACAGACTTTCCAGGAGCTCACTGATGCCCTGATCCAGGTCTTGGAGGAGATCCCCCAGGACACCATCCACCGACTCATCAGGAGCATGCCCAGATGTTGTCAGGAATGCATACAGGCACGCAGTGGCCATACACACTACTGGGTAATATTATGAGTTGCCGTGATGAAATTCGGTTCGATCAGCATGTGATTTAAATTTTTTATTTTTATTTTCGGTGTGATTTTAAATCCAGCCCTCAATGGGTTGATGATTTTGGTTTCCATTGACCGTTGTTTCATCATTTTGTTCTCAACAAATTATACAATGTACATTAGTAAAGATTTTCAACTTGAATAATTCGTTCATCAAGGTCTGATGTGTGATTTAAGTTTTCCCTTAATTTTTTGAGCAGTGTATATATTAAGGATTAGCAAGACTTTGGTTCGACCCAAATACCAATATCAGCCTCAAAATGTCATTATCATCTGGCGTATACTAATCACGCATACTGTAACAATGACTATCACTTTAAAATTAAACTCACAATGAAATGAAGGAAGCATCAGAACATATACAGTTCCAAACTATCAGAGAATACCTCACTTGACTTTAAGCCCAGAACCCTGAAACCTGATCTTTAACATGGAGTCATGGATCCCTAAATCAATACATATGATGAAAGAGAGAAGGCTTCAGGTGTAATAAAGCTCTATTGACTGCATGGCTTGCTTTGGTGGGTCTACTGTATGAAGGCAGGTTCAAAGCTGCATTCACACTAAGAAGCACAGCATGCATCTCCTACAATAATACGAAATCACATTCACATTATTGTCATATTCAGATCCAGAGAACAAAAAAAAAAACATCAGCAGGGTTTTATTTCATCCCCATGTAGACTCATCTAATGGAGTTATATTTGATTTATTACAGCAGTCGTTACTGTTTCATTTGTCTGAGGGATGAGATGCATGCTTCTGTAAATCATTGACCATATCTTCACTCATGATAGCTTCTAACTTATAAAATTGTTTTCTTTTGGAATTATGCTAAATGTTATATCATACAGCATTAGCTCTGCAGTAAAAGACTGACTAATTTCTAACATACAGTATCTCACTAATAATACTGTCAGTGTAGGGTAAAAAGAGGAAACACCATCAATAAGTCTCACATCACTCTGAAGTGTTCTCTTAGATTGTTTTTATTTATTTATTTGTTTATTTATTATGCTGACACACCTGAATGATGCATTCAAAACAATATTTGATTCTCATTATTTCATGGAATAATTGGTGGTTTAAAAGATCAACACAACTTGTCCCAGGACAAGAGACTACACTAATATTTTGGTCATGAGGGCAGCAACTAAGGGTGCTTTCACACCTGCTCGGTTCAATCAAACTCTGGTGTGGACCAAACAACCCGGCTGAACAGGAGGGACTTTATGATCTGTGAGTTTAACACAACCTCAAAACCTTTAAATCAATCTCATTCTTTCTCTAACCTCAACTAAGATATTTTAGTTGCCTTAACTTAAAGGTGCTCTATATGAAATCAGAGCTTCTCCTTGCTTTGTTGACATAGGCGGGATGGTCACGCGTGCTTTTAGTGAATGTTCATGCATGTGAGCATGCCCCCACTGGCTAGGTCACGGCTACCGCTCTGCACTGCTCTCATACGGCGGTTACAGCTGATGACGCCGTCTGTCACGGAAGCGTAGCACCCACCCCGTGGTTCCCCCTCATGTTAACACTGTTAGCTCTGTCACTAGTGTATCTCCACATCCTTTACAATTTAAGCTAGAGGAAATAAAATTAGTAACAAAAATAGAAATCATTCACGTGTCACCCTCAAAATAGATTTAAACTCATTCTTTTGAAAACCAAAAGCAAGTTACATATTCTTACATTTATGTTAGAATTGTTCCAAGCTAGCTTTTTGTATGGTATGTAACTTACAAGCATACAACCTAGTTGCACTCATATATTGATAAAAAAAAAAAAAAAAACTTAGTACACAGCTTGGCAGTTCTTTTGTTTGTGCTCCAAATATTGTTGTTGCATTAATATATCAAATCATTAAATTTCATAGCATGAGATTTTATAAAAAAGAATGAGGCCTTTCAGGTCCCATATTTTGAGCACAGTAGTTACATTTGGTACATCTGAGCTGCACTTTATTGTTGTCATAGAGCTGTCAAGTGACATCACTCAACACACAGTTTTGAGCCAGTATCCTTGACTACCTTCACATCAGCTCGACAGTATCGACAATGGGAAATGATTGTGGGCTCAGCAGCCATCTGTTTCCTGCTTTAGAGGGCCCCTCTGCAACCCCGCTGGACCTCAGCAGAATGTTAATTAGGGAGGAAGCAAATTGTTGCCCGCGAAATGGACACAGATGGGAGCTGCAAAATCAAGTGGAAGTCCAGCTGATATAATAGATTGGAATATTTAATCTTTCTTTTTATTCTGGATAGAGCACCATGTTGGTGGAAATTACATTTCCTTGCATCATTACCACGTCTTATTTGTTGTTGATAACATCCCACCTTTGTATTCCACAATAAAGGTGAATCTAAAACTGCTATTCCAGATTTTTTCTCAGGAACATGGACATTTTGTTTATCCATAATCGACGTGAGTTCATACTCACATATGATAATGAAAATTTAGACCTGCTCTATTTAAGCATAAATTGTTAGCTTTGTGAAAAAAACTTTTATTTTTTGAAAACTGTGAAGAATCACATGTCGACGGTTTGAATCTGTGAACATCAGTGATTAATACTTTTCTTTTTGACAGGGATGCAGAGCTTCGGTCATGGAAACAGAGTGCTCGGTTGAAGGTTGTTCTCTCACCGTGCTGCTCACCAGCTTTTGTGTATTTGTCAGTGCATTTCTTGACAAGATGAGTGGACCAAAATAATACCACGGAATACAAGATACATACCCAAAACAAACACTATTATTCAAAGACAAAACAGCGGTTTCAATATTTAACTACCTGTTCACACTAGATAAGAGTGTGAGGGGGAAAAAAACCCTTCCTTCCAACAGGATGATATGAATGATAAAGTGGATATAATATGGAACAGAAGGGAATTGAATTGCACCTGCTGAATCCTTAATGCAGATATAAAACAAAGTACAAAAACAACATGCTAGGAGCTGTCTCAATAGATATGAGGCAGTAGACTCAACTTCAAACTCAATATTTTTCCCAGACTTCCTCACATCAGACATAATAAATCAGAATTGATTTTCGTGTGTAGACTTATGGAAACTAATAAGGTTTGGTGATGCCAATGGTAAATGAATGTGCAGGTATATAAACTTAAATCAGGTCCACAAAACATCCCGAGGCTGAAAGGAGCTCCTAATGGCCGAGTCAGGAGAAACTCCTACAAATAACAACCTTCGTTTTACAAAATATCTCCATCCACACTCGATCGCAAAAACATATACAGTACATCATATTTCAATGTCACCAGAAGTGAGATCACAATTTAAAGGTCAAGGAATTTTGTTACCACCCTTCTCACTCCCTTTTCTTTCGGCTTCATTACAGTCAGTTGGAAAACAGTTGGGGGCTGGGATTCCTGGTCCAACTGTACTAAGCTTGTGTTAACCACAGACCTTATTTCAGGCATCTAACTAAAAACCCAATCAATGAACCCATTGACTTCGAGACGAGGGAAAAGGAAGTGCTAAAATGCTAATTAATTTCCGGGTTTGAGGACTCATTCCAGTTGCACTCTATGGGGGGGGGGAGGCGAACACGCCATGACCACACCTACTTAGGAGACATGGAGTGTATAACATTTCCTTTTTCTTTTTTTTTTTCAATAGACTTTATTTTAGATTTGTAAATAATACAAAGAACAATTAAATCAATACATAGGTAAACAGTACATATAAAGGGAATAAAGAGATAAATAAAAACAAACAAGTGCATTCCAATTCAAACCATTGGCGGATCTTGTAATGTGTCATCTTTGTTATAGAGCATCTTTGATTTCACTGAATAATGTGGCACTCAGCCTGCCCCTGTTGCTTTTGCTTGACCTGACTGCCAATCAGCAGTCCAGGCCACTGGGAAAATCCCTAATTCTCCCGATGGCCAGTCCAGGCCTGCTCTCACCCGTCTTTAACCAGGCTGTGTCTGGTGCTGAAACAGGATAATAATTATAATTATTTCACATCATTTGCAGTAACATTGCTTATAGCAGCAATCATAATGCAATGTTTGATTTAGTGTTATTCCACAGCCGTTCCTGTTCCAGCAGTATACTTCATCGCAATGACAGTGAGGAGATGTGTGACTCAGGCTGTTTGGCTAATGTTGTCAGCGGTGAAATGAACTCTGCCTTTTCACATGGGCGCTTTGGGCAACAGATATGGTAGATTAAGTATGAAAATATCCGCTGCATGAATGGAAATAATAAATCATAAACTATTGCTTCAATCCTTACTGACAATGGCAGAAGCAATCCACGTGCTAAGCAAGCTGTAGCCAAGAGCCCTTCAATTAACTGAAATGGGCCGTGTGCATTTAATAATGTATTTAAATAGCCACTTTTCCACCCTCAGCTGTTGCGCGTGGGTCTTATTTACTTCACACTGATTTTTTATGTCATAATGTTAAGGCTGCCACCACTCGCTTCACTTACCCTGGAGGAAAAGGAAGATACTGTAAGAACATTTTAGAGGAGAGAAAGTGTTGATTTGCATGAGTCAGTGTCTGAGCAGAATGAGCAATAATGATGGTATTAAAAATGATTAAAAACAGCAGCAGTGGGAGGAAGATGAGATATATCTATGTCTCTCAGTAATTCAGCTTGGAGTCATTCAAACTGGTCAGTCACAGTGTAGTAGAGTTTCAGTGTTGTGGTACTCTTTTGCTCTTTTGTTATTTATTAAACTGCAGGAAATTTGGGTCCTGAGTCAAAGATAAAAATTAAAACGAATGAAAAATATTTATGAAATAGCACACACCTTTGAGACATGTTTTGCAGTGATTGTATACAATATTGTGTATGATTAAAACATTAACAGATGTTTTTGCCAAATATTTGCTTTGGATTTGAACATTTTGTCAGTATACTCGACACAAAACCAAACACGATTCCGGTGGGTGTTGGCCTCTGCCAGGGTTTTCCCTTGTCAATAATTCTGTTTGTGATTTTCATGGACAAGATCTCAACACGCAGCCTGGGGGAGGAGAGTGTCCGGTTTGGGGACCTCAGAATTAAGTTTCGTCTCTTTGCAGATGATGCGGTTTTATTTGACGACCTGGGAGTGAGAACGGGCTGTAGTCATCATCTTTAACATTTTGTACAGTCTCTCTGTCTCAGCTGTGTTCACCTGTTACTGTACTGTACTGAGTATTTTGTAGTCATAAGAAATTTGATTAATAGCTTTTATTCTTAAGTTTTATTCTTCGATGCTCTTTATATATAGTTGTGATTGTGTTATTGTAGTCAAAGCCAAGTGGATATTTTTTTCAAAGTAACTCTCTATTTATTACAAATGGCCCTTTTTTTTGTTTCCCCAGACATGGTTTCCTTGCTGAGCTACAGTGAAAAAAGTAATACAAAGAGGGAATATTGTACTATAAATACAGTCTTTGAAATGCACAGAATGAATTGCGTTCTCAAAAAAAGACAGACTGAAAAACAATACAAATGTATGCTTTAATGTCTAAAACTCAATTAGATCTTACAAAGATAGAAGTAGAGGAGCAGTTAAACGTGCTTTGGAAAGTGTTTTGGACAGCAGAGTTCAAAATCATCATCTCTCAATATGTTGTACACTACTGTGTGTGTGTGTGTGTGTGTGTGTGTGTGTGTGTGTGTGTGTGTGTGTGTGTCTTTGAGTGTGTGTGACTGCGAGGATCGCGGGAAACCACAAAGACACCTGTCCTGTTCTGTCCTACCTGTTATCACTGTAGCCAGAGCCGGAGGGAGGGGAAGGTGTTAATCAATCACTGCAGCCCCCAGCTGGGCCCACCAATGCTTCTGAGAGCCAGAGATCGCAGTGTGTAGGTACACTGGATCACTTCCATAACTGCATGCAACACAAGCATGTGTGAGTGTGTGTAACAGAGAGAAAACAAGACACAAAGAAGTACAATAGGTATTTGTCTTGTCTTCTTATTCTCAACAATCTCATTGAAATCAATGTGTGTGCCTCTGTGTATGACGTGTGTGTGTGAGTCAGTCTGAATGTATTTTTGAGTCCTGGCTAAGCAGAGATGCTGTGTCCTTGAATCATCCTCAAAACACCTTTATGGTTCTGTAATGAAAACTGGAGTCAAGTTCTGCAATAACACCAATTGGGAAGTCCGGGGGGATGGATAAATGATGCTTCAAGAATGTAAAAGTTTGACGCAGAATTTTCTATTTGTTTGTCTGTGTGTCTTTCATGAGTTACATTTACTCGTTACTGTAACAAAATTGTTTTTTTGAGGGGTACGTGTAAATTTTTGAGTATTTTAATATATCGTTAATTTTACTTAAAGCTGCTGTCGCTACCTTTGAGAAAATATGATACATTTTTTTGTATTTTTATAAAATGGTCACTTTATCCTGACAGTAGTGCATGACAAAGATTATATGTGAAAAATATCATTTTCCTCTGTGTCCTCCTGTGCTCCTAATGGCATTTGCAAGATTCTCCACAGCAGCTGTCAATCACTGCTAGCGAAACTCACGAACTCCGATCAAACGGTCAAACTAGGCAGCGCTGATAAATATGAATCAAAATTCTGTTACTATAATAATGCCTATTTCTCTCCTCAGATGTTTTCTGTACATCATCACATCTTGTAGTGTACTGTTTAGCTGTAAAATGAGAAAGTTTGCTCCGGATTGTGGGCGGTACTTGGTATTGGCTCGACTGTTTTCAACATGGCAGCCAGGTCACGAACTTTCTCATTTGACAGCTAAGTACTGACAGTTTGATCGGAGTTTGCGAGTTTCACGAGCAGTGATTGACAGCTTCCCAGAGACTCCTCGACTCTGATTGGTTGATTTTGTTCGGGTACGGTGGACACTTGCAAATGCCCTTAGGAGCACTAGGAGGACACAGAAGAACATGATTTTTTTCACAGATTATGTCTCATGCACTACTGTCAGGATATTGTAGCAGTTTTATACAAATGTTTTATCATATTTGCTCAAAGTTACTGACTGCAGCTTTAAATATTGTTGTTTTCAAGTATTGTACTTTGTAATTGATGCGACTTAAAATGTAGCAGAATGTCAACAAAAGTCAGGATAAATGAGAGTCGCCAAATGATTTTTGTGCAGCCAGCAGGTTTTTTTTTAGTAAAATATGAGGAAACCCACTCTGTGGTAGAAATGAAACACTGTATCATAATGGACAGAGTCTGGTTTTAATGGTTTTAATTAGTTTTAACAGTGACTGTTGCAATATGAGCTGCTGGTGTGGTATGATCTGATGCCTCACTGTGTGTGCCCAGTTTAGGGACATAATGTCAATAGATATATATATATATATATATATATATATATATATATATATATACTGTACTATATATATATATGTTGTACACACATTTCACTCTGCGGCTGTGGCTCAGAGGGTAGAGCAGGTCGTCCACCAATCGGAAGGTCAGTGGTTCGATCCCCGGCTGCTCCGGGTCACATGTCGATGTGTCCTTGAGCAAGACACTTAACCCCAAATTGCTCCCGATGGCCTGCCATCGGTGTGTGAATGAGTATTTAGATTACATCCTCATCCCAATAGGTGAATGCTGACATGTAGTGTAAAGCGCTTTGAGTGGTCGGAAGACTAGAAAAGCGCTATATAAATGCAAGTCCATTTACCACTCTAGATCATAATTATTCTAATAATCGCTGACAGATTGGCAGTTAAGATTTGTGAACAACAGTTCTCTGAACGCTCAAACAAAAACAAAACTTCCCTGACAGCCATCAAGAGACAAATGTGTGTCAGTTGGGAACTCTCTCTGTGAACAACACTGACACCATAGATGAGGAGTATTCTGGGATACCGGATTAGGTTTCACTGTCAACAGCTGCAGCAAGAAGAAGCTCATTTGCATGTGAAAACTTTAAACTAATTTAGAGAATCATTATCAGGGGAACAGGTCTACATTTTCCTCGTGTTGATAGAGAAACATGTATGCTGACAAACACTTAATATAATGTGACAATAGATGTAATTTTTCAGCAACAACTGCCAAAGGTCATGCTTTTTAATTCATTTCATTATTTTGCTGTTGCAGTAATCAGGAATAACTACTGTATGGCTCAATGCCTTTTTATAATGTGGAGACATTGGTGCATACAGTTGTTGATTATTGATCATACACATGTTCTCTAGACAGAAAATCAATGTGATTTAGTCAATACTGTTACTGGACAACCTCCCTTAATTAATGGATCAGAGTCAGTATCATAGAGAAAGGGTATCATGTTACATGCAGGAGTAGAATTTCCACTTGATATTGCAACACGTTCTCATCCCAGCTCATCACATACCGCCCCTTGGCGTCACGTGTTGGTGTGTCGGCTCGGGTCGGACTTAGGTTGGATTATTTTTTTACGTAATATAATAGAAAAAAGTTTCTCTTTCTGACTGCCAATCGCCTGCGTCAATGCGCGTCACGTGCTGCAGGTAGATAAATATAGTTTATCCAATGTTTTGCATTAGCATGGCGAGCTAGGGATCAGTAAAGGATGAAATAACGCAAAAAACTTGTCAAAGCAGAGCTACTTAAAATCCTCAATGATTCAACAAAGGCCACTGCACCGTGGGAATATTATGAGCCTGTTGTGACAACAGATAAAAAAGCTCCACAACTCCTCCTGCTAAAGAGCATGTTGATGGTGTCTATACAAAGTTCTGTTCTGGATTATAAGTGTTTGGGCTGTTGTCATGTTCATATTATGATGTTTCAGGCGGGTTCAGTTGTTTTGGGTCTGAGCGGCTCTGGTACAGGTGGGTTTGGGTCTCGGTTTTATGCCTGTGAAAAACTATAATTTATTGTCTGCATAGCCAACTATTTGATTGATTTTGACATTAATAGAGATGCAAAGATAATATTTAATATATTTAAATATATGGGTATATATAAATATATTCAATATTTGAGATTTGTTTTAATGTGTTTCTTGAATGTAATATTGGAGTTGAAGACTATACCAAGATACTTAAATTGTTCCACCACATCAAGTCTCTCTCCATTGACTAGTACATATAGTTGTTGTTGGCCCCCTGCTGGCTGGCGGGAGAAAAAACAAGCATACAGTTTTTTTTTGTATTTAGATGTAAACAGGAGACACCGGTACCATGGCTGCAGATAGTGTAACAGCAGCTTTTTGTTTTGTTTTGGCATGTGTATATAAAACTGTGTCATCAGCATATAATTGCACTTTAACATTTGGTAAATTATAAACATAAAGGCTGAATAGGATTGGTCCCAGTATAGAGCCTTGTGGAACTCCAACTGAGCAGCTGAGGTAGCCACCTTTGATATAATGGGTAGGATACTTATCGACCGATAGTTCTCTGGTTTGGTCTTACCACCAGCCTTAAAGACTTGGATAACCTTGGCAATGACTGGGGTAATCTTGACATTTAAACTGAGGCTTGTCCTCTCTGCCCCCAACCCACACCATGCATGCACACATGCACACACATTCACGCACACACATTGGTAGAGACTATATTACTTCAAAGTGTATAACTCTATGAATAAGACATGACGGCAAGAGCCAAACAGAAATAGATAGATAGATAGATAGATAGATAGATAGATAGATAGATAGATAGATAGATAGTAACTCTATTGATCCCGAGGGAAATTCAAGTGGAGAAATGGGTGCATGCTCGGCACATTGCCACCATTATTACACTAAGGTGTTCTGTTTTTTCCTGTCTAAGTTGGGGAATACATTTTCCAATAATTACACAAATCACAGTCACATTAACAGGAGAAGTGATCTACTGGAGGGCCCAATTACTTGACTTTGCAGAGTGATGGCTCCGATCTGAGAGCCATTACAACCAGCTCACTTTAAGATTGTGTCTTCAATCTGCATTTCAAAGTTTACCACATCCCTTAGGGGTCTGGGTTTATATCAATACATTGACTCACATGAGCCATGGGAAGTCACAGACGGTCAGGTGATTTGCAAGACATCAATAAACTATCCATGACCAAGGCTTGCTCTGAAAAGCTGGATGGTTAGCATGTGGGGAAAACTGACAGCATGAGCATCAGTGTGATGCAGTTACACATTCAGTGTGGTTTACAGTACATACACAAAATGCACTTGAACTTGTTATTGCTTCAGATTCCTAGAACGAAGCTGAAATGATTCTCATTAGGGTATTTGCATGGCTCCAGGAGAAAAAAAACAAAGCAAAAAAATAGTCTTAAGTAAAATGTATGGACATGTTTTACTATATTTGTGAATTACCTGAAGGACACTTATATTTAATTGTGCCATTTCCCCTATTTTGCACAAGTAAAAAAAAGCCTCTTTATTTAATCAATGTCATTCACACTGTTTTCAAAACTTTGGAAAACTAGGTAAAAAAACAACATTGAAGACTTAAATGAATAGTGATCACTTGTCTTGTTTGATCACCATTAACCAATATTGTTGTTTGTAAGCATTTGTGTTGCCAGAATTATGGATTGATCCCTAGAAAATTTAATTTAATCCCCTTTTAAATTTGTAACATGATTTTAAACTCCTGTATTCCCGACCTTTGTTAACGTATGTGTAGGATTGGGCGATATTGCAATTCCCCTACTGATGATATTGCTTTAAGAAAAACGATATTATCGAGAGAGAAGCACATAGATAGAAATATATATAGACTATACTGTATAGACTGGAGATGCATATGTTGCAATACCGATAAGTCACAGAGTGGTGACAATGTATAGGCAGTATGTGCTATTTTACACAAGGGCATGCTGAGATCAATAAATCAGATGAATTAACTGGTGAGATTATTTTTATTAAATAACATGTTTATCAGGGGCTGCACGGTGGTGCAGTTCTTAGCACTGTCGCCTCACAGGAAGAGGGTCAAAGGTTAAAATCCGGCTTGGGGCCCTTCTGTGTGGAGTTTTCATGTTCTCCACGTGTTAGCGTGGGTTTTCTCCGGGTTCGCCGGTTTCCTTCCACAGTCCAAAGACATGCAGTTTAGGTTAGTGGTTGACTCTAAATTGCCCGTAGGTGTGAATGTGAGCGTGACTGGTTGTCTGTGAGCGTGAATGGTTGTCTGTCTCTATATGTCAGCCCTGTAATAGTCTGGTGACCTGTTCAATATGAATCTCCCAAAGAACCTGATATGGAGAGGGCAGAAAAGAGTACCGGCAGCTTGTGAGAAGTGCCGGTGCACAAGAAAAAGTCACGGTACACCAAAGGGTAAAATGTAGGAGGTACTGCATACCGGTGAGTACCAACCCACTTCGAGCACTGTTTGTCATGTAACTTCTATACTTAACGCCACTTACATAACTATTTTAAACCTAATGAAGTAGTTTTGTTGCCTAAACTTAACCAAGTATTTCAAGTGTAGTTATTTTAACCCAAACCACAATCTTTTCCTAAACCTATCCAAGTTGTTTCCTGTGATGACAGAAGTTTATTTTGAAAAGACTGTGTGCATGTAACAAGCAGAAATTGACATGTGTTGCCGGACATTTGTAGGAAAATGAGGAATAACTTTTCGTAAGATAGCATACGAACCATTGTATGAGAATATGTTGAACCAGTACAACCACAGTATGATCTGCTGGCCACTGAGCAGCTCAGTTTGGGTTAAGGGCCCTGCTCAAGGGCACCTTAGTGGTGGAAATGGGGGGAAATGTATGCAGTCACATGACCGCTTCTGTAACATTATGGCCAGTATCGAAGTTGGTTTCTGACATTAGTTTTGGATTTGTGGTTATTGAAGTTATTATAGTTATATATATTTTTTTAAATCATGTTGCTTCTTGCTCCCATGTCCCTTCCAGTGTTACCAGTAGTGTAGCTTTAGTTTACATATATAATTTATTGTACTTTCACTGTTACGGCCGCCGGCTGTATCTATGTGTATTTATGTTGTTTATAAATTGTGTATAGGTAATGGTGTGGCTAAATTAATGGAGAGGGAGAGCTCTCGTTTTTCAGAGGATCTGTGTTAATAGGTACGGTTTCCATTGGCTGGCCTTCGATGACTTCGTCGCTGCGGATTGGCTGTGGACGGCAGGTTGGCCTAGTTAGCTTCTGGGAAAACACAGCTGATACGATGGTGTCGTGTGCTTTAGCTCTGGTGTTAGCTATAGTCTTTTTCCTGTGTAATTTATGCAAACATTTGTAGCTTTAGTAAGTAGTATCTTTGTAAATATATTGGACTTTAATCTCTTGTTGTAATGATCTCGGCATCTAACACAAGTTGTCTACATTTTCTTTGTAAATATATCAGACTTTAAAATCTAGAAGCAGCAGGGGTGAACTGCCAATTCATTTGATCTGTTTTCTCCTGTTTTAAGTTAAGGAGTTAGGTTTAGCCCATGTGTTTGTTTCTTTTGTTATAGGGCTTAGTTAGAACTTGTTTGAGAAGTTGTTTTGTTTGTTATTTTGGCCTTTGATTCACCCTGAGCCTGCACTTCCTTTGTTTTGTATTTGTAAATAAATAATTTATTATTGTGTGCAACAATACATATTAATTGTTGCAATTCGTCCACAGTTTCACTATGCATTTTATGTTGCGCTTCCACACCCCTAGACTGGGGCGTAACATTCACCAGTATGTACATTTTTTGACCAGTCAGCATCATTGAAGTTCATCTGATCTACATTTTAATAATCGTCCTACTTTTATCCCACCAATGTTAGCATTTTGCATAATTACTAGTTTGGAAACAGTAGGTGCTTGGTTTTTACAATAATTATCTTACTTATCAAAGTCTTAATTTTACCATTTACTGCTATCTCAGTGGAAGTATGTCCATGTTTAAGGCTGTAATATCTCTCTGTGGGTGGTGTTTTTGACTATTAAATGGGCTCTCCCACCTGTGCTCAGTGTTCCTGAGGGGAAAAAGATAGAGTATGTATGAAGCCAGTTCCCAACACATATCATTAAGTCGGTCATACTCCTTTAAGCCTAAAGTGGAATGAAGCCGATGTGAGTGCTTTGATATTTTTTTTACTATGGCTTTTCACAGCACCGCAGGGCTCAGATAGCTCCATTGTATTTCATGCTTTCAAAGTATATCCAGTTTATATAGAACCATTCATACCATTCATACCCAAAGAGATACTTTAGCCCATAAAATGGTTATTAACAACTTTTTGAAGAACCATTGGCAATTTACAGAGCTAATGGTTTGTATTTTATTATATTTGTTTAAGCAATCCATACTGAAATTTATTTTATTGGTTTATGTACAGATTTTCTAATCAGATCTGAATATCCAGATATGGATTGTTTTTTTCTACAAAAACACCAGGGAACTTCAGAAAATTTTGGTTTAATGTTCACTGTATGTTTTCTACAACTTCAAACACTGTGAAGTTCAATTCCAAGTGACTTGTTTCGGTTTCAAAGCAGACTCTTTTTCCAAAGACAGCTTTGCTATAACACTTTCAGCTTGGAAAGCCTTTAAAAAAAGTCTTCTTTTCATGCGGCTCTCAGTCATTGTGTGCTTGTTAGAGGAGTCAGAGAGATGTCTCCCAGTGGTAATGATTTTTCTGCAACAGAGGAAGGATTTACTGGGTCATCTATCCAATGGAAGCAGTCAACAAAAAACAGCAGGCTGATCTCTTCATGTTGTGGCATTAAAGTCCAACCTGTATGCCCCTGCCTGTCTTTCATTCTCATTTTGTCGCTTTTTTTTCTTCCTCTGTGTTCTTTCCATTTTTATTTCCCATCATTCTGACCCTCCATGTATCTGCGTGTCTATTTTATTTTAAGGATGTACATCCCCACTGTTACTCACTCACTCTGTCTCTGTGTCTTTTTTCTCTCTACATTTACTTTACAATGTCTTAATGAATAACGGAGCAAGCTATTGTCCTCCTGCTCTTCATTTTGTAACACTTCATTCCAGACTTTATTGTTCTGAACGAAGTCCTTCGGTGAGAAAAAGGAAGACAGTGTATCGTCTCTATTAGAGCATTTATTCATGTTCAGTAAATGGGAAGAAAACAATTTTAATAACTGAATTAATGATCTCTTTTTTGCTAATCACAGAACAAGGCAAGGCAATTTAATTACATTCTGTGTAATAAACACAGTTAGTTGAATAGTTGTGTTGATGGGATGAAACGAAGGTTACGATATTGTAACCCTAGTTCCATAAGCACTAGGGCGGAGCCCTCTACTGGACTCTATGGGTAATACTCTCGAGCACGCTTTTACCCACTGAAAATTTGCATAAGCGTACAGCCAATCGAGACCAGCCTATCCGAATATGTACGGACCCCACAATGTATAACACAGCACACACAGCTGTCTGTCATCCTACACCCTCTTCAGCGAGCGGCACAGGAGTGGCAGGAACCCTTTGGTAGAGGGCTCTGCCTCTGCTTATAGAACTCAGGTTACGATTTCGTAATCTTTGTTCTAACGCACACAGGCTCCGCCCTCTACTGGACTCTATGGGTACAGTGGGTGGAGCCCGATGAATGCACACCCTGCAGTGACAACAAAGACCCAACCACGCTGATCATGACTGACGAGAGGTTAGTCACCGCAACCCACCTACTTCTTTATAACCTAGGCCGCGACAGCGGAGAAGCAGGGAGCCCAAGTCAACCCATGTAGTATGCAACTGAACTGGGTAGAGCCATGGCCTAACTCTGTAGGGATCAAAAAGACAAGCACACCATATTCCCCAGGTCATCAAGGAGCATAGGAACATGTAGGTGTATCATGCCCAGAGGGGAGTCAGGTGCAACACAACTGACCCCCCCACCCAACACACCCCCTTTTAACCAGTTCTGTGTCATTCCAGTGGGCACAGACTCTGAAAAGGAGCCCAACATGTCCAAGAGATAGAACCGTATGTACAGACAGGGTGTCGACCACAACGACACCGTACAAATGTCCTTGCCACTCACCCCACCGAACACTGTGTGCGTGGACCACAGTGGGAGGGTCCCTTCCCTCCTGCTTATAGGCTTTGGAGATGCACTCACAAAGCCATCCCGACAGACGTTTCTTTGGATAGAGATTTACCATCCATATGGATGACCGAGAGTCGGCAGCGCGCCTATTGCACCTACCTCCCACACAGAGCCCCACGGAAGGGGGATGTTCTGGGGCTGAGTCATTTCTGCATACCACGGCGCCAAGCGGCAACCTGGGGCTACTAGAAATAGGGGAGGGATGAGACAGAGCAGCGGAAAGGTGTAAAGCATCTTCCTTGGCTATGGCACATGTGCAAAGGTGTCATCCCCCAGGGGTGGATCTTCCTGCTGTGCCAGGGAAAACCATAGCAGGCAGTGGGTGTTGCGTCGGTTGGCAAACAGATCCATTTCCGCCTTCCCTAACCGAGACCAAATCTGCTTCACCACTTCTGAGTGAATCATATCAGGAGCCTGAGGTGCTGGAGGACCAAGAACACTGCCTGAAGCTCGAAGCCCGAAGCGTTCGTCTGCTGGAGGCCACACACCACCAATCGCTCTCCGCAGGCAGGTCCCCCTTCCCTGTCAGAGAAGCATCCGTGAACACCGTCACTCGTCCCAGCAGCTAGCTCTTCAACAGGTGTTGTGGGGACCCCAGTAGCATAGGTCATTCTGTACCGAGGGGGGAATGGCAACCAAGCGCTGCTTGTGCTTCTTGGCATCCCAAGCGGAGGCTGACAAACTACTTCTGCAGGGACCGCATGTGCAGCAGCCCCAGCGGCATCACCGGGTTGTCTGAGGGTGGCCCCGCTGTGTTAACCACAAAGCAGTGAGCAACTGGGGTGCACTGACAGGGCGGTTAGTTCACACACTCTCTTAGCTGAGATCAATGCAAGCAGCAAGCCCCCCTCAGCCTGTCCCTCTCAGGAGCCACCATGAACCCTGGTGCCTGCATGACAGTCACACCAAACAACAGTTTGCCAACTGCCTGCTGCAGGGCTGTCCGTCTGTGTTCCGACAGAGTAGCCCACAGCCTGCATGCATCGAGCGCAACCCCCAGATACTGTGGCAGGGGCCGCTCTTCTTCCAGTTGACCATGGACCCCAACTTGGTTAGGTTTAAGATCAATCGGGCTGTGTGGAACATAATAAAATGATCCCACAGCTGCTGGCGTCGAATCTCGGGCAGCGCTCGGCAGGCCGGACAGGCTGGAGGCTGCTGAACACCGCTATCTGCATGGTATGTGCCGAGGCACTGCAAGCAGGTGTCGTGAAGATCCGTCCAGGCGATGAGGCCGGGACATGACGGGCAATGATGAGGTTCTTGACGCGGCAACTCCATCCATGGAGATGAGCAGTCACTAGGCAAATCACTGTTCGCTGAAGTGAAAATGAATTGACAGACAGCTGTGTGTGCTGCCTACGCACATATTTAGTTGGGTACGTCCTGATTGGCCGGCTACGCTCATGTAAATTGACAGTCGGCGAATGTGTGCTTGTGATTGGAGGCGAGTATTACCCATAGAGTCCAGTAGAGGACGGAGCCTGTGTGAGTTAGAACAGCAACCAAAACTTTATTTTACCAAGCTGTTTGCATAAACTGGATTTTAATTGTGAGTTTAGACATGCAGCTCTACAGTATATCTACATTGTGTTACAGTACTCCAATGAATAATAAGGGAGAGAGACAACCATTTTCATGTGTTTTGATTGTTGAAATATTCTGACAAAGTCCTGATTGTAATCAGTCATTTGAACCTACAAGATAAACTGCCAGCAGGTTTAGACTTGTTGTGTCAGTCTAAATGGAATGGAGCCATCATTAATATATGTTGGTAGAGTGAATAACATTTTTCCTGATTTAAACTATTGATACCACTTTCCTACAATATTCCGTGGTAGCCCTTATATTTAATATTACCTTTCTGACAATATTCCATAGCTGCTGCAACAGCCTGCTGAACATAATTGTAGATCAGTTTACATATCCAGTGAGTGAATCAGTGCTTTGGAATGAAACACACCCCTGTTTTAAAAGTGAAGCAACAGCGGAGGTGTGACAAAGCTCCACCCCTTACCAGACTCACTAGAGACAAACAAGGTAACAGTTTGTTATTCTTCCTCACTAAAGAGAAACGCACACTGACTGAAAACCAGACGATCAGATTCACCTTCAAACCAAACTAACAACTTCCTCTGAGTGAGTTCAGCTACAGGAATGAAAAGTGGAAAACCTCAACACTGCTGCTTTAACCTGCTGACGCTCCAAACACTGAAGGTGAGTTTGACTAAAAACACGACTCAAAGTGAAAGTAAATTTCAGTGAAGTAATGCCCCAGACAGACCGCCCATGTGAACATCGCGTGGCGGCTGCGTTGCCTGCGATGCGTGGCGGCTGCGTGATTCACGCGTCGGTTGTTGAGACCAACTGCGATTCTGCTGCTGTCAGCCCTTTCTTTCTACATAGAGTTTGCCTTTCATAATGGCCATTTCATTTCATTATAAATGTCATTACCTCCGCCAAGGCCAAAGGCCTAGGAAGGAGGTTATGTTTTCACCGGCGTTGGTTTGTTGGTTTGTCCGTTTGCAGGATAACTCCAAAAGTCTGTGATGGATTTGAATAAAATGTTTGAGGGGTGGGGTGTGGCACAATGAACAATCCATTAGATTTTGGTGGAGACCCAGATCATGATCCAGATTCAGGAAGATTTTCGATCAGCCTGAGCATTAAGACCACAGGGTATAACACGTGAGCAGTGTAGCTGATGACGCGTTGATGACGTGTGACCCCGCCTTCTTTTTCTGAGAGCAGAGAGACGTGTGTGGATGTGTGTGCGGAAGCTGCTGGCCGTCCGCAGTGAGAAAGAAAAAAAAGATGTAGATGACGGGTTGAGAGACAACGAAGTGTAACGTTATACAGACATAACAAGGCTGCTGAATGAGAGAGGCATCCGCCGATACGTTACTCGGAAACACACCGTGTTAAAGGGACTATTTGTAACTTATCACGCGCATAAATCTTAACGGGTCGGTATCCCATGCGCGCTCGCGTGTGGGTACGCGAGCGCGCAGCAGCTCTGCTCCTGCTGTCTGCTCCTGCCTGTTTGCACACCGCGCTCGTTCTCCCCCGCTCGGCTCGCTCCACCTCCACGTGAACGCGCGCACACTACACACTGCAGAAGAGTTAGTTTAGCTCTGAGAATATCTGGTGAATGTGCAGTGGACGTTTTTGCAGAAATAACTGCTGCAGCTCCTCCAGACCAACAGAGGTTTCCCGTGTCTTGTGAAGTGACGGGGCTCCGCAGCGAGTTACGTTATCGTCCCGACCGGGTGTCGTTGTCTCCCGCCCCCCTCCCCCCCCGGTCTCTCCCCCCGTCTCCCCCGTTCCCTCCGTTCCCTCCGGATCGGGAGGAAAAGCCACACTAGGATCAGCATTGATTCATGGAGAGACCTTCATCTGGTCAGCTAACATTACTGACAAGCAGGTGAAATATAGAGTGATATTGTGTGTTAGCTGACGTGTGTCGCCTCACTGTTTAGACCGGTGCTCGTTCATGTCAATGTAGCGCGAGCCGAAAGCGCGAGCGCGAGCCACAGGACGCTGAATTTCGTTGACATTGCGGCCACAGGTGTCGCTGTGAACAAGCAATTTCTGATTCTTACATATAGCCCCTTTAATAATAAGCCGACCACCTCACGGTACCGCCAGCTGTGATCTGTGATCTGTTTTTAAAGTCACGCGTTGGCAGAGGTCCTGCGCTCTCCGAGTGCATTTCTAGTTTATATTTATTTTAGACAGAGAAAGGTGAAGAAACGTGTGGTAATTTAAAAAATAATAGTAATTATCCACAATTAAAACCCCATACTTTATTCATTCATGGAGCTCTGCAAGTCACTGCATGTTCTAAAAAAAGTCCTGCAAATATTTCAGAATAAAAGCCTTGTGTTCACAAATGAAGGAATTCTGTCCACAGAAAAAAACGCTTGAGGGCTGTTATTTGAAATGAAAGCAAGAAGTGTTGATTTAAAAATAAATCTTAACTTTTTTTCATGTCCGTAACATTTTCTACAGATAAAGACATTGAAACTGTAGTAATGTTGCTGATATGATGTCAATATAAAGTCAATAGATCACTTTCACTTTGTGTTGTTGCTGTGAAATAGGCGAGACTTCGAATCTGACACGCAGCCGAGCCGCGCTCCTCACGCGGGCAGTGTGGCTGCTCGAACCAGTTAACACGGATGCCGAAATAAAAAACAACAGGTAACGCAGCCGCCACGCGCTGCTCATGGCACCGGTCTGTCCTGGGGAGGGAACGGAGCCATAACTGACTGAACTTCTGTGTGCTGTGTTTTCAGCTTCACTCAGAGACAAAATGGCTTCCAGATTAGAGGAGGATCTCTGCTGTCCGGTCTGTCATGACGTCTTTAGAGATCCTGTTCTTCTGTCATGTAGCCACAGCTTCTGTAAAGACTGTCTGAAGAGCTGGTGGAGAGAGAAACAAACACGTGAGTGTCCAATTTGTAAGAGAAGATCTTCAATGGACCCACCTTGTAACCTGGTGTTAAAGAACCTGTGTGAGGCCTTCTTACTGGAGAGAGATCAGAGAGCTTCAGAGGCTCTCTGCAGTCTGCACTCTGAGAAATTCAAACTCTTCTGTCTGGACCATCAGCAGCCAGTGTGCCTCATCTGCAGAGATTCAGAAAAACACACCAACCACAGATTCAGACTCATCGATGAAGCTGCACGACAACACAAGAAGGAACTTTAGGAAACTCTGGAGCCCTTAAAGGAGAAGTTAACGGTTTTTGAACGAGTTAAAGTGAAGTCTGATCAAACAGCAGAACACATGAAGGTCCAGGCCCGACGCACAGAGAGGCAGATTAAGGAGCAGTTTAAGAAGCTTCACCAGTTTCTAGTAGAGGAAGAGGAGGCCAGGATGGCTGCGCTGAGGGAGGAAGAGGAGCAGAAGAGTCAGATGATGAAGGAGAAATGGGAGGCTCTGTGCAAAGAGATAGCAGCTCTTTCAGACACAGTCAGAGCCACAGAGGAGGAGCTGAGAGCTGAAGACGTCTCATTCCTGCACAACTACAAGGCTGCAGTGGAAAGAGTCCAGCAGCGCCCCCTGCTGGAGGATCCACAGCTGTTCTCAGGGGCTCTGATAGACGAGGCCAAACACCTGGGTAACCTGACCTTCAACATCTGGAACAAGATGAAGGAGATGGTCTCCTACACTCCTGTGATTCTGGATCCAAATACTGCTCATCCAGAACTCATCCTGTCTGATGATCTGACCAGTGTGAGACGAGGAGAGGAACAGCAGCTTCCTGATAATCCAGACAGGTTTGATTATCACAGGTCTGTCCTGGGCTCTGAGGGCTTTAACTCAGGGACTCACAGCTGGGATGTCGAGGTTGGAGACAATACAGAGTGGTCAGTGGGTATGTTAGCAGAGTCTGTCCAAAGGAAAGGACGTATACAGTCTGGATTATTGAGAATATTGTTCTTGAAAGGTAAGTACTTTGCATCACCACCAGCTCCAACCACTGCTCTTCTAGTGCAGAAGAAGCTCCAGGAGATCAGAGTGAATCTGGACTGGAACAGAGGAAAGCTGTCGTTCTCTGATCCTGATACTAACACACGCATACACACCTTCACACACACTTTCACGAAGAGGCTGTTTCCATGCATTGGCATTGTGAATGTACTGAAGATATTACCACTAAAGTTGTGTGTGACAGGGCAACAGAGCAGTTACAGATAAAGAGGATGATTATGTTCACGTATTTCTTATAGGTCAAAGTCATTGAATTTAGTCATATAAAATAGATAAAATGCCCCTGTCCTCCCGTTGTCTCATTACTCCAAAGCTATGTTTATTTTTGTTCCACTTATTGTCGTATTATTTTTTTTCATTTTTTTTTTATCTTATTTTTGTTGTTTAGTTTGGCAATCTGCTTTTTGTTTATATTGTTGACCTTTTCATATACAAAATTATTTCACTGAGATTCTGATTTTTAGGTTTGTTTTTTTTAACCTTTTCTTTTTTTTAATCGATAGTGTGTAATTTAAAATTGCTGCTCATTTTTGATTATTTTGACTTGTGTGTGTGGAGCCATGAAGACCAACAACCACATTGTGGCATCTGATGAGATCCAAATTAAGAATAAATAATCTATTCATCAATAACTGTATATTTGATCCTCTGATCATTGTTCAGATCCACTTTATTTTAAATTCTAGTCCAGATTATAAAGTTTCCTAGCCTTAAAATTAATGTGAATTGATGAAATGTTTACAATATATAAAATATATGTTTTAAATTATCCAAAATATATGAACAATTCCCTATTTGATGTAATAAAGTCAAGATGATTCAGTCTGTACAAGTGTTTCAGTTTCCATCGGTTGAATTCTGCTATTAGTCAGAGGAGGAATATATTATATAAACAATATACAATGGTCATTTCTTGCTAAGAAAAAAATGTTCAGCATTTCACAAAATCGTATTCACGTAATAAGATATTTTTTATGTTATTTCTACATATGTGAGTGTGTGTGTGTGAGAGTGTGCGTGTGTGTGTGTGTAACATGATAAAATAGAAAATTGAGCAGAATTATTTTCGTCAGGGTGGCAGCAGATTACAGATTACAGATTTAGCGCTTATATAACATGAGGATTTCTGAGACATGACATTGTAATGTCACTCATTACCTTTTGTTTTTAAGAAAACAACAATGCTTAAATAATTTGAATTGAGTTATGAACACTCAGCTCCATGATTAAGGGACAACAGACAGTGAAAGTGTTCTTTTGACAGTATATCAACATCATACCAGCAACATTACTACAGTTTCAATGTCTGTATCTGTAGAATATGTCACAGACATGACAAAAAGTAAAGATTTATTTTTAAATCAACACTTCCTGCTTCCGTTTCAAAATAAAAGTGCTCTAGTATTTTTTTTTTTCTGTGGACAGAATTCCTTCAATTGTTAACACGAGGCTTTTATTCTGAAATATTTGCAGGACAGTGTTGTAGGAAATGCAGTGACTTGCACGGCTCCATAAATGAATCAAGTTATAATAATATAATATATAATGAATATAGTTTTAATTGTGGATTATTACTATTCATTACAAATGAGTAGATACTTCTTAACCATTTTCTGTCTAAAATAAATATAAATGACATTTATAATGAAATGAAATGGCCATTATGAAAGGCAAACTCTATGTAGGAAGAAAGGGAGCGAGGCAGCCGCCACACACTGCTCACGCGGGCTGTCTGGCCCTAGCGTGAGGATTCAATTAATTCTTACAAAAGATGGCAATCTGAGTATTGCTTCCATTGAGCAGCTGAGTGTTTCTGATTTAACACTTGAACATAAGTTTAAGTAACATAATGTGATATTCCAGATTCATCCACCAAAATAAAGTACAAAGGGGAAATATTAGATGTTTGTAATCATATGTCATGAAGGTCAGTGGTTGGCAGGTCCAGTCCAAGAAACAGCAGTAGTAGTAGACCGGTTCTCAATAACTCTCTTTTGGTCTCTCTCTCTCTCTCTCTCTCTGTAGGGTTTAGAAACTCCTTCCACTTCCACTGCCCTCACTCTCACCCTCGCTCTTTGTTTAGTTCTCTTTCCACTCGTTCACTAATGCTCTCAGTTGCTCTCGCGCTCTTTCTGTCTCAAGGATTTATGAGATTCCTATCACTCCCCTTTTCCTTCCATCTCCCCATCTGTTTTATGATAACGCTTCCACTCTCTTTCGCTCTCACTTTTCTCATCTCGTTGCAGTCCAAAGATCAAATGTTTTATCAGACATGAAACTGTCAGGGACCCTGTGGGTCTGCGGCTGACAGCTGTGAGTGGGGAAAGTAATCTGAGCAGACCATTGTTTTCCACATGAACCCTCTTTCTCTGTGTCTCCCTCATCCTGTCTCACTTTCTCCAATGTTTTGCTTTCCCCTTTCATTTCTCTTCCTCTGTCTGTCAGCCACCCACTCTTCTCATTGCCCCTGACCTCTCCTGCTCTCAGATAAGACCAGCTCCCTCGGGTACAAAGGCAAGTAGTCTCTTCCATTGGTCCAAGTCCAGGACCTGACATATATCATCACTTTGCCTTCCTTCTTTGCAACCTTTATCTCTCCGTCAGATTACTGTCTGTCCCTCGGCCCCCTCTGTGCATCAATCCCAGGATTGGAAACATGTCTCTCAGGAATTACACAATTTTTTTGCTCTCCATCTTTTCCTCTCTCACTCTCCAGATTCACTATTTTTTTCAGGGTCAGATATGACGCATGATGCCCCAAACACACTGTATGCGGTGTAGTTATTAAGGAGACGCAGCAGGCTGGAGTCAGTCGTGTGTGTGATTTCAGCGAGTGTTAGCATGGTATGTCTCTCTCCTTATTGCAAATGCATTTAAGGGAGGATCGTACAAATAAGGGGGCACTTTTTTAAACTTTATTTAACGAAGATCAAAATGTGGAGGAAAATTTCCACGACGCCATTTTCTTTGAAAATCTTGCCCCTAAAATTTTCTAAAATCAACACTTCCTGCTGTCATTTCAAAATAAAAGCCCTCAAGTGTTTTTTTCTGAGGACGGAATTCCTTCATTTGTTAACGCAAGGCTTTTATTCTGAAATATTTGCAGGACAGTGTTCTAGAAAATGCAGTGCCTTGCAGGGCTCCATGAATGAATAAAGAACTGGGTTTTAATTGTGGATTATTACTATTAATTACAAATGAGCACACGCTTCTTAATCTTTTTCTGTTTAAAATAAATGTAAATGCCATTTTTAATGAAATGAAATGGCAATTTTGAAAGGCAAACTCTATGTAGAAAGAAAGGGCTGCTGGCAGCAGCAGCCCAGCAACAGCAGAAACGCTGCCAGTGGACGCCACACGTGTGAGACACACAGTAGTTCAGCGAGGCAGCTGTCACGCACTGCTCACGTGCCCTGTCTGGCTCGGGATGAGTGATGAAGTTGCACGATTGGTCGAGTGTTGGAGTTTGCTCATTGGCCGTTGCTCTTTCAAAATGAAAAGGTGGGGAACAGTCCTTTATGCAAATGAGACTGTCCAGCACGACTTTCACTTCCTATATATATACGTACTTTGTCCTAGTGTCCTCGCCGGACCTGGTGGACATGTACCGCTGGATTTAACATTATAGACATGACCACTAACTATTTTGATAACAATGTAGCCACAAATTCACAGACTGTCCATCTCCCTGTCCGGCCATATACTCTGTTTTGACTGAGTCTTGTTCTTATTTCATCTTCTCTCAAAGTCTTCTTTCTTACTTGTTTTATTTCCCTTTCTCCTGCAGTGGCTACTTTGCTGTAGCCAGTTAGCTGTGATAGATATAATGAGCAAGGTTTTGACAGTAGTAAATGCGAAGTCAGTGTGCCACATCCATATTTGCATCCTCTGTTTTAGTGACTCTGAAGCTTCTTGCTTCCTGCCCTGCCAGAGGGGTGAAGGCAGTGATCTGGCAGGCACCTCGTTAGATACATATCCCTTACTCTGCTTCGAGAATCTACAATACGGAGACACAGATTCCCAGTTGGAGAAGTCATTGCAATGCATTGAGGCTTGAAATTAATTTCATACGTATTTACAAGAGAATCCAGGCAAAGAGAGAGCGAGAGAAGGGGAGCTGAGAGAAACTAGAGGCAAGGAATTCACTGACGTACACGCATGGATAATCATGCATATTCATAATCATGATGATACCACTGCACTGTACTGTGTGCTGAAACAATGTCATCTCAGAATAGCCAAAGACAATGCAGCCCAAAACTCTGTAGAGGCGACACAATTACCTCCACAGAAAGCCGCACTGATACAATTTGGTAACATCACATGAGTTGAACAGAATATAGCTCCAACAAGAGCGTCCTGGAGGCCTGAGGGTTCAAAACATTGATAATGTAACAACAATGTCCCCGGTTTGAGTCGAGTAGAGGACCGTCTGTTGCATCTCATCTATAGACTCTATATAAAAAGTGGACATAGTCACCCCGATGTCACCCATTGGTTTGTAGACTGCTGTTGTGAAGCCTCGTGTTCGGCATTTTGGTCGTCACCATCTTGTTTTTTTTTTCAACCAGAAGTGACACGAGAGGGTGGAGCTAAGAACAACCGAACGCTGAATAAGACATTTTTAGGGCACCACCAAAATGTTACAATTAACTTCAATGAACTGAGAACACACTGTGAAAGGGTTTAGGTTCTAAGAAAAAAACATGTACAACTCCCAGACCGGACGTTACATTTGCAGCAAGCACTTTGTCCAAATGTCAGTTTTAGGCTAGCTATATTTCTGTAAATTAAGCTAAAGCATTTTGACAGTGTGCAACTTGCATTAGTGGAAGGTGGATAACTCAAATAGAATGTATGCAGTGTTATATTTGCAAGTGCCTTAACAGTAGCTTGCTAACACATAGCTAGCATTAGTTTGCAAACAGCTAACTTCATCATCATCCATCATCATTGTGTCAACCAAATGCTCAGTGGCACATGGAGCAAAAATGGTTAAACACAAAACTGGATCTTCCACATCTCTGGGCCTATAGAGCAAGCGCACTAGTGTTTCCTTTAACTCTCACTCCCAGGCACTCAGTCGCTGACTGATGCAGAGGGAAATAACTCTGTATTCGGCTATTAGTGCCTTTTACAACTTTTAGGACCTAATGATTTAAATAAGGGCTATTAAAGTATTCTTACTGGGAATTTGATGCACCTCAAAAAGTTTGGGCCCAATGGCATCACGTGACGGACCCAGAAGTTGTAATTCCACGGTTCGGCCACTACGAAAATTGGCTTCAAAGTTCGGCGCTCTTCCTGGGGACTTGGCTTCACATAGGGTGCTAAAATAATCCTTTGACATGCTGAAATCTGATGTTTTTAGCTAGCTACAGGCCTTTTGTTATAGGTTCAGCCCTTGTTGCATATTGTGGCAACGATTGTCTTCCTCTCCGGTGGGCGTGTTTTTCAGAGTATTCACCAGAAACACTTACAAAAGAATGAAGAAAAATATTCATGATGGATGACAAAGGTAAATTGTTAAAAAAAAAAGTTAGATTTCACACCATAACTTATTTTAGAGACGTTAAGGTGTCAATAGTGTATGTTTCACATTAACAAAGCTACATTTAAATATACCACATCGCCTACACAAATCTCTCCCTCAACACTCATGGACAGGAAGACATGAATCTCTACAACGCTGCACACAACATCCAATTATTAACCGTATAGCAAATACTCCGATTCTGGCAATGTATGCCATTTGCCTTCTGGCACAAACACTGCTGAAATTTGTTTTTAATGGAAACACTGCTCTCTGGGGCTGTGGATGATGTATCCCTTCACTTTAAAGTACCAGATTTACTAGTTCTGACTCGCTGCCAGTATTTCCCTCTGAGCACTAATCAATTGTGTGATTAAGTAACAAGACAGTGCATTATAAGCCAGTCCAAAAAAATAAATTGTACTGCATGAGCACAGGGAAAACAGTGGATAATGAGAAAAGACAGAGAGTGATAAGTGAAATGTAACCTTTCATTTGTTAAATAAAGGGCACACTTCCTCCCACAAGGACACAGGAACTTGGCATTTCACAGCAGAACTGCCTAATATAAATGTGATTATCGGTTGTTGTGTTTCCATTTGACCACTGTAATTCTGCTCAACTTTTATTATGAACACTTTTGTACAGTTACATTGGAAAATCTGTTAGCTTGCAAAACTAAAGATAAGTCGTGACTTTGTGGTTCTGTCTTGATTGATGCCAGTCGATTTTCAATTATTTTGGTTTCTTTGATTTGTATTTTTTTTCCACTTTCAGTTGTAGTGAAACCGATTGTAAATGCCTTGTTGTTTTTTCTAAATTTCATTCTGTGGTATTTGCACTTGTTTGGTTTTCTGGTGTATTGAAAAGAATAAAGTTTAACTGTAACCTTGCTTGCGGCATTACATCT
The DNA here is from genome assembly GCA_916701645.2 of Sebastolobus alascanus. Lineage (NCBI taxonomy): Eukaryota > Metazoa > Chordata > Actinopteri > Perciformes > Sebastidae > Sebastolobus > Sebastolobus alascanus. The sequence goes on from CAKAOJ020000270.1 coordinate 1,250,034, forward strand.
GAAGTTTCTCAACCTTTCAACTTGAGAAGACTCTGTAGACGCTTTAAATTGTGTTATTGTAATTTGATGAAGGGCTCTGTTATCAACAATATCGGCCAACAATTTACTCTCCATTAGACATGTGAAAAATGTTTTTTCAATAAATCATAATTTTTTGTGTTAAAGGGACTCTATGGAAGAATCAGAAATTGCTTGTTAACAGTGATACCTGTGGCCGTTAAGTACTTGCTTGCAAGCATGTGAAATATATAGTGATGTTGTGCTTTTAGCTGGCTAATGTTGCTAACATTAATCAACATGATGCCTGTCAATCACGTTCAGTCACGTGTGTGTGTCATCTCACCGTTTTGACCGATGTTCGCTCACGTCTACGTAGTGCGAGCAAGCGCGAGGATGAGCAACAGGAAGCTGACTGTTGTATTTACCAGAAAATTGGGGCTAACAGTGAATAATAGTGACTATGTAGAATTTTACATTTCAGCTTTGAAGAAACTGTCCATAGATATGCAGTGCAGATTTGATTATTATAATTTTTAGTGAAAATGCTACTGGGGAAATGTTGTAATTTTACAGAAATTTCTGATGAAGGATTGATGGAAGTGTCCGTAAATGGTACAGAGGACATCCTGTAAATCTACAGAATTTTCTGTTTTAGGGTTGAAGGAAATTACTCTAAACTTAACAGAAAATGTACTGGTAATTTTCTGCCAGTATATTATCTGTTTTTCTATGGATTTTGTTTTCTTTCAGTAATGTTAGCTGACCAAACGAAGGTCCCTCCGTGAATGGAAAGCCCGGCCGATGTTGATCCTAGTGTTAACTTTTCTTGCTTCAGCCTCCCGACCGTGGTCTGAAGGCACGGAGGAGACACCGTAGTTTTGGTCTCCTAGGCCGGAGTCGATAACATTACTTGCTCTGGAGTTAACCGTCGTCAATCCATTCCAAGACACAGGGAACCTCTGTTGGTCTTGAGGAGCTGCAGCATTTATTTCTGCACAAACTGCAAATTCCACTGAACATTCACTTGATATTCTCAGAGCAAAACTAACTCTCTTCTGCTCCGCTGCTCGCTTGCTTTTCTCACACACTCTCCGTCGCTCTCTCTCCTGCTTCACCACTCACTTCGTACAAACACACTCTTCGCACAGACTCAGCTATTCTCCCACAACACTAGTTTTCCCCCCGACGTCGATCACATTCCTGTTTTGCAAGACGGGCTTCACTAGATATAACTTAGTTTTTTTTTGTGCTCCGTGGAGTTTGTGTTGGAGTCTGAGTAGTGGTGAGGGCTGGTCATTTATTTGCGTTAGGGGCCTCCATTTCTCACCGAATGTTAGCTATGGTTGCACACTGTTAGCTCTGAAACGGAGTTGAAGAGAGTAAAGGCACTCGCGAGCACGTCGCATCCGTTGGATTTTCCCGTAGAAAACGGCCCGGATTTGTCACATTAAAAGCAGTCTACAGGCTGATAAGAGGAAACCCAGAAAGTCACAGAAGGTCTCATTTCTTAGGTTAGGTTACTGTTCACACATTGGCAATAAAAAACAATTAAAAAAAAAATATGTGAAAAACTAACATACAGTACTTTAAAGTTCACATTTCAGTCCTGGTTGATTTGCCTACATCTGTGGTTACTATGGTAACATCAAGTTTACTTTAATACTGCAGCAAACAGTGGTTGGTTATATAGAGAAATAATTACTCAATGTAAATACATTGAATGCAAAAACAGGGCTCGATTTCATTAAAAAAATCTGCAGGACTCTAAATTTAATAAAAAAGAATTTAACTGTATTTGCGTTTCATCCCCAGAAGACTCGATGTTTTGAGAACAGCTTGTCCCCGTTTTTGTGCCGCAGTTACAATCCGGATCTCACATGGAGATGCATGCATTTTAATTACAATTTAATCTGACAAGGGGCTCTCACTGTATATCATAATAATAATGCTTTGTGTGCTCACAGCAAATCTATACAGCATTAGTTAAAATCTGCTCGGGGTCATATGTTACGTTTGAGTAATCGACTGAAACATAGGATTAATATCATTAACCTGATTACATCGAAATGAAAACATGCTATAGAGTATTGCTCTTCAGAACAAGTAACCTGTGTGTGTGTGTTTGCACATGTCATATGACTGTATGCATGCATGTCTTTGTGTACCTGTTTTTGAGCCATAGCACTTTTCCCTGTAAAGTTAATTTCCGTTTGTTTGGGTGCATGAGCATTTGGATATGAAACAAATTATAACTGAAGGTAAACAACAACAAAGTATTCCATTCCCTGGAGCTCAGTCATATAAAATGACTCACAGTCACGCAACCAGTGTTAAAAGTGGAAAAACATAAGTGCCAGTACTCTCTTATCCACATATTGACGTGTTTATCTGCTGGTATCAGCAATCTCTTGCGACTTATTCCTATTTATTCATTATTTCTTTAAGATTGTTATACTGTGTCAGTCATAATCATCTGTAGTTTTATTGCTATATTATTATACTTGGCCTATGCATCTTCTATAGTAGGCCTATAATACTCAAATAGTATTACAACTGGAACATTATAGAGTTAAGGTGGTGTTTTTAGTGTTAATAAAGTGCTTTCCTGTGTTATTTGTAGCCTATAGTAGGGTGTCATTCATGTCCCAGTCAGGATGCTCCTACATATTATGCAGCAGGATAAAGAGACATTATTCTGAATCTCTACAGTGAATAAAAGGCACTAGGAGATATTGGGTTTGGGGCTCCTCCAAGAAAATGTGAAGGTTTTGGACTTAAAGCTATGTCATTTTACATCATTTGGGGCCATTATTAAAGCAGCAGTAGGTAGGCTTGGAGTAAATATGACTAAAAAAAGTTATTTTTGTAAAATGGTCACTATATCCACTATATACCAATCGGAGCCGAGCTGGAGCCTTGCCGTCTCTGAGCAGCTGTCAATCACTCGCAAAATCTGATTAAACGGTCAAACTAGGCAGCGCTGATCGAATATGAATCAATATTCCGTTACTGTAATAACTATTTCTCGCCTCAGATGTTTTCAGAAACATCTTGTAGTGTACTGTTTAGCTGTAAAATGAGAAAGTTTCTGACCCGGCAGCCATGTTGAGATCAGTTGAGGAAATACCAAGCACCACCCACCAGCCGGAGCAACATTGATCCTCTCTTCCTCTCTCACTCTCAGATTCAACTCTCACAAAATGTAACTTCCCTCAATATGTATTTAAATTCAGTGTGACCCAGTGTTCCTCTGCCCCTTACACAAAACAGCATAACCAAACATTTATTTGTGGCAGCTATAAAAATCACTTGACTTGCAGATCTCCTGACATTACAGCTTAGCTTTGCCCCGGCCCTCGACCTGTGGAGTCAGGAATCATAATATGTTTAACCATTTTCACGACATGTACTGCATGCTGCTGGGACTCACTGTTCTCTTTCTTCTGAAACTAAAATTCTTTACTCCTCAACACCATGAATTATTTGGAGCCATGAGTTTAGTTTCACATTTTAACCATTTAAGAAATAATAGGATGGATTTGTCACAGATGACTAAACATCATCATCATCATCATCATCATCATCATCATCATCATCATCATCATCATCAAAAAGCTTGGGACAGAATCATTCCTATACAAATGTCTTTAATAATTTGTTTATAGTATTCAAGTAGTCCGCTTACAGTGTTCATTTTGTCATACATAACAATTATGTAAAAACATTTTAAAACTACGTTAGACTAACGTTAATTGAATCTTTCTTTTCCTTTTTTTTTAAACTTTTTTCCCTTACTTTGCCTCGTGTACCGTCTGCTTTCCGGCTGGATACCCTGAAGCTGATGATGCGTGCACATTGATATCATGACGGGAAACAGAAAAGTCATCTCTGAATGAAAAACGAATGCGCATAGGGAAAGCACCTGTGGTTGAAGCTGCCCACGTCAAGTGATTGATAATGCATGGTCACGTAATGTCCCCAGAGTGAACATTTTTCCTATCCTCAACCAGCTCTGCTGCACACATGCAGGGCGTGTCCCTCCACGCCGCTACCGGGTGAGAGAACCAGGAGCCCAGGCAAAGGGGCGCCGTTCTGCTTGCGCGCTAGCGCTGCAGAGCCGGCCAAAAATGGCAATGCCTCACCCTCGGTGAGGGAAAAGGCAGAAGAATTGGCTGCAAGCCAGTAAAATAGCGAAGCGGCCACTGTACTTCCACTGTATTCATTTTCAGCTTTAGTCAATGAAGACATGTAAATGAAATGTTTAGCTTCACTAGAGGCAGGGCAAACGACGTATATTG